>CM052707.1:13697647-13717276 GCA_028551405.1 Uromys caudimaculatus | reverse complement strand
AATATGGGGATGGGTGGGCGGGTGGGTGGGAGGTGGAATTCCCTCATAGAGGCGGGGATGGGGAGGGGATAGGGGGGGTTTCCAAAGAGGAGACCCAGAAAAGGGGAAACATTGGAAATGTAAATAAAGTATCAAAAATAAAAAGGAAAAAAAAAAAAAAAAGAAAGAAAATGAAGGTAAGCTAGCAGTAGCCTGGATTTGCTATGATACAGAACAGGCAAAAAGGTTCTTCTGTGGCATGTGCATATGTACTCTGCGGAGACACTTTACAAGGCTGATCTAAAGTGATGAGGGTCTCCCACTAGTCAGCCATCATTACAGAGGAGAAAGTTCAGGAAACTATACTCATGTCCAGGCCTTGTACTGGAGACCAGGTAGTGACCCTAAACTTTCTGCAGAAAATAGAAATGGCCTTGCATTTGCCAAAACAAATGGCTTTAAACTGGAATAGCAAAACAACTCTTTGGATAAATCAATGTATTTTCAATAACAGTGCTTACTCTTATTTGTTAAGAAAAGAGTACTATCTCTCATACTATAAATAAAATGTGCTTTGAGATGGATAATAAGTTTGGACCTGAGGCTAAAACTAAATAATGTTCAGAAGGTTTATAGTAAAATATTCACTACCTTTGTTGAGAAAATCTTTCTGAAGTAACTCAGAAATATTAACTGTTAAATAAAAACATTGAAACTAAAATTCAACAAAAATGTATGTGCTCATGAAAGTTTACCATTAAGAAAATTAATAAAAACCAGGCATGGTGGCACATGCCTTTATTCCCAGCACTGAGGAGACACAGGCAGGCAGATGTCTGTGGGGTTTAGGTAAGCCTGGTCATATAGTGAGTGAGTTCCAGGACAGCCAGAACTACGTAGGATACACTGTTTCAAAGCAAAACAATAAACAAACAAACAAACAAACAAACAAAAATCCCCAACCAACCAAACAACAGCAAGAAAAATTAGACAAGCTTCTAGAGAAAATAGTCTTAAAAAATATTTGATAACTAATGTTTTCTCCAGAACATAAGTAAGTTTTATAATTCAAGAAGAAGAAGACAAATAAGCCAGTGGGCATAAGAGAGCTACTTCCCCCACAGAAGAAAGACAAAGTCTAATAAACACATGAAAGGAAACTGAACATTAATCTTTAGAGAAGTGTGGGAATCAACTCTGTGCCAGCTAAAAGGACTACAATGACAGATATTTATATTCTTGGTTGTTGGGTAGTTATAATTAATTGTGATTGTCAACTTGAATAGAATTGGAGTCACCTAGGAAATATACCTCTTGGTGTGCCCAGATATATGTAACTAAAGAGGGAAAGCTCACTCTAAACATGAGCTGCATGTGCAGACTGAATAAAGGAAAAAGGGGAGCAGGAAAGTCTGGCATCTACCAGCATGTATCTCTCTGCTTACTGAGTCTGGTTGGGGTAGACCAGTTGCTTTTCTCCTATATTGGAATGTAGTCCCCTAAACCAGGAGCCAAAACAAATTCTTCTTCCTTAAGTTATTGTTGTTATAGCAATGGGAAGAGTAACTAATACTAGATATGGAGATACTTCACTTCTCATTTCTTCCTTCAAGGATAACAAATACCATAAGGTCTTCGGATGCCAGAAGGGAAATATCGTAAACTCAGGTATACTTAAACACAACTCAGCAACTACACTCATAGTTACAGTGCTTTTTATTTTATTTTACTTAGCTTTATGGTTAGGTTTTTCATCATAACCCAAGACAGAAAACAACCGGAGTTTAAAAATGTTGGACTAGGGTAGCAAAATGTGATATAGCCATATTAAACACAGTAATAAAACATGTACAGCGACAGGTCAGTTTTGATATTAACCAGAAATTTACCAATGTCATTATGTTGAGTGAACAAGCAGACTCAACATAGGCCTACTGTAGTTCCATTTACATAGCAATCAAGAATATGGAAAACTGTAAAGTCCCATTCACATAGCAACTAAGAATATGGAAAACAAATCTTGAGTGTTTTCTTCAGATCAGGGATTACCTGGCACAAGAGAAATTCCTATGGTGATGATAAGTTCTATACCCATCAAAACTGTCACTTATACTGAATTCCATGTTTACTAAGACCTTCACCATGTCCTTGTGAAGTGTCTCTTGATGCTGCATATTCTGAATTTTTAATTTCATTTTTCAAAAAATATACATGGATGTGCAGTTAACGTAGGAAAGTCAGATTTTAGACACCTCTGAAAGGAATTTTGAAGAATGTCTTTTGCTTGTCAGAGTCTTTGGGTATTTAAAAAAGCTATGTCCTTAGATATGAGCCTGGCGTTAAACTGGACTAGCACATAGTGCATACGGCCCAGGTACTAGGAAAATTAAAACAGTCATTTAGCTGGGAAGTGTGTAAACACTGCAACTCCGAGTTGTTGTAGAGCAGTTTATCAATGCTGAAAATTCTTCAAGCAGGTTACACTGTAAGATGAAATCCCCATTTGCCATTCATGTTTTAAGAAATGGAATATTTAAAAAATTTAATGAACAGATAATTGTTATATCCTTACAGAAGACAGAGATGCACTTGAGTGCTTCCCAGACACCAATAAATAATTAATTATTTTGTTGAAAAGCATATTAATCCCAATTACCTATGTCGCTATTGCCTTTGAAAGTCCCTGGAAGTAGAACTTTGCTTAAATCACATAATTTTTGCTTAAAATCTTAAGAGCTAATTTTAAAAATCACATGACAAAACACTTCTTACAGTTTTTGAGAAATTGGCTTAATTGTGTTCTTTATTCAAAAATAGTTCCAAATTACACTTGAGTATTATTTTTGAAATCTTCCTTCTAAAGATGGTAATTTATTCTCATTAAGAATACTTAAAAGCTTCATTAATAGGATCCTGCATTTTCTTTTTTAAAGAAGCAGCTCTTGTCAACTGTAAGGTAAACTGATAGGTAGTGAATGTCAGAACAAAGTTTATCTTGGCCAAAGTGAGGATGACTGCCCAGGAACCTCCGATGATAGTTACCTGAGCAAATACCATTATATGGTACTGAATGTCTGGCTTTATCCACTGAAAAAAGAATGTCACTCCGGTGGGAACTGAGTTGCTGTACTGATTGTCAAGAATAACTTGGGTCATTGACTGGCTCTTGCTGTATTACACTATACATTACAGGAGAAGAAATTCAATGAAAGGAGAAGCCTTACTAGAGTTACTGTTTGTCTTATGCTGCCAGGAAATCTAAGTCTGTAGACACTTGCCTCTTAGAGCAGAATGACCTACATTATGCAGTTACAATTCTAATGGTTTCTGTGGATTTTATAACCTTGCTTCTGACATTTTAAATGCTTCCTTAATCTTTAACTTAGTTGAAAAAATACTAAAAGTGTGCACTCAAAATAACTGAAATGAAAAATATCCAACTTCTTACAATTTCTGTTCAAACTTTTGAAACCCCAAAAATACCCACCACAAATATATTTTAGTATATAATATTAGATTTACATAAAAAAGATGTGATATAGTCAATAAAAGAAAATGTTTTCATCTGGAATAAGGTACATAGATTTGACAACAAACAAAGTATATGTGCTTGGTAGGTTTAAAAAGGCTGGAAAATTCCCTATAATTGAAACAACAGTGTGTATGTTGTCATGGAGGCAAATACACAGGAAAACACAGGCTAAATTTAGAACATTAAAAGTTCTCAAACTTGTCTGAAGTAAGATACCACTCAAAAATGGCTATTAGTATCAGAAAATAAAAACTCTTACAGGAAGAAAATGTGGTATTATTCTATATGCAAATCAGAATGTTTGCATTTGAGAGACTCCCTCTACTAATAGTATCTAAGGTATCATAATTTGCTTGGCTATATTTTAGGAGCATTTTTTTCCTGATATAATTTTGTTCTGGATATCACTCAAAGACCCATGTGGCAAAGGCTTAGTTCCCAGAATGGCAGAATTAAGGAAGAGGGAAAATAATTATATTAAGAAATTCTAATAGGGAAAGATGGGAACAAGCACCATTTAGAGGGTGCAGTCCACAGAATTTAGTGAGCATAAATTTTTCGTGATAAGAATAAGGAGTGATTCTAAGATTCTCAGCAAGATTTAGATTTGTGCTTGTGGAACCTCTGATATAGGTCTCAGAAGCTATCAGATAGTGTCCTTAGCTTTTGGTGGAAACTAA
This sequence comes from Uromys caudimaculatus, assembly GCA_028551405.1. Lineage (NCBI taxonomy): Eukaryota > Metazoa > Chordata > Mammalia > Rodentia > Muridae > Uromys > Uromys caudimaculatus. The sequence continues at coordinate 13,713,085 of CM052707.1, read as the reverse complement.
TGGCCTGTTCCTATATTCCAAAGGATTTATTTAACAGTCACAGGGATATTGGGTCACATACAAAGGGAGACTATAGTTGGCCATTGAGAGAGAAATCTAGCTGAAACCAATGAGCTGAGTAGGAGCTTCCTCTCCGATGGATAGTGCTGGAGGGTGCTTTGTAAGCTGCTAGGGGACGGAAAGCACTGATGGTGTTATCCAGCTGTGAACACTGGAAGCTGCAAGAACAATCTGCCAGGCAAGAAGTGTCCACTAGTGCAGTAGTGGCTCAACTATTATGGCATTAACCAATTACTTTCAGATAATATTCCAGGCTTGCTCCATAGATGGGATATATACTTTGTACTGTAGTCCAGTTGAAACCCATGGTTGGGGAAGTCATAAGCTCTAGAATAGAATCTCATTTATGATGTTTAGCTAAATTAACATAATACCAAACAGAGCCTAAATATTAATGTTTACATCTATAGACAAGTGCTAATCTCATACTTAAAGAAAGTTTTTTGTAATAAATGGTGGCCCCTACATAGACTCACCAATGATCAAGATGCTTAGAATAAATGACAGTTGAGTACTCGGCCCTAAATAGGATGTTTATACGTCCCCCTCTATGGATCAGAGAACATTGTAGAAGAGGAAGAGGGGAGCACAGAAGCACCAGAAGACAGGGATAAGGGGTGTGAACTGCAATCTTTACAGCATGACATACATTGAGAATATAAACTCATAACAGCTGTGGTTGCTACTACAGAACCTGAATAAGACTGTCCTGTTAACAGCTAATCATGGATCAAGAAGAGGCTAATGAAACCCAAATTTTCTTGATGAATTATTGGCAACTGATAGATTCTGGGAGAAGGGAAATTTTTGTCTTCGATCGTGTACCAAATAGAGAGTGGAGGCTGCTAGACTTCAGTGGCTAGTTCATGGACATTCAGCCAGTGTTAGTTAAAATCAGTAGGTCACAAAGCAAAGCAAAGATGTATGAATAGGAAAGCGGGCTTGTGGAGAGAATGGGGTGGGTGAGACGCATGGGCAGGACATGAGAGAGGGTAAGTGGAGAGAGTCAACAATGAACTAAATACATGTATGAATTTGTCAAAGAGAAAATTTAATCAATTAAAAGTAAGTAAATAAAAATGAGTATTAGAATTAAAGATGGACCAAGATTTATTGTTTCTGATCTGCTACATTCCAACTTCACAGCATTGACCCATCCATCCTTATTTGCTGTGGCTTCTTGTCAAGAATTTTGCTTCACAACATGGAAGTAGAAGGGAAATTGTGTGGGGATCAAAGAGGCTAATGGGAGAGAGGAAGACGAGTAAAGTACCAGGGGATGTGGAGGGTAATGCCCAAAGTACATTATATAGTTTTATAAAATATCCTTACATTATTATTTATAATAAAAAATTAATTTAAAAACATTTAAGTATCCAAATTGAAGGTTGATAAGCACATTTTTCTCATGCTAGGTTTCTAGTTGATATCTGATCCTTGGACATTACATTGCTCACACAATCCCTACAGGCTCTGAAGAGACAGGCTGCAAAGAAAATAATAGAGCAATAGGTAATCTTGACACATTGAATCTATAGGAAAAACCAAAGCAAGTGCCATCATGTAATTCTCCCTCTCAGTGCCCACCATGAATTTGTATGACTATGCCACTGGTTGCTGATAGGTATTACGGGATAGAACCCTCCTACCCAACTTCTACATTGATCAAGACAATCTTAACACCTATGATATTTGATTAGATTGAATGCAGGAGCCAACTGTTTATTTGAGAGTATTGGCAAATAATAGCATTGAACATATTCTGATTTTCTGCATATTTCAAGCAGAACATAAAACTCTGTCTCCAGGGTCATTTTCTTCATGTCATCAACAGAAGGTGTCACAGTCGACTGCTACACTCTTGTACCAGCGTATAAACTCTAAGGCAGCTATCCCAGGGCGCATTAAATATAGAATGGCTGAGTCATTCTGTCTTCCAAGGAAACATATGGAGATCTTTGCTTCCTAATGAAGAAAACAATGTGGTGGAGGCAGCCACTGTGGGATTAGCATGCCTCACAGAGCTTCAGCACTCAGCAAACAGCTTGAAATGTGCTGCAGTTTTAGATTATTAACTTTCAGATATAGAGGCATCTTGGAGGGAAGACACTTCTCACAAGTATTTCAATACACTCAATTCTTCATTGGCCTACCAAGCTCTGCTGAGCTTTAAAATGAATATTGCATTTTCTCTATCTGACACAAAGTCTAGTCCTCCACATACTAGCTTTGCTTACTCACAACCATTCCTCATTCTCTGTAACCTCCAAAGAAATTTGACAAAGAACATGCCTGATCTCAGTTCTTCATCTGAGTCTTCAAAGTCAACCTGATGTGGGTGAGGGCATTTTGGCTCTTTCACTGACAACTTCATTTGGAAGTAGGGCAGAAAAGAATGAAATAAGTACATGACAGTTTCTTTTGGGAGAGGTGGGGATGGGGGAGAGAGGTTGTTACACAGTCTAGACAGGGTGCCATGGGGGGAGAAAAAATTGTGATAAGGTATTCCATTTTGTAAATGAACCACATTTTCTGTATCCATTTCCAGCTTCTGACTATTACAGATAAGGCTGCTATGAACATAGTGGAGAAGATGTCCATGTGATAAGATGGAGCATCTTTTAGGTATATTCTCAGGAGTGGTATAGCTAGGTCTTCAGGTAGAGCTATTTTCAATTTTCTAAGGAACCATCAAATTGATTTCCAGAGTGGTTGTACTGGTTTGCACTTACAGATGTGGTTTATTTACACAAAGAAATACTATTTAGCTATTAAAAATGAGGATATCATGCATTTTGTAGTCAAATGGATAGAAATAGAAAATATCATCATGAATAAGGTAACCCAGACCCAAAAGGACATGCATGGTATATACTCACTGATAAGTGGATATTAGCCAAAAAGTTCAGAATACCCATGATACAACTCACAGACCATAGGAAACTTAACAAGAAGGAAGGACCAAGTGTGGGTACCTGAAACTGACTTAGAAGGGGAACAAAATATTCATGGGAGGCAGAGGGAGGGAGGAAATTTGGTGGGAGAGGGGAGGGGGAGGATAAAAGAAGGACAGGATCAGGTATGGGGATAGGCTGGAAGGATGCCCAGAGGACCAGAATGAATCAAAATATGCAGCAGTGTGGGTTAGGGGGAAGGGGGAACCTCTAGTCACAGAAACTGGGATGTGAGAGGCTACCAGGACTCAATAGGGATGATATTAGCTGAATGCCCAACATGAAACTAGAAGAGACCACCTCCAGTAAATAGGCATGAGCCCCAGCTGAGGGATGGGGCCACCCACCCACCTTCAAAATTTTTAACCTAGAATTGTTTCTGTCTAAAGGAAATGCAGGGACAAAAATGGAACAGAGACTGAAAGAAAGGCCACCCAAATTGGGATACATCCCATGCCTGCACACCAAATCGTGACACTCTTACTGAGGTCATACTGTGTGTGCAGACAGGAGCCTAGCAAGGCCATTCTCTGAGAGTTTCTACCAGCAACTGACTGAGAAAAATGCAGATACTTATAGCCAACGATTAGATTGAGATTGGAGACTAATATGAAAGAGTTAGAGGAAGAACTGAAGGAGCTGAAAGGGATTGCAACCCCATAGGAAGAATAACAATGTCAACTAACTGGACCCCTCAGAGCTCTCAGAGACTATGAAGTCATCAAAGAGCTGGTTCATAGCCCTGGGGTACATATATGGCAGAGGGCTGTCTTGTATAGCCTCAGTGGGAGAGAAGTACTTAATCTTGTGGAAACTTGATGCCTCAGGGAAGAGGGATGTTGGTGGGGGGTGAGGTGGGGGTGAATGGGTGGATGGGGGAGTATGGGACCATGAAAGGTAGCTTGGTCCTGGTTGAGTTAAGATTCGAAGCCCCGGAAACCCTGAAGGGATGGTAGGCACTTTGACTGTTCCTGAGCTCCAGGCCCCTGTCACTAGCCACAGCCCCCCATAGATTTGTGGCCATCAGTCACATAAGGGCAATGCCCCAAGCCCCTCCACATGTAGAGGACATGAACTGTGGTCACATAGGCTAAAGACAGATTTCCAGTTTAATGAAGTACCTAGAGGTTTGGAGGGCTTAGATTTCTTTCCCAGACACTCCTCCCTGCAAAAGATATTTAACCTCAGGCCTGCCCTGAGATGTGAAGTATAGTTTTACACATTCACTTTCTGCCATGACAATAAATGCCTTAAAACCATGGATTGCCTCTTTTCATCAGGATCTGCTGTGGGGAACCATGGAAAAGACCTTCACCTAATCTCCTGTAGAAGGCCTCTCTGTGCTCCCAGTCAAGGCCACCACCAAGCCCAAGCTCAAGTCTGCTGCTGCTGCCAAGCCAAGAACTCCCCATGGGACCAGCCAGAGCTGTCCCCTTTTTCCCCTAGACCCAGGCTAGATCCAGCCTATGGGTCCCACTCTGTTCTTGGCTCTTTCAAGAAATCCAGTGATGCCTGGATGTTCAAAAGCCTGAGAACCAGACTGCCTCAAACTTGTCACAGGTCTGGGGACCCCCAAGCCAGCTCCAGCTGTCCCACACCTCAGACTGTGCTTCCCTACCCTTGAGCAGTGTCCTGGGGCTTCCCTACAGCCCAACATCTGCCTGGTGACAGTGCGGGGTAATTCTGGTCAACTTCCTGTGTCCTGCCTCCCCAAGCAGATGAGCCCTATGGAGGACCCATAACCCTACAGGGGTGAACCCTCTCAGAGGTCAAGTGGATGGGGGATGGGATGAAAAACTAGGGGAGAGGGGACCGAGAAGAAGGGCAAGTTTTGGAATGTAAATATGATAATAATAATAAATAATAATAAACCATTGATAGGGATCTGAAGGCGTAGAGAGAAAGGGCCTCTGAAAGGTGTCATTTTCTGTGAATAGCCATTTACTTCTCAGACCTACCTAAGTGTATCTCGAAGACTCATTTAATCAGGAGTTACAGACTTTTAAGATATAAAATGTCATGAATCTTGTCATTTGAAGTTGGTTGTTTTTGTATAATTTAGAGAAAATAGTCTGGCTACCATTTTATTGTTAGAGTTAATAGAGTCATGTCACTCTAAAGTACAGAGAGATCTGAGTGTGTCACTAGGCTTCCAAGAACCTCTAATTTGCTATACCTTGAATTTTTAAAAATATCAATAGGAACATAATGATTCAATTGGTTGCATACAGTTAATATTTTTAATAGCTTACTTTAATTGATTAATTCTGCTCTTTGAAAATTTTATAAATGTATATAATGTACTCTAATATTTTCCCTCCACTGTCATATTAACTTTCCCTCATGCCTACCTCTGCCTTTCCTAGGTTTACAACTTTTGATTTGTTTTGTGACTCATTTAGTTTAATCAGAACAACAGAAAGAAGTATAATGATTTTGGCTTTAGAATAGCTCCTTCCTCATCGATTATTGTTTAGGGAGCTGCAAAGGCCTTGCAGACAATAGAATTGTTGCCAGGGCTCTTGGCCATCCACCACAACTAGATTTGTAAGATCCTACTGATAAAGAAAACACAGATTTTTTTTGTTGCACTGCATAAAGAAGTCAACCTGGAACTAACAAAGAAACTTTCTCACTATTTGCTAACCACAGTAGCTTTTAGGTTGCTCCAGGTGCTATGCAAGACAATAGGGTAGAAAGGACACTGATGGTCTTACTCAGCAAGGGATCATGCATGCTTATTACTGTCCTGTCAGGCAAGATGTTTCCACAGATCTAATGGTGGGAATGACTGTTATTGCAGCAACCAGTCACTTTCTGATTGGACTTGAAGCCTCCTTCAGAGCAAGAGATATATACCAGATACTGTGAACCTAATCCAAAGCCCATGGACATGTTTGAGGAGGCCATAGGCTCCATAGGCGTGCAGAATGCCAAATAAATAGGACCTGAAAAGAACTCCACATGTTACATAAAAGTTAAAACAGTAAAAGTGCAGAACAAAGAAAAGCATATCAAAAGGTGAAATGAAAATGGCATATCATGCACAAAGGGAAGTCAGTTAGGATAGGAACTCTTGAAACCAAGAGGGCTTGAAAACATGTATTTCAAATTATGTAAGACTACAGCTGTCAAACTACTTTTATACCCAGCAAAACTGTACAATTAAAGAATAAGAATAAACTGTCCTTAATAAAAACCTACTAAAGAATTTTTTGACTAAGATAGTGTCTTAGTTAGGGTTTTCATTGCTGTGCTAAAACTCCATGACCAAAAGCACTTGTAGAGGAAAAAGTTTATTTTGTTTATTCTTCCATATGACAGTCCACTGTTGAAGGAAGTCAGTACGGGGACTTGAGCAGGGCAGGAACCTGGAGACAGGAACTGATTTAGAGGCCATGGGGAAGTGCTTTGTCCTGGTTTGATCCCCATGACTTGCTTAGCCTTCCTCATAGCACCCAGAACCACCAGCTGAGGGATGGCAATACCCAGTCTGCTGGACCCTCCAACATCAATTATGAATCAAGAAATTCCATCAAATGCTTGCCCACAGTCCAATCTGGTGTGACATTATTCTTAACTGAAGTCTCCTCTTCCAAAATGACTTTTACTTGTGTCAAGTTGGTGTAAGATTAGCAGCACAGGGCATCTGGAGGGAAAATGTCACACTTAAAGATAGATATTAGATAGAAGGTTACCTTAACCCCAACAGAGCAACAGTGGCTGATTTTAAAAGATCCATCCTCATTGATGAACAGAGAAAATCTATTATGAAGATTAAAAGAAGGTCAAATGGATCTATCAGACATCTATGGAGCGTTCCACCCAAAGACTCAAGAATACACACGCTTTCCAGCAGCTCATGGAATGTTTTTTTTCCCTCTAAGATGAATCATACATTAGGATGTGAAACAAGTCTCAGCAAAAGAAAATTGAAACAGCTCCTTGTATTCTGTCTGTCCACAAAAATGCTGGAAATAAATGTCAAGAAAAACTACAGAAAATTCATGATCTCACAGAGAACGAGAAGTAAGAAAGAAGGCAGTAATGAAGTCAGAACAGTCTCGGTGAATGTAAGGTGAATGTATTTTCAGTACATTGTTGGAAACATCAGGCAAGTGTGTTAATCAAAGGAGAGAACCTTTTCCAGATATTAGCTAATGGTTTTATTACATTTTTTGGAAGGTAGAAGCTAGTGATCTAGTAGGTTAATATATTCCAAAAGGCTTTATCTGGTAGTTATATCAGACAGGAAATGGGAAATAAAAATCTACTATAGAAACTAAAGATATATCGAGATAATTTGGAGCTGGTCTTCAACAACTGTGTTCTAATCAGTCAGTGTAGAGTCATAACATAGCATGGCCTTTCTTTTTAGTAGATAATTCCTTCCTTCCATTGCTTCCTCCCTCCTTCCTGCCTTCCCTTTTTTTCTTTTTTGCTCTCTCCCTTGTTTATCTGTCTACAATTTCATTCAACTGCTCTTATGTATTGAGTGATTAAAACTATTGTTTGAGGATGGTTAGCAAATCATGGATGCCTTTCAAACTGGTCCAAACTAACCAACTATTTCTCTTTAAAGCCAAAAGATAAAAAAACCTTAAGGCTTATAGTGGAAACTGCTGTGAATGAATAATCTATCTATCTATCTATCTATCTATCTATCTATCTATCTATCTATCTATCTACCTACCTATTCACAACATATATATAGTATATATTAAATATTTCTAAAAATATATATTATATATAAATGTATAGAAAAAAGCAACTCAGGTAAGACAGCAACACTGAACCTGTCACACAGCTCCAGACAAATGCAGCAGCCATAGGAAGGGGCAGGGACCCTCAGCAAGCTGCAGGAGATACTCTGGGTCTGTTTATTGGAAAGGCCTGCAAGTGGCTTAAATGACACAATTATTTAACACCCTAACATCTTAACATTCAAACATCTGTATTCCCCTAGTCCCCACTTTTAGGACTATCTGAAGCTTAGGGTCTAGGAAAAAACTTCCCTCTCTGCATAAGAAAACTGGTTTATATAGTTAAGTTACCTGTATCTTCTTCTAATTGATTTAATTGGCATTATCTAGAGAAAAAGAAAGAAATTTGCATGATACACTGGACCATATGAACTTAGGAATTCATCCAGAAAATAGCTGTGATAATAAAATTTGCCTATGCAGAGTCAAAAGTCAGCATTGATTAAGGAATTCCAAATGGTTACTTACAATTAAAAAGTCTCATCTCGCTGCATCCTAAGAGGCCCTGGGAGAATAAAGAGAAATAAGGGAACATGAAGATGAAATATATTTTATTAAGGTATTGGTCCTTTTCAGTTTGCAGATGTACACTTCATTTGTTTTAGAAAATTAAAGTTTTAATCTAATTTAAGACAAGCGAGTGACAGTGAACAAACTGAGAGGTATGCATGATTCATGCTTATGGTGTTTGGAAGACGTTGGTGGTACTGATTGCACACCAAGCACACTGAGCTGTAATGCATGAAGAGATATTTTTGTGTCTTGTTCATCATACTTTGGGCTTGAGCCAGTTTAACAGCACTGTACAGAGCCACAAGAGGGAGAGAACATTTACTGAGGGTCAATTTTGTGCACTGATATAAGAATCCATTTCCTTTCATCTTGAAACAATATTGTGCAGTCAACATTATATTCCTGTCAACATAATGCTCAGAAAGACGAAATGCAATATAAAACAAGAAAGATGGAAATTAACCATTTTAACTTTAGGGCTTTACAATACTGTTATTATGTATGTCGGGTGGGGGACATTTGTACCACAGTGACACAGCCACATCCACTGGAAACAGTGAGAGTCATGAAGCCCACACAGCTGTTTGACACAGCCCCTGCAAAGCTGAGCCTAATGCTGCAATCACTGTCTTTCTGTCTCTCAGTTTGGGGTTTTGGTCTTTGTGTATTGCCTTCTTGGGGACTTCCTGCATTATGATTCCTTTTATCTTTTCCTGAGAAAATTATGTCTTAGTCTTTATAGGAAAATCCTGAAATTAACTATATCTGGACTTACTTGGAAGTCTTCCTTGTGCCCTGGAAATCATTAAGCCCAGATAAGCACAAAGCTAGATGAGGCCTTTTCTCCAGGAATCTTCTTGAGGTGTCTGCCTTTGAGCAAACTCAAAGGGCATAATTGGTCCAGGATAAACAGAGATAGCTGACAGATTCTGACTGGCCAGAAGAATAGGTTACAGATTCAAGTCCTCTGAAAATGTAGTTTAAAGATAGGGTGCTAGAGGCCATCTTTGGAGCTTTGGTTCTCTCTTGAAGGTAGACGAGAGGGAAGAGTGTTGACAAGGGCAAGACTTGGTCTTGTGAGAGATTAGGTTTGCTTTCTATAATAACATGTACCTTCCTTGACTTTAAGTTACTCTGAGGCCAGAAGCTGCCAGCCTCTGGACCTATTGACACTTACTGCTAACAGCGGAGGCGTTGGGTAAAGGATTTACTGCTGTGGATCCGTTCTCCCATCCAGCCAAACCATCCAACCACTTTATTTCTTTTCTCTGGCCTTTTTATAGATTCCTAGACAAAACGTTCATTAGAAAATTAACTTACAGATGAAATGTTACCTAAAATGGGAGTTACAGAAGGTATCAGTAACAAGTTCAAAGCAATGTTTCACACTGCAAGCAAGTTCAAAGCAACAATTTTTTTTCATGGCCTTGCACACCTGTGGCTTCGTTCTTTCACCTAAGTGTTTTTCCTTGAAAACAAATTTATCCCAAGTCTGTTTCTCTTTTTAGTGCAATTATGAACGCTCATTGTATTTCTTATTATGCAGCCTTTGCTTACTATATGAGGAGTAGGCACATTCTATTCTTTATTCTAACTTCATTTAATCTTTCTAGTAAAGCAACTAAGACCATCTCTAAAAACTTTCTTCCTAAAATTATTTGAATCAAACAGGAATTCTATAAAACCATTAATTCATCTAAATATCATTAATTCATGAAAGTTCATCTTTATGTTGATCTGTTGATTTTATGTTGATTAATAGAGTGGACTAATGCCCATGGATTATTATATTAATTTAATAATGACAGGAAAGGCATATGAGCTGCAAGAAGCAAGCCTGGTTTCTGTTTGGAGTGCTTTCAAACTGCAAGCACTACCACCCTAAAAGAAGGTTGTCATACAGAATATGTGTTTGCTTTGGAGGAGACATTCTTTAGATTCTCTAAATTAGACTTATAGGGCTAATAAAAAAAATCTGTTCAGTTTGTATTTTCCAATTGTGACTAAACTTGTAACCTTGGATATGTAATAAAAACTCAAACACGTAATTTGTACTTCTTGTATAATTATTAGTATGTCTTTGGCCTGTGAAACCTGTATAAATAAAGAAATAACTGGGTTGCAGTCAGTCAGAGCTGCAAGGTTCCCCTGACTATTGCCTGATGTTAACTCTTCCTTATCTCCTTTGGGGGGAAGATGGCCAAGGCAGACCCCCAGCACCATGATCTTTTTGTGAAATTCAAAATCACTGCTTTGTGGGCTTGGTTTTCTTCTTCCAACTTCCATGTGTTCTATGGATCAAACTCAGGTCATCTGGCTTGCAAGGCAAGCATCTTTATATACTGATACAACTTGCTGACCCAAGGGCTTACCTTAACAAAGAAAAATTTAAATATGTTGGCATATTGATTCCAGGTTTTAAAATTAGCTAACAAATATCTTAGTTATAATTATAAAATATAGTTATCAAGTTGTTTGTGCTTTTAATTTTCTATAAATTATCAAGAGTAATGTGTGTTGCACCCAGAAAGAGCTCTGATTTTCATGTGGCTTTTCCTTATGATGAGCCAGTCAAGTTTCTTCCAGCTAGAATGTCCCCATTACCCTGAGCACGTGGCTTCTGTCCTGCCTCTTTATACCTGACAACAAGATGACAGAGAGGGGAAAGAACATGAGAGAATTTAGCACCAGGATTAGAAAAGATGAATACAACTTTTTGTTCAATTCCATTGGCTAAAACTTAGTGCATACCAACATTTAACTATTGAGCATATGAAAAATGCCAAATTATATTCCTAAGAATAAACAAAAACCTATTCATCGGTTTGCAAACAAGTCTCTGGCTGTCTTTAGAGTTGTCAAAGTTTCCCATGAGTTACACCAGTGCTGTTGTAGAAATGATGCAGTATATGCATTAAACATCAGCCAAGAACAGAAATGAGTGTAAAGACGGGTAATTTATTGAAACCTGGCAAATGAGCGCCAGCTTAGATCTGACATAAGCAAGCTAAGCCCTTCTCTGAATGGGAGCTGCCAAATATGAGTAATAACTATACCCCAAGTAAATGTGGTAAAAAGAATATATATATAACCATATCTGGTAAATGTAAACTTCTAAAACATTCTACAATTTTCCTTGCCTGCCTATAATCCACATTGCTGGTACAAAAGAGTTTTTTATTAAGAAATGTTAATCATACTGCAGTCATGCTTGAAAGCATCGATTGGTTCTTATAACAGAGAGACACAGATGGGTGGATGGATGATAAAAAGAAATGCTAACATAGATTAGATAATAGTAGTATGGTCTATAGACTATAGACTCAAAAGTCTACTATTGTGTAGAATTAATTTCAAATTTCCAACCTGACACGTAAAATCTGCAAATATAGTTCATACAGTCAACTAAGGAATGCTGAAAGCGAGGAAAATACTGTCTTCCCCAGGAAAAGGACAACAAATAGTTGTCCAATGTCAAATGGCCAGAACTAAAACCACCTTTGTACCTGTATTAACATTATACATAGTAGAGATTGTTTACACACACACACACACACACACACACACACACACACACACACACAGAGAGAGAGAGAGAGAGAGAGAGAGAGAGAGAGAGAGAGAGAGAGAGAGAGATGAGAGATTGATCTTCATATCTTTATGGGGGATGGATTATGGGAGGGTGTGATTGGGTGGGGGCAGGGAGTAGTATGTAAAGTGAATAAGTAAAGAAATAAAATTAAGTTTAAAAATGTAGACTGAGATCCATTAATAGTGGGCGCCAGTTTTCCAGAGCATTGCTTGACCTGGATAGTGACAAAGCTCTGAGGAGTCATGGACACTCTCCTCTAGAACTTGAATATCTACTTCTTTTTTGGAAATGTGTGCAAAAACTAGAAGTGCTAACCACAATAAATCCTTTAAAATACCATCCTGAAAAACTGACAAGAATGTAAACACACAACAGTGATAAGCATAAAGCAAGGGAGATAAATAAAACCGAAGCAGGGAGTCTACGCCAGTGAACAGAGAGAGCCCAGACACCATTCTGCACTAGAAACATCTGCCAGCCCTGGACGTGCGGGACTTTATTTCCACATCTTAAAAATAAATAAATAAATAAATAAATAAACACACAAAAGCAAAAAACAAAGCAAAACAAATGAACAGAACCAAGAGAAGTCAGAGGCTCCACATCCTAGGCTCTACACAAGACTGGAAGTACAGTCTACATTCTGGTGGAGATGTCCCTCCTGGTAAATTGCTAGGCAGTAAAAACAAGCAGAACTGCACAATCAACCAACGGCCTCAGTGGGAGAAGGGGACTAGGCCTTACAATGGCCTCAGGACTGCCTTTCACTAAATGGCACTGAGAACCTTGTAGCCTGCAGGCAACCAGTCTCTAGACAAAAGGCCCCTTTTCTCAGACCTTAATTTTTCCAGAGTAGTGTTTTGGTCCAGTGCATATCCCAGCGCCACAGATGTTTCAGTACCTGAGAGCATAAGGTATCAGCAGGATCAATAAGAATGGGAAAGAGAGGAGCAAACGGAGCGGACGACAGGGCAGGGGCACAAAGTCAGAATTTACAGAGAATCAAGGAGTGTTTAAAAAGAAAAGAAAACAAGCATGTAAATAAGTCTGGCATAGTAAAGAAGCTGTCCTGCCACAGTCTGCATTGTAAAGAGATTCAGCTTCAAAGGTAGAGGGAAGGCTACCGGGCACCGTGGTGCATTCCTATGACGTCAGCCCTAAGAGGCAGGGGCAGGAGGCCAGCTAGGTCCAGCTCAGCTTGGACTGGAACACAACACTCAAAAATAAAGAAATGCATTGAAAGAAATAACAATGCAAATTCAAATAAAATATTTTTATCATCTGTTTTGGAAAATCTTTTATAGTTCTGGTACTAGGGGATGAATAGATTGCTAGCAGTTAAGAGTGATTTCTACTCTTCCAGGATGTCTGAGTTCATTTACCTTGTAAGAAAACTCAAGCTCTAAGGCATCTGATACCCTTCTCTAGCCTCTGTGGGAGCATGCATACATTACACACACATACACACACACACACACACACACACACACACACACACACACACACACACAAAAGCAGATACACATAGGCACATACATATACATACACAAACACTCACAGGACCACACACATATGCATACACATATACATAAACACACATACATGAAGGCTTCTCAGGCCTTCTTAGGGGTGGGAAACAATGTTACTTTTTGATGGCCATTGCTAATATTTTCTAAAATTCAAAATCCACAATGCACACAGGCCATGTGTATAGGCAGTTCTACTTCTAAAGTTTTTCTTCATATACTTACCAAAGTATATCTATATAATTATGTAGATGGTCATCACATTATTATATATAAAAGAAAACAGTAGAAAAATTGAGATATTAACAATAAGAGAATAGTTAAATGTATAGCACCCGTTTGAGTGTGGCATGCGCTGAATCCTAGGGTCCTTATAGACAAGAAAATTTAAACTGCTTTAGTGGTCAAGTAAATAGTTGCAGTTTAAACTATGTAAACTCCTTTAATGTTTTAATAGTTTAATTCCAGCAAATTTAAGACTGAAATCTGGCATTGTGCTGCTCATTGTTTGTACTTAAAAACTAATTTGCAGACATCATTTGAAGTCTAAGAAAAGGACACTTCGTCTCAATTGAAACCATCTTATCTACTTTTAAGGGGGAAATCAGAAGAAAGGAGAGTCAGAGATAAGTGTCTTAGGATATAAAAACCGCTTATAACTCTGAGTATATATATACTCGTGCTTGTTTGTTTGTTTTCTGAATAAACTCAAGAAAGAAATTAATCATGGTCAACTTTCAGGAGAAGAATCAGAATCTGAATGGAGGGAGATATTTCAGATCGCCCAGTTCATTTAATAGAAAACAACATGCATTTTTATTAAGCAATTAAGATTGTATACATAACACAAGTTTTGTTTAATTTTTGTTTAGTTTTGGTTTCTCTTGAGCCATGATATCGCCAAATACCTCAGGCTGGATTTACACTCACGATCACCTAGCCTCAGTCTCCCAGCTGTCAGGCTTACAGGCATACACCACCTCATTCAGCTACTTTTGTTTAGTTTTAATGAATAATTTAATAACAATAATGTAATACAGATTTTAAAACTTTTAATTAATTACATTTTTAAAAGTCTATTTGTGTGTATACGTACAGGTGTGTGCATATACAGGTATGTTTTCCTACCTGTGCAATACATAAGTGAGTGAGTGTGTGTGTGTGTGTGTGTGTGTGTGTGTGTGCACACATGTGTGTGTGTGTGTGTGTTCATTTGATCATGCACAGGCCAGAGATCAATTTCAGATGTCATACCTGAAGTGTCAGGTTCTGTCACTGGGACCTAGGACTTGCAGATTAGGCTAGACCGGCTGACCAGAGAACTCTAGTGATCCACTTCCCCAGTACCGGCATTACAAGCACCTGGAATTTTACAGGGGTAGTAGAAATCTAACTCAGAGCTTCATGCTTATGTGTGTGACAAGCACGTTACTCACTGAGCCTACATAACAATTTAAGCAATTACATCTTTAATAATCTCACTACAGGAGTCCATAGCCAACAAGCGCCTGAGAAAGCTACCCTCCCAGGAGCTTGGAAAAGCCGTGAGTGGGGTTAAGGGGAGCAACACCTCTCACCCAGACCTGGATCCGCCAGGATCCAGGGACTGAGAACCCGGGGCCAGGAAACCTCTGAACCTTCCAGTTTCATCTGTGGGTGGAGACCTCTGCCTGGGCCACCAGGGGCCTGTGCCTGGGGACCTCAGCCTGGGCCACAAGGCTCCAGGAGAGAGCAAGTATCCCTGGAGTGCTGAAACACCTTTGAGCACAGGCAAAACCACCACTTCTGTTCAAACTCACTGGATCAAGAGGGACCCTTGCAGCGCCATCAGGGCATAGGATCCAAGGGACAGCTGAGGACAAGATCCTTCTGATTTCTTTCTGCACCTCAGAGTGGACCCTGTGCCACAGCTCTCCAAACCCAAACACCTCTCAGAGAGAGCTGGTCTTCAAGGAGTACTGACACAGAGTTCTGCAGGAGGGGCAAGCCACAACCAGACAGAATAAGATCAGCTAACATCAGAGTTAACA
>CM052707.1:13676051-13697147 GCA_028551405.1 Uromys caudimaculatus | reverse complement strand
GTTTGGACCACTAACCAAAGAATACACATCTATGGACCCATGGTTCGGACCACATATGTGGCAGAGGATGGCCTCGATGGCCATCAGGGAGAGAGGAGAGGCCTTTGGGCCTGAGGGTGTTAGAGGCCCCAGTAAAGGGGAATGTCAAGGTGGGAGTATGGGGATGGGTGGGCAGGTGGATGGGAGGTGGAAATCCCTCATAGAGGCAGGGATGGGGAGGGGATAGTGGGTTTCCAAAGAGGAGTCCCAGAAAAGGGGAAACATTGGAAATGTAAATAAAGTATCAAAAAATAAAATAAAATAAAACACCAAAGCATAAGCAACAACTACCCTCCCAACCCTACCACCACCACATGGGAAGCCTTTATGGTATTCCTGTGAGGTAGGGCAGGCCTGCAGCCCACTAGCTTTCTTTGTCTGATTTGAGACAAACAGAAAAATCCTTCTGGACTCAGTGTTGCTTACATTTCTTGGTCCTAGAACCATTGGATACCAACATTTTTGTCTTTGCTGACATTTGGTTGACACACAGCATCTCTTCAGGGCTCAGCTATTTGCTCCTGGAAGGACAGGCTACCCAACCCAATGAGTGTGCTCATTCCAAAAGGAACTGCTGGTGATGCTTGCTTTCCTTCTCAGCGAGAGTGAGTGAGACGCTGGTGAATCCCAGGTCAGGAAGGGGCCTTGACTCAGGAAACATTGAGCACAGCTAGCCCCTGAGGAAAGACACCTATGGTGGTTTGAAGTAGAAATAGCCCCTCTGGGCTCAAGTATTTGAGTACTTACTCCCCGGTTGGTGGCACTGTCTGGGGGAGTTGTGGAACCTTGAGTAAGTCCAATCTTGATGGGAGAAGTATTATCAATAGGGACCTGCCTGCATGTGGATGGAAATGTATTCCACCAGCTTCCTGTTCTGCCACCCACTGCCATGCCTCTTCTGCCACCAAGGACTCTCCTCTGGAACCAGAAGCCCAAATACATTCTCCCTTCTAGAAAAAAAAAAAGATTTTTAAGGTGGAGCTAGAGAGATGGCTCGGTGGGGAAAGGTGCCTGTTGCCAGACCTGATGACCTGAATTTAATCTGTGGGATCCAGATAATAAAGGGACAGAACTGACTCATATATGTTGTCCTCTGACCTCCATATGTGCACTACAGTGTGTGCAACCACACACACACACACACACACACACACACACACACACACACACATACACACACACACATACACACACACACACACATACACACACACACACATACACACACACACACACACAGAGTACATGTAATAAAATTCTTTAAATGAGTGGTAAAATTAATAAATGTCTGTTTCTTAATCCAGTTAGCTTTTAATTAGTTACTGTAGGAAACAGACAACTTAAACCATTCGTGCCAAAAATGTTTGCAAATGAATAGCAAACAACTGATTCTAGAATAAAAGTCTCCAAAATGCTGTGACTCTGTAGGGTTGATGCCAGCACACAGGACGTTCATGGGTCATCCCAGCTGACTCTATTCTGTACCCTATCTGAGAGTCCATTCACACTTACTGAAACCGCTGCAGAGATGTGCAGGCCCTCGCTTTGCAAGGATAACATTTTATTTTCTCCTTTACCTAAATAAGACTTGCCAGGCTGTCTGCGAAGGTCTATATCGTGCTGATATAAGCTGCTTTGATAAATGGCTAATTCTCTTTTGATCATCGGGCTTAGTAAAGATGCTTCTGAAGTGATGGGTTACATTGTAGTGGATCCACTGTGAATTTAAAATATCACCAAACTACTTTTAATGTCTTCTGCCTGCCCCCACACACAGCTTTGCAACGCACGGCTGTGTAGATTACAACGTGACTATGTAGATTACAGTTTGCCACCCTCATGATTGCTGTGGCTAGCTAATGATGCTCCGCATGACAAGAGTGTAGAAGTATGTAGAGCTAGCACTAAATCAGGTCCAAATTCAAACTTCAAAGTGGGGTTCCTAACAAATGTGTGTATTGCTTTTATATCATCTTAAAGCTAGAAAATTGTAGATAGGGGTTCCCCCATGTTTTGAATTGATTTCGCAGTTTCTTTTGCAAACTCCATTAAAGTTAACTAAGACATGCCTTAAAGGGGATGAGTAAGAAGAATGAGGCCTGACTTGGTTGTGGTTGGATTGATTTGTATCTCAGAATTAACCAGTGTGTGCACCAGACATCCATGTATGTAGCAAATCTTGAAATTGAATGCAATTTCATTGACTTCCAGACATTGAGAATTTCATATTCTAATAAATTAAAAATCAGTATTCTGACCAGAGAAGCAATAGTATTTTATAATCACTCTGGTGGGACATGTGTGTGCCAGCTTAGTCAGAACTGTCCTTGTTTGTCAACCTTTCCACTAACATAACATACCTGCTGCTGCCTAAGTTTGATTGTCATTGAGTATGGACCATTAGCTCAGAAGCACGGGACTTTCTTTATACCAGCAAATATTCATCACTGAGAGAAACAATAACTCTAAAATTATATGATTTTGACAAAATGAGTGACAAGAAGTCAAGAAAAAATACTTCCAAGCAACTAAGGAAGCAATTATGCTTTGTTACTGAGAGAGATGGCAATGTATCAGAGACTCCAACCAAAAAATAATGTGACTATCAAAGGAAGAGCTGAGTCCTGTAGAGATGAGAGGTGAACCTGGCTAAGGCTTTCATCACTCCCACCTTGCCCCCCCCTCACTATTTCTTTTGAGGAAAGCCAGCTGCATTCAGATGAGGTCACTCAGGTACCACCATGGGGAGGATTTGAAGCCTTCAAGACAACAGCTGGCGGAGAGCTGAAGGGACTCAGTAGTTAGGCAGGCAATCATCTCATGGACAAAGCCTCAGATCCAGTCAAAGATTCATATGATGCCAATTCATATAGATGAGTGGATCCCATGGGAGACCGGGAGCTGAAGTCACAGACCTCTAAGAAAGACCTCTGAGATCCATAAAAGACAGCAGGTTGAAAACTGTAAAGTATCAGCCTCAACCCCAATTACTGTAACTACTTTGCACACTCATCTCACATATGTTAGGTAACGTGAATACTCTTTCAGATTTCTCCATAACCTGAACTATGCCATGGACGATATTGGGTTGGGGATCCTCGAGACTGGCACCTCTGTTTAAATGCTTTGCCAAGATAACTCATGTAACTCAGCATCCTGGCTAGAATCACTGCAGTGAAAAAAAGGACTGAAGTAGGCAATGCTAGCAGTACAAAGCAGGCTTCAGAAGAGACAAGGAACGTGCCTTCTGCTGTGCTCTCCCAGTTGTCTTGTCCAAGTGTCACTTAGTCATCCCAGGTAGAACCTGCGGTGTAGCATATGGTACACTAAGTCTTAGAATCCTGGGTAGAGTACCTCAGTCTTAGTGACCTAGTCCCTACCTCCCCTAGAAGTCATATCAATAAAATATAGAAGCCCAGGCCTCTGTCATTAGCCTCATTAGCATAAGGTTTTCAGCATGCTAAAAGCTCCAGATATAAAAATACAATGCCACTAATCAGATAAGTTGTAAGAACCATGAAAGGCCAGTTTTACATTTATTGTCCAGCCTGGTTTTATATAGATTTATATGTTTACCATTTCTTTCTTTGTGTAGGAAACATCCTGCCTTAGTTTCTTCTCTTGTTCCCATGATAAAGCATGGACAGAGGCAATTTAAGGGAGAAAAGGTTGATTTTAGAGCGTTGTTCAAGGTACAGTCATTGTGGCAGGAAGTCAAGATACCTTGAGCAGGAAGCATCTTGACAAACCATATTCACAATTGCAAACCGGAAGAGCTGAGCATATGCATGCTAGTGTCCAGCATGCTTTCTCTATCTTATGTAGCACAGGATACCCTGCATAGGAAGTGGTTCCACCCACAATTAATGTGGCTCTTCCCACATCAGTTCACACAATCAACACATTTCCCCATAGGTATACCCAGAAGCCTCTCTTCCAGGTGATTCTAGATTTTGTGAAGTTGACAAGCAATATTAACCTCTACACATCCTCCTATCACGTCAACTATACCCTCCATTTTGATGTTGATATCTTGGTATTAAATCAAGTGCATATCATTTCTAGATGGTGTAGATTGTCAATAGAAGTGTTCCTCCCCAGACTCAGTGGGAAAACCCATTGTGTTTTTAATGGGACCCCATGACTCCACAAGGATGACGATGCTCTGGATTTTCAGTAGTCTAGCAGGCAAGGGCATGTGTTTTAATGAGAAAGCTGGAAACATCAAACCCAAATCTTGGCTTTGTGTCTCTTTGTCCCTCATGACTATCTGTGAGACTTTCTTTGTGTCTTTTTCACAGTCCCCATCAGTAACATGTAAAGAAAAATGTAAATGAACATTTAATGAAAGAATACATGTTTCTTTCTTTATTTCTTCCTTGACCAAGTTATCATTGAGTAGAGCATTGTTCAGCTTCCATGTGTATGTGGGCTTTCTGTTGTTATTGTTGCCATGGAAGACCAGCCTTAAACCGTAGTGATCTGATAGGAGGCATGGGATTATTTCAATCTTCTTGTATCTGTGGAGGTTTGTTTTGTGACCGATTATATGGTCAGTTTTGGAGAAGGTACCATGAGGTGCTGAGAAGAAGGTATATCCTTTTGATTTAGGATGAAAAAAAAAAAAAAAAAAAAAGAATACATGTTTCTGGCTTCAGGTCAGAACAAAATCATGAATGAAGTAACATCACTCATTGAAACTGAAGAATCGTTGCAGACTTTTATACCAAACTTTGGTTGGTCACTAAAGGGAATATTGCATAAACAAAATGCAGATGTGAGAGGGGAGATACGTAGGGCCATCGGAGTATCCTCCCTGATCTTGTACCAGTAGGAAGCAGAAAAAAGAGATCTGAGCCTAGGAGGCAGCAGAGGTCTCACTTCACTGCAAAATCATCAGGCTGGAGTTTAGCGTGGGAGTTAGCATGGGAAACAGGATTCAGACATCCCGACCATGCTCAGTCCCACATGACAAATTTTAGCTCTCAGGTTTTAGAAAATCCGTGCTAATGCTCACAGAAAGGGAGTGCCTATCCCCGCTTTGAGCTTACATTATTCATATGAATTCATTCTTTATACCTGCACCTACTTCCTATTTGCATCCCATACCCAGCATTTCATTTCCGTCCTGACTCTTCTCAACATTTATTGCATCTTCTCAAACCTGCACGCGTTTGCTGTAAGCCTCTTCAAATAAACTCTCACCTCTTCAGCTACTAGAGGTTTTCTTGCTCTGCCAACAAACCCATGATTCTCAAGCCAGGTGGGCAAACATGATTTTTCATTTACAGCAAACTATAGGGGAATCATAATTGTATCTTGCAGCAATCAAGTCTACATTTGAAATTAGTTCCTCTGTCCCCGCTGGGTCACCTACACTGCCTTTAGGTGAGCACTTGTGGAGAGTTTTATTAAGGTGAGAAAATAGCTTGAAGCAAGAAGCCTAAAAATTCCCTGCATAAAACATTATTTGTGTGGGCTGAAGGGATCGAATCATTTTGAATCTCAGGAAGTCCTGTTTTGTTAGCACAGCCTTTACATCAGGTTTTCAGCCTGGGCTCTTACCTTTTTATCAGACACACAAAAAATTCAGGGTTATCCCGACAAGCCAGGCCTGAATTCAGATGCGGAAAGATGCAGTTCAAATCCAGCATTGATGAATGTCACCAGCAGCCATGTGCCTTACAGGTCTGAGAGGCAGACAGCTGACTCGCTGTGCGAAGAGTTTCATGTCTACACTGTTACATACCGGAGGTCTGCCTGCTATCATTTGTTTCCACAAGGGTCTCATTGTTTGGGGGTACAGACCCAGATTTTGGTTAAAAAGAAGTAAATAAAACAATAGTGGTTAGTGCTTTTACATAGATGGAAAATCATCAGAGCAGGGAAGAGTCTTCAGATGACTTAGTATTAAAGTTACCAACATGTCTGTTGCAAGGACATGGTCGATTTGAGTCTTCAGTGTTGTCTCGAGTCTCTGTCTTCAGATATTAGATGAAGATTCCTATTCAAATTCTCCATGTCAGTCTTTTCATTAGTGGCTGTTGTATTCAGTTGTCCTATCTGATACACCTAACATCATCAGAGTCATCAGAAATTTCAGAGTGATTACAGTTTGGTTTCAAGTGCAGTAAGGAAGCAGAGTAAGAAGATGCTTACGTTCTCCTGCTGAGCTCATCATAGTAGCCTATAGCTCCACAAACCAGATAGGGAATGGGGAAGGCATGAATTGTGGCCACAGGAAAGCTCTGGATACTTTGAAAACGAAAAGCACAGTTGAACGGCATGGTGAGAGAACTTGACTGCAGTAAGCTTACTCTGGTTCACTTAGGTAGGGCTTGCTCATAACTGTCGCATGAAATAAATTTTGAAAAAGCCTTTTACTCTGAAAACAATCCTGGTTTGGATGATAAATTACATGCTGAGCTTGACTGGTACAAAGCTCATGGGTCCACCCTTGAAGTACTGCAGCATCAGAGCGTTCTGAAGAAGACAGGGGAGATGCTCTAGAGGTCTCCCGAGTGCCACAGGAGAACAGGCAAGAAGGAGAAAGACAGGCATGCTGCACAAACGCAGGTGATCTGACTCCAAAGACAGCTCAACCAAAATAGTCACTGGCGATTTCAGAGTGCAGCCTCCCAGTGTTGCTAAGGCAGTGTGATGTCAACAGAAAGATAATTCAGTGCAAGGTCCTGCCCTGGCCACCTACACTTCAAAGATACTTGAGAGATAAATGGAGGAATGAAATAATGATGCTGGTTTATACCATGGATTAATCTGTGAAACGTAAACAAGAGAGGCAGTGAGTTTGGTGATTTCAGGTGTTGTGGGAGCTGTAAGCCAACATGCAGATGTTAACAGGCTCAAGACTTGCATCACTCAGAACCTGAAAATAGCAGAGATGACATCAAGACATGGGGATGTTTCAAAGTTATGTGTTTCTCAGAGACAAGATTCACATTTGTGAGGAAGACACATTTCAAAAGGAGCACAGGAAATCCTGAAAACACAGGTCTACAATGTCATGAGTAGTTGAAAAACCACACAGCTGAGGAGGTCAAGCCCAAGATCTCAAGGGATGCCGACCATAGGGTTGATGGAGTCGTCTATCCAAAATATACCTATGACCATACTACTGAGGTTCTCAGGCTATGTCATCGAAGGTCAAAGCCAAGGCTTAAATGAGTCCCAGACACAGGCTCCAACTTCAGTTCAAGCACTCATGCAGGTTCCCAGTTGTGCCCTGGCTCCCGTGAAAGGACAGAAAGCACAAGACAGAAGGTATTGATGTAGACATTGGCTACTGTCTGCAGGGAGCTGGCATCCTTCTGTGCTGTTTGTGCAAACAATTCTGATGTAGGAAAGGGTTTCTAGACAAAACAAAAAGCTAGAAATGAGGGCGAGAAGGAACCTATTCTAAAACGATTCTTAAACATCTGGGAATATGCTTAGCATAAAAAAGATTATTGAATTAGAATTATAGAGAAACATCGTCTTTTAACTGTCATTTTGGCAATGGTAAAGGGAGAGAGGCGCTTTCGTATTAGAGATAGTAGGGAATAAATTTGTGGCAGTCTCAGTGGAGAGTGGCTTGGCGGTGTGTACGAATATATAAAACATGCGTTCTTTCTGACCTAGAAGTCTCTACTTTCAGAAAAATAGCCTGTTGGCATTCTCGCATATATATGGATAACATCATATGAAACTATATGCTGAAGCATTATATTTAAAATTCAAAATATTAAATTAACCTGAATACATTTAGAGGAGTTTGGACAAGTGATTTATAGAATGTTGAGCATTAACTAAGCATCAAGGATTTGAAGAGTTTACTCTTATCGACTAGTCAGTATTCTCGTAAAATAAGTTAGCAGGTAAAGATAAATAGTATCTTCTTTTAACACCCAAGAAAAGTGAGAGCACACAAGCAAATGCTTTGCACATGGTTTGGCACCAAAGGGTAAATGTGGGATTGATTGTTCCCACAGTCTAATCTTGTTTTGTTTTTTTTTTTCCCTAAGTGTAAAGTCTTTTATTATTTCCCCCAAGAACACTAATGTAGACCTGTATGTGCTTGTAGAGATTGGTGTCATGATAGTGTCTCAAGTGAAAATATATCACTATTGAATATAAATGTCCTTATATGAATAAATACACACCTAAATTCTGTATATAGACTCTGTGTAGAGAGCTACAGAAATGTAGGGATATCTGTGAAAAGGCATCACATACCTGAAGCCAGAGGTCAGAGGCAAGATCCCACTTAATGATTCTTTTCATGATTTGCTTCTCAGCCGTGGCCCAGAGGTTCATGTTCTTAGTGTCTCAGGTGGAAGCACTTTTCTGGGTAGCTGGGGCACTGGTAGGACTTGAGGCCTGCCTGGCAGGAACAAGTCACTTAGAACATTATATATTCCTAGTTCTGGGCTGTCTCTGTTTCTTGGCCCAACACTACAGCCCACTGCACAAACTCCCACTACCAGGGACTGAGGCACTCCATTGTGCCTTTCATTCTGTGATGGATGTGTCTTCAACAGTGACATCAAATCTTCCCATGAATTAATTCTGTTGGATGTTTTGTCTTCTCTGTGCAAAGGAGCTAATACAATACTGCGGGTGCTTTGAACCTCCTAGATTTTAGGTGTCATGATTCTATTCACTTTTAAAAGGAAAAGACAATAAAAGCAAAAAGTAATAGAAGAAAATGAAGGTGTAGTTTGACACATATTGTTTTCCAAGGGAGTAAAAAGACTCTGAAGGCTGTGTGCAGGAAGACCCAGACTTAAAGAATAGCCTGATTTGACATGAGGCTTTGTAAAAATCATTTTTGTTGTTATAGTTTTAAAAATAGTGGAATGAGGGATGAGGAGATGACGCAACAGTTGAAAGTATTCGCTGTTCTTCCAGAGGACCTGAGTTAGGCTCCCAGGACTCACATGTAATGTCTCACAACTGCTTATAACTCCAGTTCCAGGGGATCTGATACCTTTTTCTGGCCTCAGCAGACACTGTGCACTAGTGACATCTACATACACACAGACAAATGCCCATACTTACAAATTAAAATAAATCTTTTAAATTAATGAAAAAAGATCTACCCTCTTAAAATGTGTCTATAGTTGTCCTAATTATATGCACATACCTCCTAAGTTATATATGTCCTAATTATATACAACATACCTCCTAAGTTTATCCATCTCTTATAGCTGAAACTGTGTATCAACTTATATGAGTTAGCTCACCGTCACCATACTTGATAAAAGACACTTAAGGGAAGGGAGGTTATCTTGGCTCCGGTTCAGAGGACTCCAGCACACAACAGAGACAGTGTAGTATAGGGGCTCAGCCAAGGGTAACAGTGGCATCCAGCAGACCCTATGTGTCCCAGATGCAGAGAAATGGCCATGCCAGCATTGAGCACATATGTGCACATGCATGGTCCCTAACAAGCATGTAGATGGCAGAGGACAGTTTGCAGGAAGCCATTCTCTCCTTTCACCAAATGGGTTCCCAGGATCAACCTAAGGTTATCAGGTTTGGCAACAAGTATCTTCACCTTGTGAGCCATCTTGCCAGCCCTGGTATAGGTTTTTATTAAAATGATTTCGTTCTCATCTGGTTTTTCTTTTAGAAGGATGGGGAAATGAATACAGGCTCTGTGCACACTCAGGTAAGTAATCTGCCACCCAACCTCCACCCAACCACTTATTAAAGATGATTGGAAGAGATGTTTCCTATAAATGGTCCAGGCTGGCCTTGAACTTACATTCTTCTTGCCTCCATCTTCAGTAACTAGAGTTACAGGCAAGCACTGCCATGATCAGCTTCATTACTGCATCATCTTAACGTTGTTTTCTTTATTTCTCAGTTAAGATTCTAGAAGATAATTATACCCGTGAAACTTAACTGAGTTGACTATTGTTCTATGCTTTACAAATGGAAAAACCTAACTACTGCTCTAGGGGACATAAGACAATAATTATTATATATAAGGGCCATAGGGAGAGTGCTTTGAGCTTATAATCCATCTTAAAGTTATATTCTTGGCATTCTTCAGCTATAGGAAAGACAGGAGAGTGGTGATAGCTACATTCTAATGGAGTCAAATTGGTACAGAAGGGAGAGCATGGGTCACGATCAACAGAACTTAGTGCCAGAATAGCTTAACAAGTCACCATTCTGAGCCCCGGTCCTCATCAACAGCACAAGAAGGTGTCTTAGGTTAGATCCCAGGCCTTGGTATTCTGATCTGAGCACATCTGTAGTGGAAGGAAGTAGCCAAAGGTCATTGACGGGTTCCTCACTTCCAGAGCACTGTGGATCTGACAATTGAAAGTTGCCAGGATCAATACCAAACGACGTTAACCTCTTCCTGCCCTTGTTCCTTAGCCATTTGTATTTATCATCGTGGTACTGGCTATGGATATCGTTACTTATGAAATGGCCCAATTTAAAATTTGATAACGTCCTTATTTCTGAATGTAGGCATTCACCGCTATCAGCACTATCAGTTTTTCTCTTAGGGACATTTTTAGTGTATCTCATGAGTTTTGAAATTTTGTAATTACAGTTTCCTTTGCTTAAAATATTTTCCTCCCTTTCCTCCCCCCTTCTTTCATTTGTTTTTTTTTTTTCACCAAATAGTCCTGGCTGTCCTTGAACTCACTATGAAGCCCTGGCTGGGGTCTTGAACTCGCAGAGATCTGCCTGCCTCTGCCTCCCGAACATTCATATTATAAGTGATTCTGACTTCTCCTCTGGAATCCTTTTCAGCTCACTTGTGGCTGCAGTGTGCGTTTCCATCCTACTGAGAATCACGTCCCCTTTGCTGCTGATTTTAGGTTCATTGAACATTTGTCTCAAAAAGATGCTTGGGATGATTTCAGTCTTCTCTGCCGTGCTAAAGACATCTGAGGGCTTCCTATGAGCTCTGTCCTGTGGAGAGTCCTGTGTATGTCTCGAATGAAGTGCATTTCTCTTTCAGACAAAATGTCCTGTGTATGTCTGCTTGGGTTTGGTATTTCTCGAGTCTTTAGTTTGCTCATGCGTGTACACCCCAGCTACTACTGAATGTGAGGTATTAATCTACTAGTGTTATGTTACTGTCTTTTTATCCTTTTTGTCTTCTCAGTGTTGCTTCATCAAGGTAGGTGTTGGTGGGTACACATGCATTTATATCTGTTACCTCTTCTTGAAGTAGATTCTCATTAGATAATATGACTTCAATCTTGTGACAATTTTATCAAATTAAAAAAATATCTGTATAGGTGTCTTTATTGCATGGAAGACTGTGTGCCACGGCACTGAAGAGGGTGTCTGACCCCTTGGAGCTAGAGTTATTGATAATTGTTAGACATAATGTGGGTTCTGGGACTCAAACTCAGGTACCATGGAAGAGCACCTGATTCTCTTAACCACTAAGCCATCTCTTTAACCCTTGTTTTGTTTTGTTTTGTTTTGTTTTGTTTTGCTTTGCTTTGTTTTGAGGTAGATTCTGTTTGTATCGTTCAAGCTGGCCTTGAACTTACAACCCTCTTACTTCCGCAGTGGGAGTATGCACTTTCACATCCACATGTGGCTCTGAGTGACAGCTTTTGCTTCGCTTCTTTATTTTTGATGTTGTAATTTAAGCATATTTCTTCCTTCTTTTTTCTCTCTCTCTTTCCATATACCATTCTCTTTCAAATTTGTGGTCTCCTTTTCATTAATTGTTATTAGCATCCGTGTGTGTATGTGTGTGTGTGTGTGTGTGTGTGTGTGCGTTGTTTGAGTGTTTGTACACATGTGTGCAGGTACATGAACCTTAGTACAGGAAAGCTAGAAGGGATGTCAGATCCCTCAAGGTTGGAGTTACAGGTATGTGGGGCCCATGAGGTTTGTTCTATAGGTGCTGAGCTCTAACCTTGGACTCCGTGATCAGACAACACGTGCTCTTAACATCTAAGCCATCTTTCTAGCCCCTGAAGTTTATTTTCTTGGTGCAATTATATTCTTCTTTGGTTTCTTTTTTGCATAGAAGGCCACATTCTCTGTGTGTCTTTAAATCTTAAGGTAATGTGTCATACACAGTATATAGTTGTTACTCCGTTCCAACATCAGGAGCAATCACTAGCTCTGCTGAGGTTGGTTTTAGACTGGAGTGGAATAGAGGAGATCCTTTTTGGTTGTTGGGAGCTTTCATAAAGAAATTGATCTCTATTAAATCAGCATCTCTGTGGTGTAGAGAAGGTTCGGGGATTTCTTTTCTATCATCTTTCAGGTACACATATTAATTCATGTGTACAAAGGCATTTCTGCAGCTGAATATGCACAGGAATGCAGGTAACACTGGACTCTGAAGTGCTAAGAGTCCACTGCATCGAAGTGTCTATCTGTGGCTCCCTGGGATGTCTGGTGATCAGGGAAGGAGGTGCCAAACAAGAAGCTTTAAAGGCCATGTCTCAAACTTAGCTGATGCACTCATTTCCTCTTGGAGTACAGGCATCTTCAAAATACCTTGCCTTCTAGTGTTAAACTTTTGCTAATAAATAATATAGAATCTCAGTAATACACCCTAACTTGCTTATCAGAGAAATTGTCATGATGAAAATTAAATCAGACAATGTCTAATGATGTAGTCCCAAAACGTTGTATAGCTAACCTGTAACAAAGGATTCATCGAAGGACCTTGGATTGATAAACAGAAATTGCAGAAGTTAGTTATGAATAGTAAGCACAAACTTTTAGCATTTGTATATTTCTGAATAAATCATTGCCTTCTACTTTAATAACAAAGCACAGCCGACTTTTCCTTAAAGATGAGCTTGGTTCCTCTAAATCTCTAGACGGTGTTCTTTACATTAGCTACAAGTAAAAAATATCATCAGAAACCAAACCTCTAGATTTTATTTTATTTTTTATCCACTGAGGAATTCATCAGAAGCAGAATGAAATGCAGTGAAAAGAATTTTTTGGAGTATCTGCAGTGAGCTGAAATTATATGAAAGGAATGAAGACAAATAAATCATTTATCAGAAAAAGAAAAACCAGGATCTTAAAACTCGAACAGGGAAACACCCTGTTGCTTCCTAAAAATGGACTATTAAGTCATGCCCACTCTGTGGGGAAGTTACTGCTTTGTCTGCCGAGAGCATATGAGGCATTTTATTTATTTCTCTTTAGAAGATCTGATACAACCTGTCCAGGCTGGGAAGAAACTAAGCTTTATCTCCCAATCTTGGTGTGAGCTTCTCTGTTTGAATTCTTCTGCTTGGCTTTTATAGAGTTTACATTTCAACACTGAGGAACAAAATTTAAAGCTCAAAAAACGGCATGGTGCTCGTGAATATTTAAATAAATAGATTTCTAAGCAGATCAATGGCAGATATCTGTAATAAAATAAGTGTGTCCTGCCAAGAGCTTTACCAGTACCATGGAGTCAAAACTATTAGAATTGACAATAGTGTGGGGTGACTTGGTTCACAGCCATACTTTACTTGGGCATATAAGAATGAAGTCAGCAAACTTAGGATAATTGTCTAGTATTTATGTGGATGTAAGGAGTGAGTCACAAGGTCAGAGGTTCCAAATGGAAAAGAAAGATTAAAACGGAACACAGACCAAAGCCAAGAAGCTGCAACATGGCCAGAAAAGAAATTCACATGGGAAATGCTCCTAGATTGTCAGCGGGCCTGACATATACAAAAGCAGAATTGTAGAGACTTGGCTGTGGGAGCGACATTCCAATACGGCAGCTTCTGTGCTACCCATGGACTTAACATTAAGCTGTCTGTTTGAGGATAAATGTGTTGAAATGTGTCACCTGTAAGTGATAATGAAATCAGTAAAACAATGTTAATACGGTATTTACCTACATCTTACCTCACAGATCTGTCTTCTATCATATATCTGCTATGCATCATCTCTCTCTCTCTTTCACTCTCTCTTCCCCTCTCATTCATCTATCTATCTATCTATCTATCTATCTATCTATCTATCTATCTATCTATCATTACCTACCTATCATCTATCTTTATTTATAAGGCTATCAGTAATCTATTATTTACCCATCCTGTATCTCTACCTTCTATCTATTCACATATATTTATCCTTCTATGATCTACCCATATACCATGATATGATATACTGCAGAATGGTATATAAAACCTAAAAAATGGCTCTCCAGACCAGCAATAAGAGAGATGAGAGAGAGAGAGAGACATCTTATCAAGTCAAAATTCAATGCTTAATGTCAAACACCGGATTGTTCTTAGGGAAGAATCCCACCCTCCCTTTATTAATTTTATTTTTTTGTACTCAGTACTCTTTTGGGGAATATTTATGACTTGGAAGCAGGCTAGGTGGTGTTAAACTTTTGGCACCTAATCCTAAAATGAAATGAGCAGTGATGGACGTGCCATTGCTAAGACGAATGATATTCTTTCTATACAGATTTTATGCAGAAGAGACGCTGGGAAGGAGAGCAGAAGGAAAAGCCAAAGCAAGAAGAAACAGTCTTCAAATTGGTACTGAAGCACAATGCATTCTAGAAGACAGAGAAAGAATTCACATCTGGTAATAATAGCTTCACCATGTGCTCTGTTTCTGAAAAGTCTAGCAGAAAAGTGTGTTCCATAGATGACCTCAGCAACAAGAAGGAACACTTGGCTCTGGTACTCATGATGGGCTCAGCCACTGGTTCTCAACCCCAGTGAGACTGGATTAGTTGATCCCAAATGTCAGACTTCTGGGTACCTGTTTATTACATCATGTCTACTTCCTCAGGACTAAATGTGCCATTTTCTCAGTTAAATCCAAAGCAGAGATGAAACATTCATGCTAATACATTCCTTTGTACACTGTGATAGACACACAAATCAATCACCATAATCTTTTTGCTGATATCAGACAGGAGAGCTGGACACTTCTCAACCCAACTCCCTGGGCAGTCAGCATAATAGGCTTAGCTTATGAGATAAAACTTGACTGGTACATCTCTGAGCTCTCTCTGTGAAAAGCAGCAGGGATATAGGTCAGCATAAAATGCTACAAAAGGGAAAATGGGACTTTATGCGTGGGTGTTTTGCTGAATAGCAACAAAATTTCAGATTCTGTACCACTTCTCTCAAGTGGTACATGCATAGATATAACACACAGTTATCATGTGTTGTTCGTGTACATGTTCATGTGCACATGTAACCTTTTATCATCAAGAGAAAGCTCAATGATGATCAGCTCATACTCAGTGTCATTCAGTAGACAAATGCTTCAGCCTCTCTCTCTTCCAGCTGATCAGTTCTTGGTTCGGGGGCTGGGACTCAGCCCTCCTGCAGCAGACACACATAGTTTTGCTGACACTGCACTCCCTTGCAGATCATTGTGTGTGTCATTCCAAGCGCAATCAGAAGTACGTCAGAGACGACTGCCCCTGGGTTTGGGTCCCGTAATAGGGCACTTGGTGTAATCTTCACGCTATGGATATTATCCTTTAATGCAGAAATAGAATAATACCATCATAGCAGAGAGCAAATTGAGTTTTGCCAATCCATTTCTCACATTTCTTTGAAATTTTTTATTCCCTCAAGTTCCCCTTGGTTGAGAATTAAAAAAAAAAAAAAAAAAAAACAACCATAAGAGCAAGAGATGCCCAAGGAGTTTTGATTATTAAATTCTTGCTACAGGACAAATCTCCTGACCCAGGAAGATTTATTCTAAAACTTTTATAAATAATCCTATCCCTTTTCATATACTTCCTCCTACACACTAAATACATTAATTTGAGAAATGCAAGAACAAATCTGATTGGCAGTCTTCTTATAAGACACAAAGGTGGCTCAGCCTGAGCCATTGCGTAAAGCTTGGTTACCTTTGCAGTACTTTCCTACTCAATCTTTATCAATGTGTCAAGCAGAATTTATTCTTCATGATTTGATTAGATTCTTGAAGGCAAGAGGGGTTGGAAATACTGAATTGCTCATTTATGGCTCATGTGGGGTTATTCTGAACCATACACTAGGGGGTACAAATGGATCCAGAAACTTGGGCTGGGCACCAACTTCAATTGGTTCTCTGGGAAATTAACTTGGCCTGTGGTCACCATAATTAGAGTGACTAAAAATTTACATATGGATATATTTGCATGATTCTTAATAAACCAGGGCCATTAATAAACTGACAGGCAGAGGAAATGATGTCTGAATGATGCACATTGCTTGAAGTGACTAGAAATGTTGAATTGAATCATACATATCCCATGGCATAAAGACACTAGGGGAAGCAGAGTCAAGACAACATTTGCTATATTTATTGCATCCAAATTTAATGGACTGTTGGGTCTCACAGGCAGGCTTGCTGTAGAGATGCCAAATAAGACTTAAGGCTTCTTGTGTGCTGTCTAGGAGCGTGGGAGGGGCAGGGTGAGTACCAAGAGGAGCCAGAACACTGCTTTTACACTACACTGTGCATTAAGTCTTCAGTGACTCTTTCTGTGGGCAGAGTTTACTTTTTCCTTTCATACCCACTATTGCTGGGTTCAGCACAGCTGCGTAAGGGGAGGTGTGACACAGTTCCTGCCCCTGGAGCATTGCCAGGCTGTCAATCCCATGACCCCCACATGTGCCGATGGTTGCTCTTGCCCAAAGTTAATCTGCTGTCTTTACTATTCTACTTTCAATCTTTCTTTCTGGGGAATATACTTCCCCCCATTACTCAGACCTAATCACACCATAATAATCGAAAACAGATGTGGTCTTCAGGAATGAGGAGTGGAGGTGGTCATGAGGCTGTGGAGGCCATGGGAAAGGATCTAGACAACATAACCAGAAGGTCCATAAAAGCCTACATGATCCTTTGTAGGAAGAACTCATTGTTAGACTTGTCGCCTTAGGTTCAATGACTGCTGCATTGATTAGCCAGGGTGAACTTGGGGACATCAAGTTAAAGTGGTCTCAAGAAGAAAAAGCATGAATAGAAAAAGTAGGAATTTATATATAATTTGTCAATAAATATATTGGAAGGAGAGTACATAAGGCTATAAAATTGTTAAGGTGAGGAAATGAAGATTCGAGAATTAAAAGATGATGCAGAAGCATAGGAAAGGTTTGTATTCTGTTTTTCTAGCTGATTGAAGAATTGGAGATAACAGTGCCTGCAAAGATATTAGAGAGAGCCAACTCTTTTACTTACATAAATTCAAAACTTTGTAAGGAATCATTTTAATTTTAGTAGCTTGTTATTTTTCTATTCTTACATGGAAGCTGTACCAGGAAACTGCAAGAGCTGTGCCCAGCTCCCCGTAAAGAACAGGCTGTGTAAACCTATAAGGAGATATGCTTTTGCTGTGAGTCTTAGTTTCTGCTCTAAGGAAACAGGGGGTGGAATTATTGATCTGTGATTCATGAGCTTTATGTAAATATAAGAATTTTTGATGATTATTAACAATAATCAAAGCCTTGATGATGCAGTTTTAGTAAATAAAAGACTGGGTTTAGCCTCTCTCTGGTTATTAAGCTATTAAGCTGAACAATTAAGCTGAAGTTGAGGAATGAAGAATACTGAGAATTGTCAGGGAACAGAGAGAGAACCTGAAGTAGCAGCTTGCACCTGCTACTAATTCCAAGTCATTCAGGCCCCTCCTCATGTGCAGGCTGGGCCTCAGCACACTATACCCAGGGATATCTAGACACTTCATAGCCTATGTGACTCAAAAACACTTAAGAATTTCTGTTTGTGCTCATACTTCGGCCCATCTCTTTGATTTGGTTTTGAGATAAGATCTCTTTTAGCCCCGGTTGTTCTTGATATTGCCACATATCTGAGGCTGGTCTTGAACTTCTAATTGAATGGAGGAGTACTGGAACCTCCACTTCTCAAGTGTTGCAGTTACAGATGTTTGACACCACAGCTTGTTCTTGTGGGGCTGGGGGACGAACCCAGGGTTTATGTATGCCAGCAGTCACACCCTAAGGGTTTGAGTGGCATCCTTATCCACTGACATTCAAATTTCAGAAACCATGTTAAGAAGGTCCTGAAAATCAGTCCTCCCTAAAAGAGGAATGCCGGATCAGACACTAACAAGGTATTGTTAGACAAGGAAGATTGGTTCTAGATGTGCATGGCTTGTACTGTAACCAGGGGTTGCCTTTACTAGTTGGTTATGTGATTGGGCACACAGGTACCATGCCTCACACACAGGCACCATGTACACGAGATGAACATACTTCACTACTACTTTGCTGTGACTACAGTATAGTTCGTCTTCAATCTTCTAAACATGGAGACTTGAATTCTCTCTATGTGCTATTCACACAGATTCTATAGTCAGTCTTACTTGCAACCCCTCCCTTGGTCTCCTCCCAGTTCCTGTATGGTTTAAATGGGCTGTTACTTAAGTGATTCCCCATTTTGGAAACCCTGAGTGCTGGCAATAGGTTAGAGATTTTCCACAATTGACATTCCTTCCTGACAATGTTCAGTGGAGAAATAACACAATTACTGATGTAAGAACCTGTTATCTTTCATAAAGAAAGTGATACAATACAACGTACAGTTATTTTTAGCCAGGGAGTATTGACTAAAGCTACAGGACCTACCTTTTCACTCTTAATCACAACCTTTTCTCCCACCAAGTACAAATTGGTTAATATGTCTTCTTGACTGCCATTCCCAAGAGCAGACATATGTGGTGCCCTGCAGATACAGTGTAGAGAAGTAAGCTTGCAGACTCGGAATGGAGCTACACAGTGGAAGAGGAAAACTAACCCTGTAGACCAGTGGGAGGCTGGACCTGTGAAAGAGTATCAGTGCGTGTTGGGATTGCCAGCATCTCAAACACATTTTTTAAAATGAACGTTTCAGAGACAAAGTCTGGTCCAGCTACAGTCGAGGTCTGGTCTGTGCCTGTGAATCACACTTTAGTTTGCCTTGTCATCCAGCTGTCTCTACTAGTTTCCTAAATTCTTCTGTTTGGCGCCTGGAAGGCGAAGGCTGTCTAAATCATTTTAGCTGTGTACGTGTGTTGCAACACCCCACTTTAATACCTACTGACCTGAATTCATCTTTCTCTGTGCCTTGGGCTTTACTCCTTTTGTTTACGACAGCAAGTATCAAAAGCATAGGCACAGATCTTTAGTAAAATTCAAAGCACTGCTTTATTAGGGCTTCATAAAACTTAAGCCAAGTGAGTGTTAGAGATGTCTATGGACCTACTTGTCACAGGTGCAGGAATTAATGAAGTCATCAGAATTAATCATTTTTGTTTGAAGAAAGTCTTCCTGTAGAGCACAGAAGGGGGGGGTCAAAGGGACAGTAATGAAAACCAGTCTCCAAATTTCAGTGGCCTTAAAGATTTCCTTTGTCAGAATTAGTTATAAGCATGTGGCTTCCTTTAAAACCACATAAAACCCCTGGAATATCGTTGACTGTCTCAGCTACATGGGCAGGTGAGGCTGCACAGCTCTTGAGGAACTATGTAAAACAGTCCTTGTTTTTAATTGCTTGAAATGAAAGACAAATCAAGGTAGCTAGGTTAAAGTCCCCCAAAGGGTGTCTACCTTCTGATACAGGTTTACATTTTTCAAAATTATCTAAGTCTTACTTCAAAGCCTAGAAAGAAAAAAAGATGGAGGTTATAAGAACCATTTGCAGAAATCTTCTGCCCTTTCTCCCAGCCTCCCCTGCTTCTGTGGGGAAGGCTCTTGTGTTGCAGAGGAAATTTCTGTGATTTTAATTGTGTCCCTTAGTGTGAAACCAGACAGGTCTGAAGCACTTCAGAACAATTAGCAGATTGTCATCCGTTTTCTTCTTCTCGTTTGCTGCCCTCAGGGACAGACGGGAGCTGTTGCCGTGGCGATGGCAGCTTCCTCTTTCCCCTCATGGGCTACTCATCCAGTCCAAGCCTCATCCAAATACAGTTTTCGGGTTCACAGAAGAAGTGCAAACCTTAGCCTCAAAATCCAAACTTATTTTCCAGTTCCATGATTTCCTACTCGTTGATTTTTCAGGAGGGAACTGGTTTCCGTTTCATACCCCTTGGGAGATGGCATTATCTCATCATCACATGAACTAAATTAGCTGCTACTGTGCCTTAGCCCATATTCTGAAGTCAGCCAGTTGGAATTTATCCTTGCCAGCCCTGGGGCCTGAGATACCTGGGACCAGTAAAATGAGCAGCAAAGCAAGAGGTACTGTCTCTGTCTCCTGAGGAGTGTGGAAAAGTGAGATGCTCAGTCCTGAGAAGGAGGATAGTTTCATGCCAAATGACATTAGCACGGTGAACTGAATCTTTTATTATTAACTTTTATTTCTGAGAGCAAATGCACTCAAGGGAGGTCAGCACTCTTCAGTTTTAAGCTCTCATCCTTAGGTGCAGAGCTAGATTCAAAGGCTTTCTAAAAGAATAAGGCTTAGAAGAGACTCGAGCAACTCCTGAGAGAGCAGCTCAGCTGATGCCAACACAACCAATTTCTTTGAGAAATCTGATTTTTCTCCTCACTCACAGTTTACAAATTTCTATTTATCTTCTGACTTCTACTTTGACACATGAGTGAGTCACCAGGCCTGGAATGTCTATGATTTTCCAGCTAACCAGGATATAAGAAGAATTACCGCAATGTGCCTAAGGCTCCTACAACTCTATAGGACAGCAAGGCTAGACCTGCCTGTGAGGAAGAATCTGAGCAGTTATCTGGAACTTTTGCCATCAGGAAGGGTCCTAACATATTAAGAATTGCCGTGGGTGTCTTGCCGTCCTTAAGTGTGAACACTCATTTACACCAACACCTACTTCCTTCTGGTGTCTGGAATTTTGGTTCATGCTTGCAGAGAATACCAGTGTGGCCACCTCCCAGTAGAAATAGTGGGCACCAAGTCTTGTCCACCCTTGTTGGGAGCCGCCACCCCCCAGATGCTGAGATCTCTATAGGTCATGAGAAAATGAAGCCAAGAAGAACTGGAAAATATTATGACTATTCCAAAGCTGAATATGAAACCACAAAGATCAAGGATACCCTGTTGTCGTAAAAGAACAACTGAGTCACTGTGACTGAATATGAAACCACAAAGATCAAGGACACCCTGTTG
>CM052707.1:13623159-13675951 GCA_028551405.1 Uromys caudimaculatus | reverse complement strand
CACCCTGATAGATAGCACTTCCTAGGCATTGCAGAAGGGATTGAGCAGACTGTATTGAGGCAGCTATGGAAGGGACTCTTGGAAGCCCTGACTTGGCCTTATGGGCTGGGTTTGTTTTGAATGTTTCTGCTGTGACAAATTGTAGCAGAAACTATACAGCTTTAGGTTGGATCGTGGGAGACCCATGAATAAGTAAAACCTGGGGGGGGCCTCCACTCCTCACATGAGATGTAACCAAATGACATCTGATGCATTTTAACCCAGCCTTCTATGGAGGGGTTGTTTCAGCTCATAGGATGGGGGTACAGCCTGTCAAGGGGTGGGAAGCATAGCAGGTAGAGCCTGAGGCAGCAATGAATGTTTGCACGCTGGCTTTCAGAGTTCAAATCTTAAGTTGTGTGTGATTATTATTTAATACCTCCATTATAATCCATCAAAGAACTCAAATCGCTTTGACTCTTTTAATTGAAATGATTTTATGTGTACGGGTGCTGTACCTGCACGTTTATCCATCATGTTGATGCCATGCCTGTGAAGGCCACAAGAGTACATCATTGTACCCACTAGAGCTGGAGTTAGAGATGGTTGTGAGGCAACATGTGGGGGCTGTAAATCAAAACTCCACAGGAAGAGCAGCCAGTGCGCTAACCACTGGGCGATCTCTCCGGCTCCTCAAAACACATGATTAGTTTTGCAAAAGTTTCAGTGTTCTGGTGAATTGGAAATAAGTCATGAGTATTAATTCTAGATTTAAGCTAGTTTTTCCTCATAATAGTGTGTTGTTTTCTATTCAAACTGGGTGTTTTGGCAGCTTTTAGCTTTAGGGTGTCTTCTAACAGAATGGTAATTTTCTTAGTACCACCCCTGGTTTTGAAGCAATGAATTGGAAAACATGGGGTGTGACTGAGTTGTTTTCACAGAGGAGATGTAGTGAGCTGAATTTTCTGTGAAGTAGACCTTAAATATCATATCTGGGAAAAAAAAGCATTTTGGAAATGAGGAGCTGTAATCTTATCAATATATATTTTGTAATGTCTGATATAGAGAACTATATCCGTATCTTTCAGATATTCATCAGAAATGCCGTTAATGAACGTCAACAGGCTTGCTAAGTGGTTATTAGATTAAGTAGGTCACTGACCAAGGAGGGACTGCAGTAAGGAGACAAACCTTGGTCTCAGAACAGCACTAGCTATCATCTCTTCTTCAATTGCTAGGTACCTGTGTCCAGGACACATAAGAATCCATGGAGCCTCTGATGTGCAAATGCAGCTGGCTGGTCATGCTGGGTAACTCGCCTACCAGGGCCAGTGTCTCTATTCTCCAGGGTCAGAAGAGATGGCTTAAATAAGTAGATAAATCACATTACGCTGCAATGAACCTTCTTGAAAACAATTGTATTGAGCTTATAAACTGAAACCAGTGAGATTATAAGCATGGGCTATATATCCAAATGAGAAAGATGCTTCCGAATCATTACTTAGGTCACATTGCTTAATTTTAAAAGGCATTTTTAATTATTTTTTTTTTTTTTTTTAGTTAGAAAACGGAAGGACAGAATCCAATAAACATGGTGTTGTAAAAATGGAAGACGAACCCCACAGACTGTGTCTGGACCATGGTAGAGAGTACTGAATCAAATGTAGATATTATATTCAACCTGTGTTCTTTGGGGAAGCCACAAATCTTTTGATAGACAGACGGTCAAGGAAACATAGAAAAATAAATGAGGATAAATCTCCAACATCCTCTCAAGCTGTTAATTAGAGTTTTCTACCTAGAGATTCTTGGAAAGAAAAATCACTGTTTGGGGTCTCTAGAGGAAGTGCAGCGGTAAGAGCACAGGCTGCTCATGCAGAGGACCCCAGTTAAGTCCCAAAAACTTGAACCAACTTGCTCACTACTGCCCATAACTCCAGCTTCCACTCTCTGAAGGCACTCGCGTGAATGTGCACATACACACAAAGGTGCATATATAAATGACATAAGCAATCTTTAAAATAGAGAGGATTTAATTTTTTTTCTTGCTGATTTTTTTTAATTGGATATTTTCTTTATTTACATTCTAAATGTTATCACCTTTTCCAGTTTACTCCCACCCCCTGGAAACTCCCTATCCCATCCTCCCTCCCCAAGCTTCTATGAGGTTGTTCCCCCACCCACATCCACTCACACACGCTTACCTCCCCACCCTGGCATTCTCATACACTGGGGCATCGAGCCTTCACAGGACCAAGGGCCTCTCCTCCCATTGATGCCGGACAAGGCCATCCTCTGCTACATATGTAGCTGGTCCCATGGTTCCCTCCATGTGTATTCTTTGGTTGGTGGTTTAGTCCCTGGGAGCTCTGGGGGCTGGGGGACTGGTTGGTTGACATTGTTGTTCTTCAGCTTGTTCAATCCTTTCTCTAACTCCTCCATTGGGAACCCTGTGCTCAGTCCAATGGTTGGCTGCAAGCATCATCTCTGTACTTGTCAGGCTCTGGCAGAGCCTCTCTGGAGATAGCTATATCCGGCTCCTGTCAGCGAGCACTTCTTGGCATCCGCAATAGCATCTGGGTTTAGTGACTGTAGATGGAATGGATGTCCATTCCATATACAGCCAGGTGGGGCAGTCTCTAGATGGCCTTTCCTTCAGTCTCTGCTCCATGCTTTGTCTCTGTACTTCCTCCCATGAGTATTTTGTTCCCCCTTCTAAGAAGGACCAAAGCATCCACACTTTGGTCTTCCTTCTTCTTGAGCTTCATGTGGTCTGTGAAATTGTACTGAGTATTCTGAGCTTTTAGGCTAATATCCACTTATCAGTGAGTGCATACCATGTGTGTTCTTTTGTGACTGGGTTTCCTCACTCATGATGATATTTTCTAGTTCCATCCATTTGCCTAAGAATTTCACGAATTTGTCCTTTTTAATAGCTGAGTAGTACTCCATTGTGTAAATGTACCACATATTCTGTATCCATTCCTCTGTTTGAAGGACATCTGGGTTCTTTCCAGCTTCTAGCTATTATAAATAAGGCTGCTATGAACATAGTGGAGCATGTGTTCTTGTTATACGTTGGAGCATCTTTTGGGTATATGCCCAGGAGTGGTATATCTGGGTCCTCAGGTAATACTATGTCCAATTTTCCGAGAAACCAACAGACTGATTTTTTTTAAATCAAAATTTGGAATGCAATGCACCTCCTTCTTTCATGAGCCACAATTTGTAAGTTTCTTCTACACGTGCTCTTCTTGTACCTCAGGGCATGTCTCCATTTCTCCACACTAGCAATCGAAGGGGCCTTTCATTGTTTCTAACATCTCTGAGAGAAAAACCTACTTCCCTGTCTTCTGTCCTTCTGTGAATGATGCAATAAGACCTAACATTCTGTGACTTTAGATTGGGTCCCACTTAGTGGAATCTTACCTCATCACTTTCCTAGAATGTCTTATAAACAAGCAGAAACAAGCCTCATATCATTTATTCTGGCAGTAACAACTCCTGCTAATGTCGACTCTACTCTCTCACTCCAAGGAATATACTGATAATGCTAGCTTAAGTGTGATGGCACGCATACGTGAGCACACCATGCTACTGGGATGTAGATGAAATAAGATCTGTTGAAAGCTCATATATTATTGTCTTGAGTTAGTTTCTGTTGATATGATAAAATGCCCTGACCAAAAGCAACTCAGGTAGAATCACAGTTTACAGTCTAGTGAAGCTAGTATTTCATGGTAGCAGAAACATGTCAGTCACATCATGGCCACAGTCAAGAGCAGAGAGAAATAAACACATGTAGGCTTGTTGGTGCTCAGCTTACTTGTCCAGCTTGCCCTTGCCCAAAGAATGGCTCTCGTTCCATGTAGATTCCTCTTTGAATATATTTCCAGGGGACTCTGGATTATGTCAAATTGGCAATTAAAGGTGAGTATCAAATTATCTAAGGACATAAATATCTATAGAACTAGGGAATCTAGATAGTAGAACTAGAAAATGCAAAGGTTACAGAATGAAATGCAGTCACATAATGGAACCATGTGGTATAGGAACGGAAGTCCCTCATCATCTAATCAGGTAGGGAAGTGCCTGACATTTGAACAGTTTGGAAACAAAGCACCCAATACACTAAGGAATATCAGTATGTGGTCAGTGGGCATGAGATAAATTATAAAGTCAGTGTCCTTCTCTTACGCCTATAATCAGGAAGGGTCATGGCATGTTAGCTGGTAGTTTTGCTACACCACTTTAAGTTCTCGGTGAGTCGGAGGCACACACCTACCCAGGAGCTATCTTGGGTCTGCAGATGAAACACACACACACACACACACACACACACACACACACACACACACACACACACACACTCGTTTTTAAACCTCCTTATTGGCTCTGATGGCTAAGCCTTCCGCAGCTAGTGAGCCCTTACCTTTACTCCTAGCTCCACACCTCTAAATCTTCCCTCAAGTTAATTGCCCACTTCCCTTCTGTGAAGGCCACTGGTCTTGCTGTCCAAGACAGTTTCGGGTGCTCACTTTGGCAGCACATATACTAAAATGGGAACAATACAGAGAAGATTAGTGTGGCCCCTGTGCAAGGATGACACGCAAATTCATGAAGCATTCCATATTTTTAATCTTTCAGCAAACTGAAAAGAAGATAGTCACACAAACCTAAAAGTTACATTGCAAATAACAGGAACCAACAATCACTATTCCTTAATATCTCTTAACATCAATTGACTCAACTCCCCAATAAAAAGACATAGACTGACAGACTGGATCCATAAAGAGGACCCAGCATTTTGCTGCATTCAGGAAATGCACCTCTGTGATAAAGACAAACACTACCTCAGAGTAAAGGGCTGGAAAACAATTTTCCAGGCAAATGGTCCCAAGAAACAAGTTGGAGTAGCCATTCTAATATCAGATAAAATCGACTTTCACCCAAAAGTCATCAAAAAAGATAAGGAAGGATACTTCATACTCATCAAAGGAAAAATCTACCAAGAAGAACTCTCAATTCTGAACATCTATGCTCCAAAGGGCACCCACATTCATAAAAGAAATGTTACTAAAGCTCAAAGCACACATTGCAATAATAGTAGGAGACTTCAACACCCCATTATCATCAATGGACAGATCTTGGAAACACAAACTAAACAGAGACACAGTGAAACTAACAGATGTTATGAACCAAGACAGTTTCGGGCTGCCCTTCCATGGGCCACTTTCCTTTTCTGCCTACATTTTGGAAGTTCTCCCCTACAGCTCTGACTTACATCTATATGTCCCAAGTCTCTCTCCTCACTGCCAAATTGGTACCAGCAAAGTGGGGTGTTCCTGTGACAACCTCATCATGTTTGGGGGAGGACTGTGGAAGGACTTTGGAACTTTGAGCTAGAAGAGCCATTGGCATGTTAAGAGCTCTGTAGGGTGTTCATTTTGCCTCTTTCATTCTGCCCAACCATTAGTCACTGGAATTTTTATTGATAAATCAAAAACAACTGGGGGCAAGGACCTTCAGTGTCAGTAAACACAGATTACTGATTAAACCAAAACATCAGAACCATACCTCTACAACGGCATGAAGATCAGACGGAGGGAACAGCTGCCAATAAGAAGACAATATTTTACAATAAAAAGAACTGAAGGACATGATGATATGGGAAAGCTTGAATTAATTAATAGGCTGAGAAAATCTATAAAAACCATGGGAATAGGAGGGACACAGACAGGAGGGATCTGAAAGCAAATACAGAGTTGATTTAAGGATGGAAAGCAGTATATCGGGCGTGAATGACCCAGACATGCACCCTTACTCCTTCCCTGCACACTTACCAAGAACCCGGACATGTGCTGTCTACAATTCATCCTGGTGACATCAACCAGAATGACTTTTGCCCATGTTTTGCTCAATGAACCTGTGTTCAGGGTTTAAGGGTCAACGTGTATGTCATCCTCTAGGCAGAGTTTCTGACTTCAATTCAGCTAGACCTGATTAAAATTTTCTTTGTACTCTCTGCTTATAATAATTATTTAGATCAGAGTACCTATAACATTGCATTCATTTCTCCATGTGGCTCTTTTTCTTGTAGATTAAAATTTTCTTATGCTCTGAGAAGCCAATTCATCTTTGTATACGCCTGGCACAGAAATTTAATTTAGATTAATGGGCAATTGCATAAATGAATGTGAAGAGAAAGTTAGAAAACAATAAACAAAGGAATCCAAAGAGCCTCGTAAATTTAGTAACGTGGTCAAACATGCAGAGCTTGTCTCATCTGGGCTTATACTTAAATCATGGGGACAAAAGTTCTCCTTGTGCATTAGTATCCAAAAGTGAACAAATACCAAAGCAGAAACAAGATAAGAGCAAAGCAAAATACGAAAAATTTCTTCCTTGACAATTTCATTGTCAAAGGGGAAAGTGCAGGCTGCCTGAAGGTACAGGCTGAAGATAAAAGAGAAGAATTTTTAAGTAGGGTATTTTTTTTCCTTAACGTCAGAAACTTTCAAATTGAAAATAGTTCTCAGACATCCACATTTCCAAGTCCAAAAGTCCGGTGAGCACACAAACTCCTGTTTGGCAGGAGTTTCGGGGGGGGGCATGGGAGGCCC
Source organism: Uromys caudimaculatus (assembly GCA_028551405.1). Taxonomy (NCBI): domain Eukaryota; kingdom Metazoa; phylum Chordata; class Mammalia; order Rodentia; family Muridae; genus Uromys; species Uromys caudimaculatus. The sequence continues at coordinate 13,669,349 of CM052707.1, read as the reverse complement.
TGGAGAATTCACTCAGTGTAGTCTGCTCTTGTCGTTGGTCCACTTTTTGACTTTGAAGTTACATTTCAGACCTGTGAGTGACCTTCCCAAGTGCAGGCCTTGGCAATGGTGACTCCGATGGCTACGAAAGCTCTGCATTCCAGCATCAATCACACGACACGGTTATTGGCATCAGGACACTTTTTCATTCACAAACACTCAAGAGAAATATTCTTAATGAATTCTAGTCGAAGCTGGCAGCATGAGTCTTCAGGAAAACAACCAACTTCCAAAGACCACATTGTGATCGGTTGACTGACTGAAGCTCTGGTCTCCAGACCTATCTTGGGCACACCCAGACCTACGGATTTGCTCGAGCTGCTGAAACTCTGCAGGGTCTCCAGTGAGCAAACAATCTTATTAGGAAGTTCTCAGGAACAGGAATGGGTACTCAGCTCTTTGTGAAGAAGCTATCAAACTTGAGCTTCTAAACTCCAATAAGTATTTAACTTTTAGAATCTATCCTACATATGCATTTCCTATAGCTGAGACCAAAGAAAAGAATGAAAGGCATATTTAGTTAGTTTATAGACAAATATTAAATAACACTGAGTGCTATAGAGTGTGCTAAGCACATACTGCCAAGATAACTATTACCCAGTCTCTGCTCTCAAGAGCTTATAAACAGTGGCTTGGGAAGGGACAGGTAATGAAACAAATGAAATGAGAATAAAATGAGAGCTACAGAGTTGTAATATTTTACATAGGTTTAAAATGACCTGAATTCCCATCTATCTAAGGACGAAAGGATGAAGACAGAACATTCCCATAGTCTCAGGAGAATTTGACATGGACACCCAGAAAGAAGAAAGTCTGAAAGTTGAAAGCATCTAAACATTAAAACAGGAGAGTGGGTGGGAGCTGTCCATGGGAGACATACATATATATGTATCTTCCCAGTAGCTCTGGCACAGAAGAAAACATTTTTCACTCACCTACCAATTATTATCTCCTCCTTCCCAACAAGGGTGTTGATGGCCCCATCCTGTGTAGGTAGATCTCATTCAGGTAATCACAGTGGCTATGAATTCAGGAGTGTGGCAGCCATGTCGCATCTGGAAGTTGGTGTTCCATGCCTCTCCCATGCCTTCCTCCCCCTCTCCTTCTCCTGTGGTGTTCTCCGAGCTGTGGGGTGGGTATGTCAATGTCCCATTGATGGCTAGGCATCAAAAAATTATTTATTCCCTGTACTTTGGCCATTTATGAGTGTCAGTAGAAACTGTCAACTGCTTCAAGTAGATATTTTTCTGCTCAAAGCTGAGAGCACTGCTCTGTGGACGTACTATATTTAGAAGGTGATTTGATAGGTACCATATCCATTTCATAAAACAACAGCAATGGTTTATGACGAAGGCTATTGACCTCCTTAGCCATGAGCTTTTGTAGCAGATGTGAATTATCTGCCATGGACTGGGCATCACGGCCAATCAAAAGGCAGCTAGTTGGTTACTCCTAACCTCAAAGAAAAGACATGAAAATGGGACAGAAAAAGGGAATTAACTGAAGTGAGAAATAGACAAGAGAGGGTAATGGCTAACTATGAACACAATTATAGTGTTGACATGTATAAAAATAATATAATGAAACCCATTATCATGTATGGTTAATACATGATGATTAAATATAAAAATATTTTAATATAAATTTTTTAAATATTTCACAAAATGAAATAGTGACCATGCAGGCTAGAAACTATGGGACTCCCAGCTGTTCTTTTTGATAAATCATGGGAATTTGAGGCTTGAAAGAAGGAAAGAACAAAGAGTGTTCATTGCATCCTCTGCAGTAAGTTCAACAGGAAGCCACAAAGAATAAGAAGAAAGAGCGCTATAGGAATATGTCCACCTCCAACCTCAGGCCTCCGTACACATGTACGTGCAACACACGGGGTTACACAATCCACTCACACGGAACTCAGGCCTCCACACACAAAAACACATGTGTGCATGCACACCTCTGAACACATGAATACACATAGGTTCATACTGTAAATTAATATTTTTATTTCTATGCCTGACTAACTTCCAAATGAATGAGATTGAGGCTAAGATTTATTTATTCAGCTTCGGCACGATTACTGCTGGATTACCCCTAATCTATTTTCTAATGCTAGACTGCCTCCTTCCCCAGCTGCGCTCCCCTCGTACCTGCTGTTTGAGTCTCTACCTGGTTATTTCTGCCCCCAGCCTGTCCTCACTCAGCCTCATGCTCCCAGTCCATCACATCTAACGCGAACCCTCTTCCCTCCATCTTCTTTCTCTTTCCCTCCTTCCTTCTGCTCTTCTTAAGACCCTCTCTTATCCTCCAAACCTGGTAACTGAAGCCCCGCCCACCTCTATTCTCTGCAGTCATTGGCTGTAGCCACTTTTATTTAACCAATAGCTTTAGATTCGGGAGCAAGCTTTACACAATGAAGGCTGATATAGGTGAGAATTCTCTTGTCTTGGAGCAACCAGATCTTGGGTTTCAGTCTTTAACGTTTGTATACACAGCACCAGGCCAACCCCCAACAGCACACACTACACTCACACACACTACACTCACACACTACACTCACACACACTACACTCACACACACTACACACACGCTACACTCACACACGCTACACTCATACACGCTACACTCACACACTACACTCACACACACTACACTCACACACTACACTCACACACACTACACTCACACACACTACACACACGCTACACTCACACACGCTACACTCACACACGCTACACTCACACACACTACACTCACACACGCTACACTCACATGCTACACTCACACACGCTACACTCACACACGCTACACTCACACACTATACACTCACACGCACTACACACACTACACACATACACACTACACGTACACGCACTACACACACACCCTACACTCACACACACTATACACACCCTACACTCACACTAAACTCACACACGCTACACTCACACGCACTATACACACACCGTACACTCACACACACTATACTCACACGCACTACACTCACACGCACTACACTCACACTATCCCCACATGTCCTTACATGTGCACACAGACATATACACACAGATCTACATAGCACACTCATACCGGACTCAGGCTTCCTCACCCAAGCAAACACATGTGCACGCTTACCTGTGAACATACGTGCACATAGGTTCACACGCTACACTCACACAAATATAACTTTAAAAATCGAAAACACATGCATGTGTTCATCTTCCCTGCTCTCCGTGCAGTCATTACCACATTTTTCTTACACGACCACAGTTTTCTTATGCAGCGGCTTTGATTCTTGACATTTCTAGGGGCGGAAGTAAACAGGACGGTGTTATATAAACTGCAGGCTGGGTGGAGGCGTCAAGGAAGAGAAGCTTGCTTTTGACAGGAATACAAGGTATGATGAATTGTTCCTTGGCCTCGCGCTGCCCTCAGACATGGACAAAGCTTAAAAAGAGAATGCAGGCATCTCAGCTCTTCTCCAAAGATGAGCTATTTGGGTGACATCCCTTTCCAGTTGTCACTTTGCTTTGTGTCATCTTGGAACAAGCTGACAGAACCACTTAATCCATCTGATTCAAGCAGTCAAAATTGAACTGTGCAACTTAAAGTCAACTTTGCACTGTGAGAGTCTGTGACTGCAGCCCGACAGAGCTGATGCTGGAAGACGCTGTACATTTACTATTTTCTTCCTATGACAATTCTTTCTAAATGTAAGAAAAATAGTTCCTGCTGAGTGAGAAAAGTTTTGAAAAACATCTGGTAGTTCAGAAGTTTCAATACCAGCTAGAAATGCCTATGTGTGTGTGTGTGTCTGTGTGTGTGTGTGTGTATTAGTGTATTATATGCCATATATATATATCATATATATATAGCATATACATTATATATATATATGAGTGTGTGTATGAGTATACGTATGTATGTGTGCCCATATATTTGTCATAAGATTGACAATAATACACTCACAATTACTAGTTATTTTCAGATAAAAATGATGCTTATCTGTTCCTCCTTAATGTTCTAGAAGAGAATTCTTGGGAAACCATTAGAGACTGCAACTTAGTGTCTGCAAAGCATCTTCTTGAAGACCAAGGACATTAAGGTGAATGCAGCACAAAGATAGTGTTTACAGAGAGAATCTGAGTTGCACAAGGCACTATCCCAATAGCCCAGATGCTGGGTGGTTGAGATGAAAGTCTGAAACATGGGCTGTTCGTCCTAGTTAAGGTTTTCCAGATCTACTCCATCAAAATGAGAAGACCTGTTAAACAGTCTCTATGACTGATCTATATGTAAACAGAACAAACACAACCTGGGTTAAACATCGTGTTAAGTACAAATACTGAATTCATTTTCAATAGTATTTTTGATTGCATTTTATCTCAAATATGATCATAAACAGTGTGTCTGACTGCTTTGACAATTGTTAATGTCTACTTACTTATAAAATATAAACATGAAGGCACAGAATGGTGCCTTTCTCAGATATCAGCTTGAGACTTAACTTAAAAAGGAAGTATGGTAATGTGGGAACTAGGAGCTAATAACTGCATCTAAATGTTTAGTTTGCCATATTAACATGCTATTTCAGAGCATACATTGAAGAAACAGTTATGAGTCAGATATGAATGAGAACTCATCAAAACTAGAGTTAACTTGTTAATGAATCAAAAGCAGCATGGCCATGCCAACTGAAAAAATGTCATGAAGAATGCAAAGCCAGTTCAGGAAGGCATCCTGAATCAAGGTGCTAACTTAGGACCCAACTGAACCGTGTCCTACAAGGCAATAGAACAGTAACCTTTGCTCTCAGGGGCCAGTCATTTGCATCCTGAATAGGTATCACTGCTTAGAATCCTGTTACAATAAGTACAAGGTTGCACAGTATGAGGATTTAACTGTGGGAAGAATAAATGAACCTCAAGTACCTTGTACAGTGATGTAATATTTTGGTGTCCATTCAAGAATGTACCAATTGATCTTGAAAGGCAAAGAAACACCTTTGTGCTTATTTTCAGAGTCCGAGATAGGCATGAACAAGGTTTGCTTGTGATTATGAACCATCATCTGACATCATTTTGTTTGTTCCAAAAATAGCTGGCATTTTTCTTCTGCCAGTGTAAGTGACTCACACATACAGAGAATTAAATTGCACATGGATACTTCATCAAAAAGACAGTTTTGAACTTCGAAAAGCCTGTATTATTTTCTCTTCTTTCTCACTGTTAGGAATTTAACAAGAAATTTATATTTGCAAATGCTGTTTGAAGTCCATGTCCTGTTAGTGAACTCTCAGGAGGTCCTTGACATCTGCATAGATGTGGCACTCCTAGGGTTTAGAGAGATGGCTCAGAGATGTCCTTTCAAGGACCCAAGTTCAGTGCCAAGAACACACGTTCATGTGGTGTGTGTGTTTATATGTGTGTGTGTCTATCTGTGTGCATGCATATTTGTGTCTTTGTGTGTCTATGTTTGTGTGTGTGTGTTTGCATGTGTGTGTTTGTGTGTATGTGTGTCCCATGACATATGTGTAGAGACCAGAAGACAAACCTCAGGTGTTAGGAATCAATTCCATCTCGTTTCATAGACTCTCTTGTTTGTCACTGCATAGTCTAGAATTGCTGGCCCAGGAACTTTTGGGGATTTCTGTCTCTGCTTCCCATCTTATCATATGAGCAGTGGGATTTCGGATGTGTGCTGACATGCTTGGCTGTAGGTGGGCATTCTTCTATATTCTTGTATACCGTTCTTTTTCTGCTCTTTCCTCGAGTTTCCTCTGTCTTCTGTCTTGGCAGTGAACGTGAGGTCATCTTTTGGTTTCTCCATGTTGTTCTTGGGCAGCCACTCTCTGCAAATGTTTCTCTTTTGTGCATAGCGAAGGGTCTTTGTTTCTCACATCGATCTTTGCATTCGCCAGGCATTCTGTGACCCAGAACAGTATTTGTCCGGTCTTCATCACTACCATAGTGTCTCAGTACAGTCCTGCTCTCCATCCCTCCCACCCACATTCTTATCTTACAGCGAGGCAGATAGATTTCCAGCACACCATGAAAATTGTTTATATTGCCAGAAAAATTAGAGACTCAGTATTTGTCTACTCCATGAGATCCCAGAGAAAGACAAATTTTAAGGATACCATTTCAGTTTTGTGAAAGCATGTGTGAGAAAAGTGAATAACTTGCACATAAGCCTATGAGAAAATAGCACAGTGAAGAGAACTGTCAACAACACTGCACAGCAAATGGATGCTATTAAATTCTCCTCACCAGTTCACTCACTTCTCACCCATTTCTATGACATTAGAACCCGAGTCAGCAGTTTGAGCTCGCCTCTTGTAAGTTGTCTGATTCTTGGCTGAAACCAGTTTGCAGGTCCTTAATTGGTTTCCTGGTACAGTCCTTCTTAGAAACTTTAATCAAAGTCTGTGCCTGGAGCATCAGTGGTGGGTCTAATCCAGTGGTTCTCAACCTGTGCGTTGCAACCCCTTTGGAGAGGGTTGAACGAACCCCTCATGGCGTGGGGGGTCACATACATCCTGCATCTCAGATATTTACATTATGATTCATAACAGAAGTAAAATTACGTTATGAAGTGGCAGTGAAATAATTTTATGGCTGGGGGTCACCACAAATGGGGAACTATTAGGGATCGTGGTAGTAGTGATGTTGAGAACCACTGCTCTAGTCACTGGTAAAATACATTGCAAGAGTATTTCTTTAACATGTCTCTTTGTGTGTGTGTGTGTGTGTGTGTGTGTGTGTGTGTGTGTGTGTGTAAGTATGTGCCTGAACATGTGCCAGAGACCAAATGACCTTGTTTGAACCTAAGGCCTTGCAGCCTTGCCAGCTAGCCAGAGGGTCCCAGGCTTTAGCAGACATTCCTTTGATTACTCCCTTCTGCAGATGTCCTTTGCAGGTGAATAGATGGTTTGTTTGTAGTAGCCTGTGGCTCCAGAGAAACCTTGAGATGTCCTGCTATCTTAAAGCCACAATAAGGCTTGTTATGCTAAGTTATAACAGTCTGATGTTTGGCTGCAATTAAGTGACCCTGAGAAACTTCTCTACCTCTGTCTCTTCCCGCTCTGTAGTGACCTCTAGTAACCTTCCTGCCCCTGCCCCTTTTCTTCCTAAGTGCTTATATATGGACTTGGAATAAAGGCTGGTCGGAGCTTGATGGGACATTTTGACTTGCTCCCAGGCATTTCTGGTCTCCTGTTTTCTTTCCATTATCCGCAGCTCCCTCCTCAGCATCTGAGTGTCCTGCAGGCAGGGCACTTTGGACCCTGGTCGATAGTCCCTCCCGGGAGGGCCCCCCCCCCGAGCAGGACGGGACAGTTAGCTCTTTGCAAACATGGGTCCCTGTGGACTATAGAGAAACCTAGCTCTGCTCCTGTATAGAAGCACTCAGTATTTTTAACCTAAGTGCCCTCTGAGTGGTCTCTTCAATTCCCCCCAAACAAATTTCTAAGCTGTAGTTTATCATGAATCTTTAGGCAAACAAGAGAGGGCAGTATAACCACTCCTGATAGTAAGTCTAAATGGTGATGATTACTTCATTACCTTAAGCACCATTATCAGATTCTATTGGAGTAATTGGATTATGATAGGCAATGACATGGTAAGGGCTCAACCCATGTTTTCATGCCTGGCAAGACACACTATGAATGGTGAGGACATTGCCTCAATCCTGGAGCCTTCTAGCTCTCTCTTGATTAGGGACCATCTCTGAAACATACTTGTATTAATTGCACGGTCACATATAAAACTAATTTAAGGAGTGTTAGGTTCTCTCAATTTGACAGCTTTTTCAATAGTGTTGAACTAATTAAGAAATTTTGAGCATATCAAACAACCTAATTACTACTAGGATTCCTGCTTCATAAGATGAAAGGAGACTCTTTGTAAGTATCTGGGGACTTCTAGAAAACTGAAACTTCATTGAAGTATAAAAACTATCTTTAAAAGCTATGTTCTGAGTAAGGAATCTGGTCATTAGAGGCCAACATCAAAAGAGCTATAGAGGGGATTATTTTATTTGACTACAAGGTAAGCATAAATACCCAGGAAAATACATGGTTGTAGACTACCTATCAATCAATGTCAAAAACTGTACTGACAATAGCTTAAAATAGCTATTGCTAAAGTAACCTAGTAGTAAGAGACCTTAGCTCTTTCATAAGTAACTTCGGTCTCTGTTCTTTTAACAGAGAATTACAAAACAAGGAGATTGCAACCAAAGTGACCCTGGTCTTTGATGCTTGTAAATTTACACATCTTTATCATTTCCTGTTCAGAGAAACTGAGTTCCAGGACCAAACTGTCCATTTTATTTTGCAGAGAGAATGCACCAAATTCTGGTATTGTGTCAATTTGATCTGCAGTAGGGAAGGACTCTCACACTTTTCCCCCTCTGTATAAATAAACTCTTCAGACCTGTCCCAGAACTCCCCAGCATGTCTTCCCAAACTCTTCCTTTAAAGTGTTGTAATTTTAGGAGAAGTATACTTTCCTCAAAACTTAACTAATTTCCTATACTCAGTCAACTTCCGTCATCACCTATGATTGCCTTCTGTATTCTGGAACAACTTGACACTTTTCCTTAGGGGGAAACTGTCCTCCTATTTGTCAAAAATAAAACAAAACAATAAACAACCAAACAAGCAATGCTCTTCCTGCATATACAGTTGTATTTGTCTGATATTATTTTTCATGCAGAATCGTTCCCCTCTACCTTAGTCAAGAATTTTAGTTCAAATGCTCAGCTTTGCTTCCCAGTAGGAAATGCAAAGCAGGGAAATGACAATTCTGCCGTACACAGCACTTTGGCACACTTCAGACACTGTGGGGATGCATTCTGCAGGCTCTCCTGCCTTGTCATGTCACAGTGACACTTGCAGAAATAGTGTTCATTAGTCGATATCAAGACATAGCCACTCTGAAACATTATAAAGTTAAATGTCACTTTCACCAAGTTTGCAATATTCTAGGCTATTTAAAAACAATCTGTAAAGCCAAAGATAATTATATTAATTAATTATGGTACGAAGGTCAAGATCGAATTTAGAAACCTGGGTTTTTGTTGGGGGGGGGATGGGAACTGAATTTGAAGGGTTAAAATGTATCCCATTTCAGATAACATCCTGAAAAATTAATATCACAAAGTCTCACTCATCCATATCTCAAATGCATATCTGAAATCACATACCCAATAGATATGATGGGCTTTATAATTAACTTTACACGAAATATAGTATGTTATAGCAAAGAATTAATATTAGAAAGCCTAAGGTTTCTCAGTTATTACATTTCTGGGCAAGATTTGCCTCAGGCAAAGAAGACTGGCCTTGGCTGGCATCTAGGTATCTTGGTTTTGGGATACTCCTTTCATGACTAATTTATAAACTGTTTGGCTTTCTTGAAGCATAGAACTGTGCAGCAGCAGCCTGTCTGAACTATTTGTATGAACACTGATTTGCTATGAACCCCAGCTTTCCTTCTGGGAGACTGAAGTTTTGATAATTATGGTTGGTAGGAGAGTTGGAAGGCATCTATATGGCCAACTTCCTATAGAAAATCTCTGCTCCGTTGTGAGCAGGCTCTGCTGGGTAGGAGACAGGCTACCAAGGTCCTTGCTAGGAGTATCAGCTTGTTTTAAGCACCTTGCTAAGGGAGGGCTAGGAAGTATGCCACCAACCCCCCAGACCCTGGAAGTCTGTATTCCAAGCCCATTTTGGTCTGTGTGTCTTCCCTATAGGAAAACAGGGCTCTGAGAACAGGCAAGGCCCTCAGGGGCTCATGTGTACTTTCATATAAACTTACAAGACATCTCTGAACACGTGGGTACATAGAAACACATACAACTGGCAACACGTGCAAACTGAGAACAGTAAACAAGATTTCCTATAGTCTCTCACTTTTGCAAGAAAGATGACAACATTTCAGTATCGATCACCAAAACCATGTTCTGACTTAGTATTGCCACTCCCAGAGAATTCTTTAGGTTCTTATGTGCAAGAGAACCAGGAACAATTTAGAGTGCGAGTCTAAAGCAAACAAACAAAAAATCAAGAAAGCAGAGGTGGGAAAGAAATGTTATCAAAGATGGTGAAATAAATCATCACTTAAACACAAAAGAGAGGTTGATGGCGTGCACACAACTGCAATCTTATTGTCAAGGAGGCAGAGGCAGGGAGGATCTGGGAGTTCCCTTACCACCCACCAAGCTGGCTTACAAGCTCTGGACAAGTGAAAGACCCTGTCTAAATAGAAGGGAAAAAAGGTAGACAGTGCTTGAGGAACAGTACCCAAAGTTTATCTCTGGCCTCCATGAGTATCAGTGTACACACACACACACACACACCCCTATGGTAACTTCTGCATTTCTTTCAAAATGGAATCCTAGAACAAAGTGCCATTGACTTGCTGACACTCATCCCCAGGTTTAGAAAGCTGAGGCTTGGAGATCTGTGCGGATGTGGTACAGTTCTCCCAAGCTACTTCCCAGTTGCACACTGCCACGTGCATCCTTTCAAGATAGGAGGGCAAGCCAGCTCTCTGTTCTTTTAATAATAAACTAATCCCATTCATAAAGGCTTCACCACTATGGCTTAATTACTTCCCTATAGTTCCTCATACAGATAATTTCACATAGGGGATTAGATTCCAATCCATAAATTTTGAGAGGATACAAACATTCAATTCATTGCAACATTATTTGGCAGAAATAAAGTTTTATGAAGCTATAATTCTTATTCCACAGAAGAATTATTTTTTATTACACTTCATTGCCTTAAAGTAGCACAAATCTCTTGAATTTAACTACAAAAAAAAAAATAGAATGCGATATGTCCCTCTGAAAACATGCAATCTTTTAGTTCACTGAAGTGTTAGTGCAATGTCTATTTAGCACAATCTTAAAAATTATTAATTTATTGGAATAAAATGAATAACTATTTTCATAAGTTATCAAAGTAGAATAATTTGTAGTTCTATAAGTATATTGTAGTATTATTCAAATTTAGCTTTCTATTATGTTCATATTTAGTCTTTGTAACACTACATATATACCTTTAACATTTTTAATATTTGTTTACTGTGTATAAGCATGTGTATGTGTGTACACACACACGTACACAGACACATACATGTATGATCATGTGTGGAGACCAGTGGACCAGTTAGTGATTTCTTTCCACTATTTCGGTTCTGGGGTCTCGATCTCATGTTGTCGAGTTCAAAAGCAAATGAGCTTAAGTGCTGATCCCCTCATCAGCCCAATGTATACAGTTTTTCATTGCTGGTGTATTTGTAATCACTTTGCTAAGGGTGATTATCATAAATCCTAAAATAGAACGAAAAGATGATGATGTCATCATGCTACGTGGGCTTTCCTTAAGAGATCTGCTGAGAACCATACAGTCAGTAGTAAAACAGTCAGTCAAACAAAAACTGTATCCAGCCAGAAGTGTGCACTGAAACCTTGCATGTAGTAAGGAGACTGACATGCTCAGTAAGGAATATTTAGTAAGGGACCGATTTGCACAGTAGGCACTTCCATACTGTAGGTCTCCCACCTCGCCTGTAGTCCTTGGCCAGCTTGCTCACTTCTTTGAACCTCAGTCTATTCAAAGAGAAAAATAAAGACCAATCATGCCCACAAAGCAGGCGTGATATCACTGATGATTACATTTCAGTTCCCTTTATTTGAGTCACTAGAGACCTTTCTGTGAAGTTATTGGCTTCTTTCTTTCTCTTTTCCTTTCTTTCTTTCTTATTTCTTTTTTGAAAATTATTTATTTATTTATTATTCACTTTATATCCCACTCACTACCTCCTTCCCGGTCACCCCCTCCCACAACCCTTCCCTCATCCCCCCTTCTCCTCTGAGTGGGTGGGGGGCTCCCTGGGTTTCTGCCTCCCTGATTCTTCGAGTCTCTTCGAAGCTAAGTAATTCCCCTCCCGTTGAGGCCAGACAAGGCATCCCAGCTAGAAGAATATATCCCACATACAGGTAACAGCTTTTGGGACAGCCCCTGCTCCAGTTGTTCAGGACCCACATAAAGACCAAGCTGCACATCTGCTACACATGTGCAGGGAGACCTAGGTCCAGCCCACGTATATTCTTTGGTTGGTGGTTCAGACTCTGAGAGCCACATGGGTCCCAGTTAATTGACTCTGTTCATCTTCTGGAGTTCCTATCCCCTTTGGTGCCCACAATCCTTCCTCAAATTCTAAAGAGCTCCCAAGCTCCGTTCACTATTTGGCTGAGGGTATCTGCATCTGACCGAGTCAGTTGGTGAGTGGAGCCTCTCAGAGGATGGCCAAGGTAGACTCCTGTCTGCAAGCATAGCATTAATAGAGTCAGGGATTGGTGCTTTTCCATGGGATGGGTCTCAATTTGGGCCGGTTATTGGGTGGCCATTCTCTCAGTCTCTGCTCCATCTCCCATGCCTACAGGATAAGTTTTGGGTTGAAAGTTTAACGAGTGGGTTAGTCTCTCTATCGCTCCACTGGAGTTCCTGTCTGGCTACGGGAGGTGGCCTCTTCTGGTGCCATATCCCCAATGTTGTGAGTCACAGCTAAGGTCATCTTCCATTGATTCTTGGGCTCCTCCCTTATCCCAGGTCTCTGTCTTATTTTAGAGATGTTCCCTACATCCCCACACCTGTTAGTTGCAGATTTCCACTCATTCTCATGGTCATGTGACCACAGAGCACATACCTAAAAATACACATTTATTTCTGTCTAGAGGTTCTGCTAATGATTTCTCTTAATTAGAAAACACAGCTCATAAGGTTAAGGTTTGGTTGTCTTGTTGGACACCAATCATTTTTGTTTTCACTTGGGAAACATTTCAGCATGTCTCCACTGATGATATAAATTTAGATTCTTTAGGTGCTACAGGGATAGCTAGCTCTACCTGCAAGCAATTCTCTGACTGAGCTATCTCTCCATCCCGGGGCTCCAGTGTTCCAGGGCTCCAATGGATGACGGCATCCCCTACGTGATGCACTCATGTGATACCTGAAAAATGAGAGCAACACTCAGTTAGTGCTGTTAGATAAGTGAAGACTGGGTGAAATCAAGTGTCAGTGTATAGTTTTAACCTCCTCCAGAGTATGGACCATCGAAGGGATGGTTCCTAATGTTGCCTATCTGAGACTGTTGGCCTTGACTACTTGATAAAATCTCTAAACAATGAACTGAATTGCAATAAACTAAGAAAAAACTCTTACTGCCCCTGAACTATGCGTCAGAGATCAATGCCTGTGCATGAGCTAGCAACAACAGAAACAAGACTTCTTTTTCATTTTGAAATTATTTTTTGTGCTACTTTGTACCTGCTTTTAAGGACTAGCCACCACCTCCCTGTTCACAGAGGAGCACTGAATATTTTCTCAGGAGCCTCTTATGTTAATAATAATTAGAGGCAGCTCCTTTCTTAATTACAGATGATAATCAGGCCAGAATATTTAGATGAGGACAATCAAAACTCCAGGTACTGATTAGTAAAAAAGAAAAAAGAAACATTTGGCTCGAACCTCAAATCAAGAGAGAACAGAAAACAGGAGCTGAAAATTTTATGACTTTATTAAAAGATAAAAATCTTGAATCTGTGAAAATAGCTTGCAATTTGCCATAAATGTTCCTTCTTTGTTGGAGACCAAGGCCTTGGCCTTTTGCATATCTGCTGGACGAAAGATCCCAGGTTTGACTAAGTCTGCTAGATGAAAGATCTCAGTTTTGACTTATCTTGCTAGTCACAATGTCTCGGATCGCTCAGCAGGTGTCTCCTCTAGGCCCTGACTTTTAGGCTCGGCTTGATTAGCATTTCAAGATGTTCTGGCTCCAGCAGGCCTCTCCCTGTTTCCTCCCCATTGTTACTGCCCCCAGGTAGGGATTAAACGTCGGGCCTTTAGCTCAGGTACAACTATGGCATAATTGATGTCTGGTCGCATTATGAATTCTCCCCGCCCCTGCCATTTCCCACCCTAATGTGTTTAAAACATTGTAACATTAAAAGATTTCTTTTGAGCTTGATTGGATTCCGTCTTGCTCCAACGCATTCCTTTGTTTCCTGCTTCTTTCCATTATCAATGGCTTCCTTCCACAGCATTTCCACAGCACGGAGTACCCGCTGGCGGGAACTTCGAAACTAGTAACTGTTACACTTCTTGATCCTAAATTCAGGAAGGATAAGGACAGTTACTTCAGTGCTGTGACCTTGGAGAGGGGCTTGTGGTTTCGTGGTAGATTCTTTGGTTGTTTAATAGAAATATATGGTCCAATTGCTGTTTTTAATAACATAACACAACTGTAGTTATGTTGGTTAAGAAGAAAAAAAGGGTTACAACACAAAAGTCTTCAATTTCTTAAAACTTTAGGACAATGTTTTTGTCTTCCCTTCCCATGTAACAAAGAGCCCTGTAGGCTCATCCCACTGTGCCCTTACCTGGTCCCTTCATGGGCTTCTTGGTGATCAGTGCTAAAGAGTTTTAGATAGCTATTTGTTTTCTATAAAGTTTTAATCACCTTGTTGGATAATTTCTACTTTAACTTTCTTGAAACATCTCTAGCAAGCTCAAATACATAGCAGCTTTTCCTTAATAAGAATGGAAACACACGCAAACGTGGGGGCCGTGTGCCATGCACGCAGACAGATTCGGACTGTTAATTTTGTGTTCTTATTCTAATGCCCACCTTAGAGGCTTTCTCTCCACAGAGCCTTTTCTTTAGTGTTCAGCTTGCCTCTTCTCTCCATGGTCTGCTTAGCTTGGGGCCAAATGGAATAAAAGTGCCTGAAGCTCCTTTTTAAAGTGAACCCCTTTGGTCAGGGCTCAGACTAAAGGAGTGATAATCCAAGCAGACCCGGTCATGCCCGTATAATTCACTTAGTTATCCACATGCCATTTGTGTTCTTTTGCTAGGTTCACAAGTTATAAATTCATTGGTCTAAAGTTTAATCTTTAAAAAAATTAATTTGCCAGTATATTTTTCCCATGAAAATGCTTTATCGATGTGAAGCATTCTGATTCAAATGAAAGACTTGCCCAAGGTAAAGTTTTACTATCTCATTTTTTATTGTGTTAAGAACACTGAGCATTGGACTTACTCTGCTGCTGAAGTGAGCACCACATCACAGCCAATGGCACATATAACGCTACCCTCAGGGTACGGCTAGATCTTCTGTACCTTCTGTATCTTATTCAATTAAAACTTCATTGCAATAGATTACTAGCTCCCTTCTTCCCCACTCCTGTGAGCCTCCATTTTACAGCAAGTCTATGAGTTTTGTTGATTTAGATGCCTTTCACAAACGGAATGATGCAGTATTTGTCTTTCTCCAGTTGGCATATGTTCCAGTTTCCTTTTTGGTGCTATGATAAAACAAATCTGACTCAAAGCAACTTAGATGAAGAAAGGGTTTATTTGGCTCATACTTCCAGACCATCACTGAGGGAATTCTGGGCAGCAACTCAATCAAGCAGAAGCTTGAAGCAGAAACTATGGAGGAATTATGCTTGTTGGCTTGCTCTGGGATCACACTTAACTGCCTTTCTTATGACAGTTCAGCACTACCTGCTCAGGGATGCTGTTACCCACAGTCAGCCAGGCTAATTACATCAATTATCAATCAAGACAATCTCTCACATACATGTCCTCGGACTGATGTGACATGTGCAGTGCCTCAGTAGAGACTCCATTCTCAGTGACTCTTGGCTGTGTCAAAGTGACAGTTAAAGCCAACTGAGTCCTTGTGCACAGCCAACTAACTCGACTGTGATGCATCAAATGGTTGAGTAAAAACCGGGTAAAAATTCTAAAGAGACATTTCATCCATCAGTACAGAGGGGAAAGGAGGACATGAAAAAGTCTTCAGTACCATGCACCACTAGCAAAATTCAGATTAAAATCACAGTGAGGCATCACTAAAGGCCCACACATGGCTGAAATAGGGAGCAGGACTACACCGATTGCTTGTGATGTAGAGAACCCGGGGCACTTCTGCATTCTGAGAATTAAAATGTCACAGTAATGCTGTAAAACAATTTGGTAGTTTCTTAAAAATACATTCTAATGCACAGTGCTGGGGAAATGACTCCACACTTAAGAGCTTATCCTTCATTACCAACAGATGACAGTTTCTAACACCCAAGCTGGGTGCCTTGCAGTTCTGGCTACGTGATACGTCCAGCACATGCCCCCACACAGGCATACAGGCATATGTGTAACTAAAAATAAAACAAAATTTAAAATACATAGTTATTAAATGATGGCTACTAGGAGTTTTCAAAAGCACAGAGATTGGACAGAAAGAACTGGCAGGGAAATGGTCCCTGTTGTAGCTTTATCAGTGTCATTCAGAATGCTGGTGGATGTATGGATGGATATTAGGTACGAGACAGCTCTGCAGTCTAAGAAGTTACTGCTACAGGCCCAAGAAAAACAAGATATCTACATGCCCTGGCAGAGTGGGTCATCAACTCTAAAAGGCATCTGACTATTACAATAAACTCTTCCTAATTGGTGAACCAAGGAACTGAAACCCAAATGCTGATTTATCAAGGTGTTGGGTAGCTCCCAGATTTGTTTCATTTTTCCCCTTCCCCTTGGAAGTTTTTGACTGGCTTGTAAAAAAACAAAAACAAAAACAAACAAACAAATAAACAAAAAACCAAGGTTTTTTTAAAAATAGGATTTATTTCCTGAAACGACTCATATTGAACCATCTATAAGAACTCCCAAAATTTGCTCAAATTAGTTTGTCATATGTCTCAACTAGATTCCTAATTTATATGAGGATTGGAAGTTATAATCTGAGCAGACCTGATCATGCCCACTATAATCCACTTAGTTAGAAATATTTATATGCATTCAAATTAGTCTTTGCCTAGGGAATAAAAGAAAAGAAAAGAAAAGAAAAAAGTAAAACAAACAAACAAACAAACAAACAAACAAAAACCCTGTACCATAATGTTCCTTGACACTCATTTGGCGTCTCTTTTTCCTGGTTGATTTTCTTGATAAAGAGCTAAGAGACTCAGCTCTGAGACAAGAAACTATTACCAATACTGACGTTCAGTTATCCAACATAATATCTTTAAACGGAGCAGAATCAAGGATACCTGTGATCTCTATTATTTTTACAACTACATGAGAAAGGATATTATATTTTCTTAGTTAGGATTTTATTGCTGTAAGCGACACCACGACTAAGGCAACTCTTATAAAGAAAAACATTCAAACAGTTTCAGAGGTTCAGTTCATTATCATCATGGAAAGAAACATGGCAGCATCCAAGCAGACACCGTGCTGGAGAAGGAGCTATGAGTTCTACAACTTGATCTGAAGGCAGCCAGGAGACTCTCTGCACTGGGCAGAGCTTAGGCATAGGGCCTCAAAGCCTTCCCCCCTAGTGATGCACTTTCTTCAACAAGGCCACACCTCCTAATAGTGCCACTGCCCGTGGGCAAAGTGTATTAAAACCACCACATAACTCAACTGTTGGAAAGTTTAAAAATACCCGGGAGCAATGTTCTCTATTAAGATAATATCCTAGGTGCAGGCTGCTCCTAAAGTATCAAAGCTGTAAGAGTGCCGGCTTTCTTCTTTTGGATCAACCCAGAACAGCTACATGGGAAAAATAATACCAAACACCAATAAAGAAATGCAGGGGAAACCCCTGTGTGATGAGGATTGCTTTGAACCCTTATGTGGGAAGATGGCTTTCCCATGAAGAAGGGAAGAAACAGCCACCAGGTGACACTTTGGGGAGAAGAGGCATAAAGAAACTGGTGTGAGCCTGTATCTTTTCCCCACTTTATTACTTAAGGAGAAACAGGGCTTTTTCCTTGCACAGACTGCTACTCAGAGATCCAATGCAGTTGTCATCAGCAGTAAAATTGAGACAAATAAGAAGTATTGTAACTTCAAAGAGCAGATTTTAAAAGTCTTTAAATGTCTATTTCTCAACGTTTCCCATTACAGGTTCTCCACAGGCCAGTGGATTATAATGATAAGAAATGCATAACCTGCTTTCCAAAGGAAACATTGAGTTACTTGGTGGAATTAAGAATGGTTTTGTTGTTTATTGTATTGTTTTGGTTATTTTTGTACTCAGGGACTCTGCCTTTGCATTGCCAGACAGTGTAGTGAGTAACTTCATGACATAAGAACCAGAAGCCCAAAAGTAAGACTTCTAGAGTTTAAGTGTTTCAAAAGAAGAAAACCCAGCATGCTGCATTGAGTGTTCTGACATACAAAGGTAACAAGGAATAACGATGATACTAGGAATCTCAAACAGGTACAAGAAAGTTTTAAGACAGGATATGTTAGTTATGAAATTTAAACATTTGAAGTAGAATCATAAAGAAATGAATTTCAAATAATTTAAAGAATATGAAAGACTTCATACTGCATTGCCTAGAAAAAGGGGAGAATTAAGGGGAAAGTAAAAACAAAAACAAAATTAAATAAAACAAGAACAAAACGAAAAAACAAACGCCAGAGACTGACCACTATGGATGCGGATGCTTGCAGCCAACCGAGCAACTGTGCATCGCATTGGACTGAGCACGGGACCTCAAAAAAGGAGTTAGGGCAAGGACTGGAGGAGCTGAAGGGGTTTGCAACCCCATAGGAAGAACAACAATATCAACCAACCAGACCCCCCAGAGCTCCCAGGGACTAAATCACCAACCAAAGAGGACTCATGGCTCCTGCTGCATATGTAGCAGAGGATGGCCTTATCTGACATCAATGGGAGGGGAGGCCCTTGGTCTTGTGAAGGCTCGATGCCCCAGTGTAGGGGAATGCTAAGGTGGTGAGGTGGGAGTGGGTGGGTGGGTGCATGGAGGAACACCCTCATAGATGCAGGGGGAGCGAGTTTGCAGAGAGGAAACCTGGAAAGGGGGTAACAGTTGAAATGTAAATAAATAAAATATTCAGTAAAAAAAATTAAAAAAAAAAAACAAAGAATGATCACAGTTAACCGCATTAAAATAACATAACTGGATATAGAAGACAAACAGAAAATATCCTAAGATTTCAAAAGCAAAGAAAGTATCAGGTGTGAATATCACATAAAGAACTGAGCTAATAGTATTTTTTTTTTCAACAGAAAGACGAATTTGAGAAAAATGTAAAATTTTCTTCCACTCTTTGGGAAAGGTGCAAAGCATGATATGTTTCTTAGAGCCAGACATTCAGTAAGTCTTTTATATCTGTGGTCACTTGTTTCCAGCCTGAAGCCAGACCTGAGGGTTCTGAGGCAGAGAATGGGATGTTCAAAAAGGAATCACTGTGTCTTTCCCTGTCCTTAACATGCCTGAGGCTGTGCGCTGAGGGCCAAGTGTCCCTGCACACAGGTGGATCTACACTCCAGAACCCGAGCACCAGAATTATATATCAGGGAGTCTTGGTTGGCTAATCAAATGCTCTTTCTTTCTACAAGAAGATAAGGCTTATCTCTGTAACGTAAAAATCAATTACTTCGAAGGAAAGGTGGGATATCATTGGGAAATCGTCCTCTGTAAGTAAATCTCTCTAGGGTAAAGATGAGACAACCATACTGTTCACACTCCTTGAAATGTCTGCACGTGTATAGATGTCCATCATTATAATGATTATAATTATTAGGGTAAGCGGTTTACTTCAGTTTACACTTCTGGAAGTTCTCTTCGGTGATAGATGAGCCCTAGTGCACTGAACCTGTGGCACGGCAGACCATGGGAAGAGTGAGAAGAAGCAGAGTAGCTTACACCACAGCCAGGAAACTAGAGGAAAAAAGAAGGGATTGGAGAACCATAACCCTTTGGGGCAGACCCCTAAAAACCCAAAGAACACCTCCTCCTCAACTCTACCCTTGAAGGTCCTACCACCCCAGAGCAGGGCCTCTTTGGAGACAAAGTCTTTTTCCATAATCCTTTGAAGGGAATTTGATGATCCAAACTCTTACTTATTCATGAACTCCGTCTCCCTTTGTCATGTAATCCATTCTCTGCAGGCAGGTAGGTTACTCAGAGAGCGCCCTCATCTTACTCAGTCTTCACTTCACTACACTGCTGACCATGTGACCAAATATCTGTAGTAGAGTTTTTCTACCTAGAAAAACCCAACCAAAGAAAAAAGAAAAAGCTGAAAGTATTATTTCATGACAATAGTCGTTAATAGGCCTACCTCAAAAATACTTTCACAGAAGTGCATAGTTAAGAAAAGGCACATGGCTTTCTCTTGCCTCTCTCTTACATCTCTTATCTCTTACCTCTCCCCATTCCCTTCCCCCCTCTCTCCACGTGGTCATGGCCGGCCTCCACCTCTCTACTTCTCTACTCTCTTCCTCTCTCTGCCTTTTTCTGCCTCTACTACCCTCTTAACTCCCCTCCCTATGCCCTAAATAAACTCTATTCTATACTTTAAAAAAAGTAAAAAGAAAAAAAGAAAGAAAAAAGGAAAGAAACAGAAAGAAAGAAAGAAAGAAAGAAAGAAAGAAAGAAAGAAAGAAAGAAAGAAAGAAAGAAAGAAAGAAAAGGCACATGAAAGTGTTACAGAGGCATATGAGAAGACAAGGATTAAAGTCTGCACACATTCTGTTAGTTTTCAAGCTGCTTAAGCAAAATTAAGGAGGAAACAGGATTCTACTACTTAAGAGATAAATGGCTAGATAACGCCAACCACAATGAAGACTTATAGACAGTGGGACACAAGCCCATAGGATATGAGAATTTGCTAGTATTTTTGTCACCTATGAAAGACTATTAACAGAAAATTATAAATCAAACAAACCTAGAAACAGAAGACAATATTGAAATAAAATAATGAAAGTGACAGAAATAAATACAAATTCATTAATAATTATAAATGAAAATGCATTAAAGCAATATGTTGGCAAAATGAAAAACAAGATAATAAATATATATTATCTAAAAATTCAATGAATGAGTGTCAAGCTTACCAGGCCAATGTCAACCAAAAGAAATTTTATGTAACTAAACTGATATGTGATAAAATGGTTATTAACATCGAAGGTACTTACCGATGATGGAGTATCATTAAACTTTGATTAAAATTTTAAATATCTAAGAAGACAAATCAATAAATAAACCACCCAATATTTAAATACCTGGAAGAAAATCAAAGAGTTAACTGGTAAATCAATATGATAGATTTCTTTTTATTTATTTTTCTCTCATACACTACATCCCATCTGCAGCACACACAGCCCTTCCTCTTCTCCCAGCTGTCTCCTCATCCCACCTCCTCTCTTCCCCAGATCCACTCCTCCTCCATTTCCCTTCAGAGAACAGGCCTCTCAGTGATACCAACCGAATTCATATAACAAGATGCAATAAGACTAGGCATAAAGCCTCACATCAAGGTTGGATGAAGCAACCCAGTAGGAGGAAAATGGTCCCAAGAGCAAGCAAAAGACACACACACATGCACACACGCACACATGCACACACGCACTCACGCACACACATGCACACACACACACACACACACAGGAGTCCCACAACAACCTCAAATTAATGAACCACAGTATGTATTCAGGGGCCTACGGGAGATCCACGTCAGCTCTGTGATTTCTGCTTCACTCTCAGGGAGCCCCTATGAGCCTCTGGACTATGTTCTGGTGTCTTTGATTCATGCTGTTCCTACAATCCTTCCTCCCTTTCTTCTGATGGTTTTACAAGCTCTGCTTGATGTTTGGTTGTTGGTCTCTGTATCTGCTGCCATCATCTGCAGGAAGAATCCTCTCTGATGGCCATTAGCCTAGGCACCCATGGTCTTTTGAGTATGGCAGGATATCATTAGGAATCATTTCTTTTCTCTTCCTCCTCCTCCTCTTCCTCCTCCTCCTCCTGTCAGTTGTGTTTGGTTCTAACCTATTTCTCTGGGCTAACCAGCTTTTAATTCGGGATCATGCAGTTGGTGTCAGGTATGGTCTTCTTCTCATGGTGTGGGCCTCAGGTTAGACCAGTCATTGGTTGGCCACACCCACAAGCTCTAAGTCACCATTACCCCAGCACATCTTGCAGGCAGGGCAGGTTGTGAGTTCTAGATGTTGTGGCTGGGTTCACTATTTTGTTCCACAACTGGGAGCCTTGCAGGTTTCAGAAGATGACAGGATCAGGCTCCATAGTCTCCATTACTAGGAGTCCTTGCTAGAGTCAATCTCATAGGTTCCAGGAAGTTTCCACTGTACTATATTTTCATGTCACCCCCTAAATGTCCACCTATTTCAGCTGTATTTCCCCATACTCTCTCCCTCCTCCAGTCCCTCCCCTACCTGATCTCTCAAATTCTTACCCCATCCCCTCCAACCTATAAAATCTATTCTATTTCCCCTTCCCAGGAAGGTTCATGCATCTCCCCTAGACACCTCTCCTCTTTATCTAAATTCTCTGAGTTTGTAGTGTGATTATCCTTTACTTAACATAATATTCATTTATAAGTGAATGTATATCATGTTTGTCTTTCTGGGTTGCCTCATGTGGAAAGATTTTTTTCTAGCTCCATCCATTTGTCTGCAAATTTCATATCATTTTTTCTAACAGCTGAGCAATATTCTACTGTGTAAATGTATCATATTTTCTTTGTCCATTCTTTGGTTGTGGGACATCTAGGTTGTTTGAAGTTTCTAGCTATTATGAAAAAAGCCACAATGAGCATAGCTGAGCAAGTGTCTTATGGCAGGATGGTGTATCTTTTGGGCATATGTCCAAGAGTGGTATAGCTGGATTTTGAGGAAGATCTATTTCCAATTTTTCGAGAAACCACCATATTGATTTCCATAATGGCTGTATGAATTTTCACTCCCACCAGCAATGGAGGATTGTTCCCTTGCTCCACACCCTCACCATCATGAGCTGTCATTTGTGTTGCTGATTTTAGCCATCCTGAAAGGTATAAGATGAAATCTCAAAGTAGTTTTGATTTGATCCCTGATGGCTAAAGATTTTGAACATTTCTTTAAATGTTTCTCAGCCATTAGAGATTCCTCTGCTGAGAATTCCCTTTTTAGGTCTGTATACCATTTTTTAATTGATAATTTGGTTTGTTGATTCTGGTTTTAGGGTTCTTTATATATTCAAATATTAGCCCTCTGTTGGATGAGGAGTTGGTGAACATCTTTTCCTATTCTGTAGGCTGCTGTTTGTCTTACTGACAATGTTTTTTCTTTATAGAACCATTTCAGTTTCATGAGGTCCCATTTGTTAATTGTTAATCTCAGTGCTTGTGCTATCCATGTTCTCTTTAGGAAACTCTCCAGTGCTGATGTGGCCAAGGCTATTCCCTACTGTCTCTTCTATCATGTTCAGTATGTCTGGTTTATGTAGAGGTCATTGATCCATTTGGACTTCAGTTTTGTAAAGGGTGATAGATATGGATCTATTTACATTTCCATCTTCTAATTTTCCATCATTTCCCAGTGACCTATCATGCATATGCATGCACACATGCACATATATGTTATATATATATATACATATATATATACACATATATATGTAAAGTGTGTGTATATGTTTGTGTATGTGTATGTGTATATGTATAGCCATAAACATATCCTCATACAGAAACAGTTTCTCTAAGATATTTTGGCACAGCAATATAGAATTTACTAACATACTGGAGATATGTTTATGTATAAGCAAATGCATCTGGATATAGAGAAAGGTGTGTATGTGTGTGTGTGTAGGACCCTAATTTGTAAGAACATTTCTAGGATTTGGAGGTAACACAGTAGAAAAGTTACAAATAGTATTATTATTGGTATTCACATTACCATAACTATGTTGCTAGTGTCAAATCTGAGACCCTGAACTCTGTAACACATTGGCTAAAAAAATAAGAAAATCTTTCAGAATTTAGATTTAGTGTAAATTACAACTATGGAAATTAAATCAACATATAATTGGAGAAAATGTGCCTTCTTGAATTATTAGCTATAAAACTCTATGCATGTACACCAGCTAAATTCATTAACTGTGCTGCTTATATATGTATAGTTACTGATTATTCTATGTGCTTGGCATATACATTGAAAAAAGCTGCATTGAAATCTACAATAAAATGAATAGGACAATGTTTCTTTTTTGTGGAATAATTTGAGGAGTATTGGCATTAACTCCTCTTTGAAAGTCTGGTAGATTTCTGGCCATGGTCTTTTTTCTTGTTGTTGGAAAACTTTTAATGGTTGTTTCTATTCCTTTATGGGTAATAGTGATGTTCAGAGTTGAACAGTTTCTTTTTGCCATACTATGTTTCCATGATGCATTGCCTCATCCAGAAATAGTTTCTCTATGGTATTTGGCATAGCAATGTAGAATTTTCCAACACAATGGAGACATGCTTATATGTAAGCAAATGCATTCGAGCATGAATTAAATGACTTTGGTTAAAGAAGAGTGATGGTTGGGGCACTAGGAGTTCATTTCACTTCTCTCTCTCTCTCTCTCTCTCTCTCTCTCTCTCTCTCTCTCTCTGTGTGTGTGTGTGTGTGTGTGTGTGTGTGTGTGTGTGTGTACGTTTGTAGTATACTAGAGAAATCAATGAATATTCCTCCCCTTTCTAAACTTGGGGTTGTGTAGGATAAAAATGTTCCAGCTTGGTGGGAAAATTATTCACCATGAAGCGTCATCTTAGTGTGTCTGCAAACAGAATCTAGACTCCTTCTCCAGAGCATCTAATTTGGGCAGTCTGGCTTAGAACCCAGGCTTCTGTATTTCTAATTTGTGCACCCAAGAGCAACTCGAGTTTAGGAAACATTACATTGGCCAAAGTCTGAACTCTGTCATATTACTTCTGCATGATTTTTATTCTTTCCTGTGTTCCAGTCATCCCAACTTTCTTTCATTTCCCACATTCATTTAATACAATTCTGTCTCTTATACTGTACCTTGAGCCATGCAGACACTATGGTAACAACACCTGGTTTAGAGAGTTCTAGAGAATGCAACAGACTGGCGTCTATAAAGTCCTTACAGAGAGTAAAGTAAGCATAAGATAATTTCATTTACAGCAATCATTAGTTCATATGATAAACACATTTTGCTTGTCTAATATAAAAAATTGGAATAAAAGCATGGTTGTCAAAACTCTATACCAGGTGGATTTGCAGCAACTCTCATAGAGAAATGGAGATGACTTCTTCTACAATTGAAATTCAGGTGGTCAGTTTAATTGTTCTAGGCAATTAATGAGAAGCCTTGTGTAACTCTGCTAAGGAGCAAGAACATGCTATCTTGATGAAAGATGATAGTCCTACAGTTAGCTTGATGAGAGATGGAAGGTCCAATATGTGTAGGTGACTTGGGAGCACACATACAGAAGTATGCTCCTGGAGCAAAACCATGTGATATACTTGTCCTGTGCTATGAAACCATGCAGGAAAATTAACAAGGCTTTATAAAAGTATCTTTTATTTGCCGGATTTAATTGTTATCTTGGAGGCTTACTTCCTCTTGTCTGCTAACTTAAGCCTAGTCCTGGAAGCTTCTAGCCTCCATGCAATCTAATCTAGGCCTAGAATGTTTTCAGCCTCTGAGACTTACTGCTGAACAAGCTCACCCTTTCTAGCTGTTTCTGAGCTCTGGTTTGCTGGTCTACTCAGCTGGTCTGGCTTAAAACTCCTCTCCATGCTAATTGATTTAAAGTGGCTTCTTTCAGCTTCTAACTGAATCATGCTGCTTGGCCTCATACTAACTTTGGCAATAAGTTCTAATCTTCTGGCTCCTTTTCATTCTCTGGCTCATTCTGTCTTCTCCTATGTCTAGCTTGTTCTCTCTCTAATCTGTCTCTGTACAACTGCCTCTCTCACTATTCTCTCTTTCTTTCTCTTAAATAGCCTCTTTTCTCTCTGTTCCCATAAGAGTTGGGGAAACGCTATTCTGTCAGATCTTTCTCTGATTTGTTACTTTGTCACTTAATTAAACATCACTTTCAAACATGGGTGCTTCCTTCTACAAACTAACTTTACCCTCATTGCTTAGGATTAAAGGTGTGTACTGAGGGCATAATTGTATTCCCGCCAGAGTAGCCATGTGGTTGAATTAAAATGCCTCTCCAAGGGTTACACTGTGGCAATGTTGGTAGTTGCTCCTAAAGATGGCAGCTGAATCCACACATTTACAAAAGACACATTTTAGCTTCACTGTAGAAGAGTCCTTGAAGTACAGTGTCAACATTCTTGAATATGCTGAATCACCCATTTCTTCCCAATAAGGGTGAACAAGACCTTATGTAACCTTCACAGAACTCATTCTAGGTGTGAAGACAGGCAAGACCACCCATATGCAAAAAATAGGCTCACCACCAACATCATACTTAGGGCTCTCTCAGCTTCAGTTTACAAGCTTGTGAAACTTTATAACAATCTGTAATATAATTTATGAGACATGGTTTTGGATACAGGATTGAGCACAGTAGTATATTCTCTAGTTAGTGTATTGCTAGAATGGGACACAAAACAGCAAAGTTCTCTACCTAATTCATTCCACCAGCCAATGAATATGAAGTGTGCTCCCATTTGCTGCTATCCATCTCAAGAAAGTGAGAGAAAGGCTCTGACCTTTAGGAATACAATAAATTTATAGAAAACTGGTCCTCCAGGCATCCAAACTGAAAAGTGCACTCTTATCTCTAAACGGCAGAGGCGAGCCACGCTCTTAACTCAAATAATAGCCTGTTCCCTCCTGAAAACTGCAGAACTATTCTTGGACTATAAAGAAGTGCAATCCTGACAAGAACTGTGGCTGCATTTAGGGAGTTATGTAGATTGCACTCTGCTGATGGAGATACGCCTTTCCCTCTGAGTACCAATGCAATCTCAAACAAGCACATTTATGGATATAGGATGCTGAAAGTTGTAGAATTTGGTCCTTGAGGCTCTTGTTCCTAAATGTTATGTAATCACTTTATTAAAGCGAGCCGGTTCCTACTTAGTAGAGAAAGTTTTCTTTCTTGTCAGGCTTTACCAATTCACTGCATGGGATAGTCTACCCTGCCTTTTGATTAAAACTCTGGTAAATTTTAGACTTTACTCAATCATCGTAATGTGTGAAATAATGATCAGCTTTTTAAAAAGTCACAAAATAAGTCAATGTAATTATCATATCTATCCAGTCCTCTCTCAGAAGCAACCTTCCTTGACCAAGTTACTTACAGTTTCAGACTTCATTTCCACCCCGTGGTGAATACATTGATTGTTTTTTCTGCCTTCTGAGCAGTAATTTTTAAACTTTTATTCATTTATTTTGCCTCCCTTGAATAGTAAGTCCATTGAAGGGCAAAAATTATTTGTTTACATCGTTCTGTATTTGGTGTGTGTGTGTGTGTGTGTGTGTGTGTGTGTGTGTGTGTGTGTGTGTGTGAGTGTGTGTTCAATGATTTATTCCTTGAACCTAAGAATGCTGGGCACAATGTCAATACTTAACAAATTCTTATTGAGTGATTAAGTTAGTCAGAAATCTAGATTCTCATGCAGTGTGAAATTTGTCTGATCTCTCAGTTGGGATTATCTTAAGGAAAAAATGAGGAGTTGAGAAGAAAGGAGAGGGGTGTGCCCTACCTTTCACTAACTACATTCTCTTTACATAATAATTGCTACCTGTGTCTACAAATCTGCTGCCCCCGCAGGACGGGAGGCAGGTGAATACAGACTTATTTAAGGTCATCATTTTTCATGCAAAATAATTTTAGAACAACTCTAACAGATGCTTAATTTGTAATATTTTCTACTGAGGGATATTTTAAGAGATAGTCACGTTGATGGTACCTTTACTGACAGCTGGACTGTTATATTATTTAACTTCTGCATTCAAATGTTTTCTTTTATGATGCAGAATAAAAAGTTCTTCCTATCAAGAAACAAAATTATTATATAACAGAGATATAAATACACAAAATACCCTTACTCTTTATTTTACAAACACTTCGCATCAAGCCATCAACACTAATAAGCTTTTTCCATAATTTGATTTTATTTGTATAAATTCATGCAAAAATATGTAAATATGGAATGGAAATTTTGCATATTTACATTTATTTAAAACTAGGTTCTGACTATTACATTGACAACTTTGTGTGTGTCATAACTACAATTTTATTCAGAGACAGCTGCTGTTTTGAATTTGAATGTTTAATTACATAAGCAAATTTTGCTTTTATTTTCTTGTCTCTTAGCATATTTTTTAAGTGTCTTAATCTTTTTTATACATGGATGGGAGGTCAGGTCACTTTAAGTCGTTCAGAGGGAGACTCAACTAGGCAAATATAATGTTTATTATTAGATATTAATTGCTATTCATGATTGATCATAAATTAAAATCTTTCCTTTCTTGATTTGGCTTCATTATCATAGTTCAAGTTTTGAATTCAGCATAGAAGTTTCTGAACAAACTAAGAATAGAATTACCACACAACCCAGCTACACCACTCCTGAGTAGAGACCAAGGAAATCTAAATACTACAACCAAAATACATGTAAATCCATGCTTATTATCACTCTATTTATTATACTTAAAAAATAGATATAGAAAATGTAGTACATGTGCCCAGTGGGATTTTATTTAGTCATTAAGAAAAATTAAATTATAACTTTTACAGGAAGAGTAGTAGAACCAGAAATGATGTTAAGTTAAATAACACAGGCATGGAAAAACAAAATCATATTTTTTCTCATAAGTAGATACTAAATTTTAATTTTCATAATCCATCTATCTATGTGGTAGGCTTAGTTACAGGACATGAAAATAGACAGGAAAGTAAAAAGAACAAGGAGGGAGTAAGACAAGTGAGAGAGAAAAAAATAAAATGGGATAATAGGATTGGGTTAATTTGTAAACTATTTCCAACAATTCATTTCTTTATCCCCACAGCAATATAATACTGGATAAAGAAGCTTCACTCTTTGATCCAATAGTAGATATCACTAGACTTCTTTTTAATGCTTTCCTTGGTTCAAATGTAGCGTTTAGATTTTCTCATTGTACAGTTAAATCCCCTCTTGCCATCTATAGTGTGTCAAATACTCCCATTTAGCCTGGGGGCTGAGAACCTAGCATAGGGTACCCAGATGTAATTCCAGAACTCAGGAGGCTGAGCAAGGAAGGGTCTGAGTTTGAGGCTTTCTTGGCTATGTGGCTGGTTTGGCCTCTATCCACCCCCAAAATATGAAATAAGTTTTCAATTTTTTTTTTAATTTTCCCTGTGTTCATCAGTTATAATTTATAGTTTCAATTACACAGTTGTTACATGTTTTTATTGAATTTATTCCTAGGAATTTACAGATTTGGTGTAAATATGAACATCGTTTTATATCTGCTTCCCTGAGTTTATGCCTAGGCTAGAGATAGCCTGTTCCTCTTTGATTTCCCTCTCCGAAGGCTATCTATACACTTACTTTATTAATTCTGAGAGTAGTTGTGAATTTCTTCACTGGTGTGTAATTATATCATCTATCAAAACCAATAGTGATAACAACTAATTGTCCTTTCCAATGCTTATATATTTAAAAATTGCATTTTGGGTAATAGTAACAGAAGTTTCTACTATCTGGCTTATAATTTTCACTGAAATCATTTCAGTTTTCTTTTCAGAATTACTTGATATTGGGTTTTGGCTTTTTAAAAACATATCTATTTTCAAGTCTCCCTCAATTTTAAAGTTTCAATCACCTAACTTATATTTTCAAGTTCAAATGTGTTTTAAAATTCTCTTTTAGTTTCTTAGCAAAAAATTGGTAAAAGTATTCAAATTCCAATTGTTTTATATATTGTATTGTTAGTCTTTACATAAAATATTTTAGTGTGTATTTTGCAAAAGCTAAGATCAGATTGAAGATGTTAATGCTGAAATTGGGTTGAAAGCAAGTGTCTCTTGCAGACGTCAGCGTCCGTTCCATGAAGATAGAAGTGTCCTGTGAATGAAAACATGGATCAGGGCAGAGAGAGCCATGTTGAAACAGCCCTGCTTCAAGCTTTGGAAAAGATAAAGTTTTGGGTAGATTTTAAGATTAGGTGGAAGGGACAGGTACGTGGGATTTGAAGAATAAAGAATAGGACTCAAGTCACTCCTTTACAGACAGCCACTAGCTTACAGAGGCACAGGTTCCTATCTCTGAACATGAGATAAAAATAACCATCTCAGATGATTGCTGGAAAATATGTAAGACAACATATAGTTTCCGAGGTAGGTATCATTAGGCACTCAAGGAACATTTAGGTCCCAGTCATCAGAACAGAGTGCAGATATTAGCCTTAAGATAGTAAAACTAATTTAAATTCAAACCTCACATGGCTCCTGTGGGGAAGAAGAACCATTGGAAAGATGGCAGCTTCTCCCTCCAACCAAACATGTCTACTTCCATTTCTCTGTTCGCTTTCTCTCTCCAGATGTACATGCAGAGTTGAAAGCACCTTGAACTTTCAGGTTTATGTTTCAAAAAATAATTTTTAGATTTTGATGAGCAAGTACTTTTTTTTTTTTTTTTGTCTTGTCCTCTCTCTGTAAGATATGTTGGAAATCACTGGAGTCTAAGACTTGAACTCATGATGTAGTCAAGTACAATGTAGAACAAAACTTTGTAGGAGCTGAGGGACATAATTAAATTTTGATTAATCTGGCATCGTTCTTAGTGTGTCTTAAGGTGATACTAACCTTCTCACAAAATGATTTATCCCGGAACATGGCACTACGGGAAATACATGTCTTCATCTAAAAGGGAATTTTTCTACTCCCCTCCAGACACAGAGGTTTCTAACACTGTCACTACTGAAAGCATTCTCCTTTTAGTTTTTTATTCTGTGACCTTAGGGTTTGAACCTTTGCATTGAACAGACAGCAAATGAAATCTTGCTTCTCAAACAGAATTTATCACAGAGATTTCAGTTGACCTCACCAAACCAGTCATTGACTGGAATATGCTTTTTACCATCACAACAAACACACTCTATATTTTGAAATCTCTGGCACTTGCATTGCATATAAGTACGAATATTGTGATTTCTTTTAAAACTTTTTATCAAACTGTTTTCCACATTAACTCTGGATTTCTTTCTAGCTGTTAAATTACACTAATGCCAACTAAGGATTCCATATTGCTCAAAATTATGGGCCAGGCAAGTATCTTCAACAGCATTGGAAACTTTCAATAGAAGTGAAAAATTTTAAGCTCCACTCCAGTTACAGAGAGCTAGATATGTAGCGATCAAAGTCTGAAAGGCTCCCTATGTGAGAGTGTGGACCAGAGTTGGAAGACTCCTGAGCTAAATAATAAGGCAGCAGATTTAAATAAAGAGCACCTGCAAACTAAAAAGCATGTTGTATGGTAAATTGGCACTTCAAAATTATAGCTCACAATCATATGCTTTAAGATCAACTATAAATTTTATCAATGAATAAAGGAGTTTGATTAGTCTGTGATTGTAAATATCAGTCACCAATTTGGTAATATGTAAAATTACGTAAGGAGTGTGCATCTGGGCATGACTTTGGACGATTATTTTAAGTAGGTTGGCTGAAGCAGGATAGCATACCCACTGT
Organism: Uromys caudimaculatus; assembly: GCA_028551405.1. NCBI lineage: Eukaryota > Metazoa > Chordata > Mammalia > Rodentia > Muridae > Uromys > Uromys caudimaculatus. Next base: position 13,637,762 of record CM052707.1, on the reverse strand, counting down.
GAGTGGTACCATTCCCTGGGCTGGGATTCTTGCCTGACTACATAAAAAGGAGAATGTGAGCCGAGCATTGCTTTCTGCTTCTTTTTTATAGAGGCAATGAGGCCAACATCCTCAAGTTCCCACGGATGTTGCTTCTCTGATGGATTAAGAGCCAAAATAAGCCCTTTTGTCTTAACAGAAAAGGTAACAAAGACAAGTTCTAAACATAAAGTAATGATAAGAAAACAGAAATGTTAATTTTCCTGAGTTAATGGTATGCTTTGAAATACCACACTTCCACAATAACTTGAACTTCCTTGTTCAAGAAGGCTGGATATGCTAGTTGATCATTACATACAGTCCAGAATTACTAAATCATTGCACAAATGTAGACAACTTAAATAATTTTAAAACAAATAAAACCAAAAAATAACGAAAAAGTACAAAGTGACCAATGAGGACACAGTAAAGAAACCTCCTAAATGACTGTGGTTGGGGGGAAGGTTTGTGTTGTCAGAGAATGAGAGAGAGAGAGAGCCAGAGGTTTCTGGACAAGTCTAAAAGCTGAGAGAAAAAGAAGCAGGCTGGCTGTGGCCAAGGCTAGATAACAAGGTATGAAAAATCATGGCGGCAGAAGAACGATGAGTAGCTGAGGGGAGGGAACCCGGTGAACTGAAGCAGCCAGGATGTTTAAGATGCAGGAGAAGGTGAGAAGAACCAGAAGGCTAGTGCAGACTGAAAGTTATAACTGAATTTAAAATTTAGTGCGTCAGTGTAAGCCAGATACATGTGCATAGGGCTGGAAGGAGTCTGGAGGTTTGCATGGGCTTTATTGTGCAAGCACAGGTATGCCCAAAGAAAGTGGACTTTTGGAAGGCAGAAACCCTCTTCACAGGGTCCCGGGGGATGCTGACTATAGGCTTTTATCAATTATTCTATAATCCAGCTTGAGCAGAGCCAAGGCTGTCACCCCGGGCCTCATCAGTGGGCCTGCCCTTGTGTTTGAGGTTTTTCCTTTGGACTGCACATATACATCTTTGGGTCGGTGGGTGAATGTAGGCCAGCGAGGGGCTAGCAGTTAGTTCTCAAAGTTCTTTATTGTGTGTCAATCACACATACCAAGAATTCCAGGTTCCTTGTGAGGAAGAAACCCTAGTGTGAGGAAGGAATTCTGTTCTTTATTAAGTCTATTTCTAGGTCTGTCTGTCTATAATGGCTTTACTGGACAGTAAACCAAAATTTTCCCATTAAAGAAATGGTACCTCTCAGAAAGTTATTGTTTCCTCTGAAAATGATGATGATGATGATGATGATGATGATGATGATGATGATGATAATGATGATGGGGAGAGAGAGAGAGAGAGAGAGAGAGAGAGAGAGAGAGAGAGAGAGAGAGAATTTTAGTCACGGTTTCTATTCCTGCACAAACATCATGACCAAGAAGCAAGTTGGGAAGGAAAGGGTTTATTCAGCTTACATTCCCACATTGCTGTTCATCACCAAAGGAAGTCAGGACTGGAACTCACAGGACAGGAACTTGGAGGCAAGAGCTGATGCAGAGGCCATGGGGGGGGTGTGTGTGTGTGTGCTGCTTATTGGATTTCTTCCTCTGACTTGCTCAGCTGGCTTTCTTATAGAACCCAGGACTATAAGCCCAGGGATGGCACCACCCACAAGGGGCCCTCCCCCTTGATCACTAATTGAGAAAATGCCTTACAGCTGGATCTCATGGAGGCATTTTCTCAACTGAAACTCCTTTCTCTGTGATAACTCCAGCTTCTGTCAAGTTGACACACAAAACTAGCCAGTACAGATAGTTTTGAAACTTTTATAGGAGAAAGTGAATTCAGGATTCCCCCAGTTAAATTCAGTCTGCTACTTCAATTAACATAACTAAAATACTTCCCCAAAGGCTGTCATGCCTTTCCCCACCTTTCCAATTAAACATCCGAGAGACCCTTGTCTGTGAGAAGGGAAAATTTCTGAGCTTAGCTGTGAGGAGTGGGCACTCTACGGGTGGCTTGTTTGAAGTGTCACCAGCCAATTCTTCAGGGTCAGCCTTTTAACTTTCTCCTTGCCTTCTCTCTGTGGGTCAGACCCTGATACTTAGGTCTTTCTGCATGTTATTTGACATGGAAGTAATATGAGTATGTCGATGCCCACCAATATTTCCTAGTACTAGATATGGTTAATAGAAAGCATAAACAAACTTCGATAGGAATTCCATGTCTGCTTTGAAGTTTAGAGGTTTCAAACTGAATGCGTCATCCTTGTGGTAGTTTGAATGAGAATGTTCCCCATGGACTCGTACGTGTTTGAACGCTTGTTCCCTTGGTGGTGGAGTTTCTCAGAAGGACTAGGAAGTGTGGCATTGGAGGAAAAGTGTTGCTGGGGGTGGGCTTTGAGGTTTCAAAAGCCCAGGCCATTCCCAGTTAGATCCCTGCTTGCAGATAGTAATGTTCTCAGCTATTACCACAGCGTCACACCGATCTGCCTGCTGCCATGCCTCTCACCACGATGGCCGTGAACTCGGAGCCCCTGAAACTGAGAAACCTAAGCTATTTCTACTATAAACTATTTCCTCTAAAAGTTGCCTTGATCATGCTGTCTCTTCAATAGAAAAGTGACTAAGACAGAAGTTAGCATCAAGGCATGGGCTATTTCTGTGACAGGCCTGATCACGGTGTTTTCTGGAGGAATGCAGAAGACTTTGAGACTTTGGACTAGGAAAATACTGTGAGCAAGGCTTAATGGCCAATTCTGAGAAAAGCCTGGCAGACTGTAGGGCTGAGAACAGTGTGGACTCTGGAGAAGCACTGAAGCAGTTCCACAGGGGAAGAACGTTAGCAACAGAGCTACGGATCACTCTTGAGCTATTCTGTTATTTTCCTACATTCTTGCCAACATTCATTACCCTTCCTATTGTTCATTTACTGGATTGTTTTATGTTAGCCACTTTTACTGGGATAAGATGGAATCTCAGAGCACTTGTAATTCTCATTTATCTGATGGATACGGATACTAAACACTAAAAATGTTTGTTGGTTCCTTGTATGTTTTTCTTTTGGAAACTCAGTTAATTTCATGGGCTAATTTAATGGCTAATATTTTGGGTTTTTGGGTTTTTGTTTAGATTATTATTTGAGTTCTTTGTGTATCCTAGATATTAACTTTTTATCAGATGAATAGCAAAGATATTTTCATACTCCGTAGTCTATGTTCTCACCCTGATGATAATTTTTCGTTACGAGGAATTTTAAAGTATATGCATTTTTCATATATTTGCACCATGCCTCAGCCTCCCCATATTTCACTCCACTTGTGTCCTGCTCTGAGTTAAAGCTTCTGAGTCAGTTTTGTTTTATTTTCTGAGCAAAAAGATGGACATGGATATCATTTCCTTATTTTGAGTTAGTATCAGTTTTTGCCAGTACAATTTACTAACAAGCTGTATTGTCCAGTGTATATTTCTTACACCTCTGTTACAATTTAGGTGTACATGGCTCTGTGTTTGCCTCTAGGTCCTCTACGGCAGTGGTTGTCAACCTTTCTAATGCTGCAACCTTTTAATACAGTTCCTCATGTTGTGGTCACCCCTGACCATAAAATTATTTTTGCTGCTAATTCATAATTGTAATTTTGCTACTGTTGTGAATCACAATGTAAATATCTGTTTTCTGATGGTCTTAGATGACCCCTGTGAAAGGGTCATTTGACCCTGAAAGGGGTCATGGCCCACAGGCTGAGGAAACACTGCTCTATTGCACTCTATTGATCTACATATTTGATTTAGTTCCAAAATCATTCTGTCTTTGCCTCTACATATCCCCAGATTCAGTTCCCAGGTACCTTATATACCCCAGGTCCATGCACAAAACAGTCCCCCATTCTCAGTATTCTTGGTGGGGCGGGACCATTGCTGTCACGGATGCTCCTAGATTTACATTCTTTGACCACACAAATCCCATAGATTGCATGAGAACCCACTCTTGCCATTGTTCATTGGGTGGATTTGTGCAAATCTGTACATGTATCTGCTTCCATGATATCATAAATTGTACGGAATATTTATACCGCTCTAATCTGTCTCTCTGATCCACCTACTCGACCCTCTACATCCCAATCGAAGATTTAAGGAGTTTAAGGTAAAAAAGATAAAAGAATTTCCACAGAGTATAGAAGAATAAAAATGAAGATGAATTTGTCATAGATTTTGATCAAGAAATCCAGAAAATCTGGGAGAAAACAGAAAATTCTCAACCACTCAAACAAAGAACTCCAGACTCCTTGTGAGAAAGGGAACAGAGAACAGAGAAAAGAAACGGCGTATAGTTCCATCCACTATAAAATCCATTCCTTGCTCTCTCTCTCTAAAGGTTTTGTGAGATAATAGACAAGAATTGTCTCCACTATACTTGTTTTATCTCCCAGAATTTGGCTATCATTTTACCTTAATAATCATCTGTGTAAAAGGAGAACATTATCACAGACACGCCTGTCACTGCCCATGGGCACTGGGTGCCTGGAAAGAATGAACAAGGTCCCTCTGACGTTGAACATTAACCCTTGAGTCATCCCTGCATTTCTAGGACTGATATCAAGAGGTCCTTTGAGAATCCCATATTAGGATGCCAAAACCTTGGGTTGACAAGCCACCAGTTCACTTGCTTGCTGCTTGAGGCATCTCCCCTGGCTTCAGGGAAAGACGGTGGCTGCATTCATTAGGCTAGTTGCATCTGCCCAATCTAGACATATAGCTTATAAATATAATAACTGGATTGGGGGTTTTGAAGAGGGCTTATTGGGGTTGGAAGTTACTGCCACATTGCTCTAACATTAATTCTTTTCTGCAAATAAGATTGCTTCATTCTCCACTGGATAACAATATAAGTGTTGACAGCGGTCAATGCCAAAGAGTAAACCTATGAACTTTAACTCCAATGATAGTCTCCGTGTATATACATTTGAATTTGTCTGCTCCTTTTTATAGGATGTGGGAGGGGGGGATAAGGAGGGTAAGGAAGGGGAGGGGAGAGGAAGGGAAGGAAGGGGAATTTAACGATAAATAATAAGACAAAGTAAAAGAGAGTTAAACCCATTCTGTTTACCTGGGTGCTTGTTTTTAAGGTAATTCATTAATTATAGGAAGTCACAGAGAAATTCCTCCCCCCAGTCTGTAACCAACTTCTTGTAAATTCAAAAACTTGGGTATCTTAGCAAAATACATAATGCTCTTAGATCTAAGCTATTCAACTTAGCCGACCATTACTACACATTTTCCTTGGTCTCTGGGAAACTAAAGTCCCTTCGTTCACGTCCTTTCTGTCCGTTGCACTTCAGTAGGCTGTGCATTCTGTGCACAGCATCTCCTTCACCTCGCTGACTGGGCAGCCTCCTGCCTCCCGTTGACTTCAAACTTTCCATATCTCTATTGAGAGAGAATAGTGTATTCTACATGAAGTGAGGATGTATGTGGTTTTCATATTGCTTTTTAATTTATAAAATCTCATTAAATACTTAAATGGGCATAAAGACAACCCTGCCATATGGTGGGGTCAGGGACAGAGAAGATTTTCTTCAAGGAAGCCAGGTACAAAAGAAAAGAGAGAGTGTTCTTTGCATTAAATAAGGATTATGCTTCTTCCTTAATTACCTCTCTTCTTTTTTATGGAGTGCGTGCAAATGATTGTCGGCTTCATCATTTGTAATCAGAGGCTGAAACAGATGCTGAAGGTATCTGTGTGTCTTTTATAACAACTTGCAATATGTTCTCAAAGGACTGCTTACCTCCCACATCTATAAACTCAGCACAAGACGGTTTATTCCAAACAGCGTCTGAGGTAAGTTAAGCACAATTCGTGCAACTCTTGTTAGAGATAACATTTAACAAAGTTATTATAGGGCTTTCTGTGTTGACTTGGAGGTGTGCATTTTGTTGTAATATCTTTGATTAACAAGATTTTTTTCCTTGTTTCTGTGATTTAAAGTGCTCTTATCACTATCTGCCCTCCAAAATTTTATACCAATATGTGTCAATCACTGATGAGACTATTCTAAAAGCAAAATTGGTACTAAAGAGGAAAAAGAATGTTAATAGGTTTCAATGTCAAGGATTAGGGCTGATATTTGTGATCTGAATCTAGATGAGTACAGTCAAACACCTGTGATCCAGGCTCCTCTTCCGCTACAAATGTTCATGAGTACCACCTGTGCTTACACCATGGCCAGAGCAGCATTCTCGATTCACTGTCTACATGGACTTGGGGAAAGCACAGCTTCCAAAAGCTAAATTAAAGCGGATACAATAAATAGCATCAGAACAAAAATCAGGGTAAAGGATTCTGAGGGAGCTTAATTTAGTCTATGATTCTGGATTTTATATAGAAAATATGTTTATTTGCCATTAAAATGGATTTGACAATAAAAAGACTAGAAGAATACACATAAAAGGAGAAATAAAATACAACCATCTCAAATTCTTCCTCAAAGACATAGCTGGCCTGATGGATTTTTACCCTCAGGCTATAAATAACAAACTTCTTTCTATCTTAAGTTGCTTTTTTTTATTTTAATTTTTGGACATTTACTTTATATACTTTTCAAATGTTTTACCCTTTGGAAAGCCCCTATTCCATTCCCCCTCTCCCTGCCTCTATGAGGGTGCTCCCCCACCCACCCACGCACTCCCATCTTCCCTCCCTAGCATTCCCCTACACTGGGGCATCTAACACCTGGGGCAAGATTTATTAAAAATACGAGATAGCCTGCTCATTCCTGTGCTCAGGCCGGCAACCGGTGGGACACTGCAGATCTCCCTTCGGGGACCTCACTCTCTCAGCCCGCGAACTTTCCGGAGCTGAATCCCTTGGCAGATCTCTGCCTCCAGACTCACATAGTAATGCCTGCCCCATGGTCAGCCATTTCAATACCCAATTACCCGTTAGAATTAAAACTCTTAAGCATATAGTTAACCAATTAAATTTATGTATCAATAAAAACACAATTTACAAGATGCCAATACAATAATTTCAGAGCCAATAGATAATGATAAAAGCTACCCACCTAGATTAAACAACTTATTCCAAACTTCTAACCTTTATGATAACATAACCATCAGTGGTGCTACACCAATTCACGTCCGCTGCCATCTTCCTTCTCCTCCTCCTCCTAGACGCTCTTTCCTGTGCAATTCTTAGCTCTGCCTCCCTGTTCCCTGTCCAGTCACAGGGCTCTTGTTGCCCTAATGTAATTGGACAGGGAAAATCCTGCAACAAACACCCTCAGGCCCAAGGGCCTCTCTTCCCACTGATGGCCAACAAGGTCCTCTTCTGCCACATATGTGGCCAGCACCATGGGTCCCTCCATGTGTATTCTTTGGTTGGTGGTCCAGTCTCCGGGAGCTCTGAGGGGTCTGGCCAGTTGACACTGTTGCTCCCTCCATGGGGCTGCAAACACCCTCAGCTTCAGTCCCTTCTCCAACTCCTCCATCTAGGACCCCACGCTCAGTCCAATGGTTGGCTGTGAGCATCTGCCATTGTATTTGTCAGGTTCTGCCTGAGTCTCTCTGGAGACTGCTTATCATACTTTCATCAGCAAGCACTTCCCAGCATCCACAAGAACGTCCGGGTTTGGTGGCTATATATGGGATGTGTCCCCAGGTGGGGCAGTCTCTGGATGGCCTTTCCATGAGTCTCTGCTCCACACTTTGTCTCAATATTTCCCCCTGTGAGTATTTTGTTCACCCTTCTAAGAAACACTGAAGCATCCACATTTTAGTCTTCCTTCTTAGGCTTCATATGTTTTGTGAATTGAATCTTGGGTATTCTGAACTTTTGGGCTAATATCCACTTATCAGTGAGTACATACTGTGTTTGTTCTTTTGTGACTGAGTTAGCTTGCTCAAGTTCCATCCATTTGCCTGCGAATTTCATGAAGTCATTGTTTTTAATAGCTGAGTAGTAGTCCATTGTGTAAATGTACCACATTTTCTGTATCCATTTTTCTGTTGAGGTTGTTTGCAGCTTCTGGCTATTTTAAATATGGCTGCTATGAACATAGTGGAGCATGTGTCCTTATTAGATGTTGGAGCATCTTCTGGGTATATGCCCAGGAGTGGTATAGCTGGGTCCTCAGGTAGTATTATGTCCAATTTTCTGAGGAACCACCAAACTGATTTCCAGAGTGATTGTACCAGTTTGCAATCCCACCAGCAATGGAGGAGTGTTCCTCTTTCTCCACATCCTCGCCAGCATCTGCTATCACCTGAGTTTATGATCTTAGCCATTCTGACTGGTGTGAGGTGGAATCTCATGGTTGTTTTGATTTGCATTTCCCTGATGACTAAGGATGTTGAACATTTCTTTAGGTGCTTCTCAGCCCTTCAAGTTTCCTCAGTTGAGAATTCTCTGCTTAGCTCTGTTCCCCATTTTTTGATAGGGTTATTTGGTTCTCTGAAGTCTAATTTCTTGAGTTCCTTGTACATATTGGATATTAGCTCTCTATTGGACATAGGATTGCTAAAGATTTTTTCCTAATCTGTTAGTTGCCATTTTTGTCCTATTGACAGTGTCCTTTGCCTTGGTACAGTGGCAGGCAGGTAGATCAATGGAATAGAATTGAAAACCCAGAAATGAACCCACACACCTACAATCACTTGATCTTTGACAAAGGAGCTAAAGCCATCCAGTGGAAAAAAGACAGCATTTTCAACAAATGGTGCTGTTTCAACTGGCGGTCAACATATAGAAGAATGCAAATTGATCCATTCCTATCTCCCTGTACAAAGCTCAAGTCCAAGTGGATCAAGGACCTCCACATAAAACCAGATACACTGAATCTAATAGAAGAGATAGTAGGTAAAAGTCTTGAACACATGGGCATAGGGGCAAAGTTCCTGAAGAGAACACCTATGGCTTATGCTCTAAGATCAAGAATCGACAAATGGGACCTCATGGAATTGCAAAGCGTCTATAAGGTTAAATTGCTTCTTTTATCAGAGACATGAAAATTTACACAAAAAGGTATTTCCCATAAAACTGGTATATCTTTGAGGTAGCTTCACAAAATGCCTGCCTAACACAGATGAAGCCCTGAGTTTGATTCCCAGCATTACACACACACACACACACACACACACACACACTCATATCTGTCAAACACATAACTAGATTTTCAGTTTATTTCTTCAATTCCCTTTGCCTTTGGACTATAAGCTATATGTGGTATGTTTTGTGCAGTTTTTGTCTTTTAGTGAAGTTGACTGACTACTTTTTTCAAAAAATAGATAGCTTGATTCTTTTACGAGTTTTTCTTTAAGAAGTTTTATCAACATACTTCCCAACACCAAATAATAAGTAGTACTAAAAATAGTAACAAAATATCATAGCAAAGGTGGTGGGTGTCGGTGACCTATTCTGGTGGGAACATTTTCAAATATTCTCATATTTGGGAAGAATAGCTGGGAAATATCAGCTGTGGCCTGGCTCTCTTTGTGCCTCCTGTAGATTAGGATATAAGCTCTTAGCTATTGCTCCAGCTCCATGCCTGCTGCCTGCTGCTGACAGGCTTCTAGTCTCCTCTTCCATCACATATGGAAAGTACCCACTTGTGCCTTTCTGAAGATAGGAATATTCTAGTTCTAGGAATTTCATGACCAAGGACTTGAATAAGACCTTTGATGTTATATCTTTTCTTTCTTTCCAGTCTGTCCCTCCTTTCCATATGGCGTATTTCAACAAAGGAAGACTTCCCTATTGTGTTTTGTTGTAGTTGTGTTTTGTTGTTTTCCTCTGCTACAGACAGAACCATACTGGATTAGCTTTCATTTGAAAAGTTTCCCTCCAAATCACACAAAATAAACAGTTGCTTCATTAACTGCTAAGTCCACTGCCCTTTCTGGAAGCTGGAACATGACATGGAGGGATGGATCTCTGAAGACTGAATTAATCTGCATTACTAGGTTTTACACACTGTGTACTAGAAACTCCATAGAGTAACTTATGCCAACCTGTAATCCTCCTCCACAAAGAAATCAGAAAAGGCTGTACAAGAGTTGTCAAAATAGGAATTTTATTAAATAACATTTCAACTTAGAAGTAATAAAATATGTAGGTATTTAAAAACACAAAACCTTATGAAATAACAACCGAAAAGAATTTCAAATGCTGAAAGTGGGCTATGAAAGAGCATTGTTTAAAATAATACTGGTGTCATTGTTAGTTTGTCTGACGTTATTATAAAGCAATGAGAGTTTGCAAGTACAAAAGAATCTTAGGTGATTCTTCATAATAATAAAAAATAAGCAATAAGCATTTGAACAAAGCTAAGTAACTTTTGTAGCATTGATTACTGGGAACTGCAGTTGTCTCGGTGACTTAGCACAACTTGCATCTAGTGTTTTAAGTAGTTCTCATGTACCTCCCTCACGCATTTGTGTCAAAACTTTTGACAGACATTCCAAGTTACAAGGACACTATTGTACTAGGAGTTTAAGCAGTTCAGGTTATTCTCTGTCATTTTTCAAATAAACAAAAATACCAGAATACAAAGTAAATAAAAATATGGACATAGTATGAAGAATAAGATTATTTTAAAAGAAGTGTTAGTTAGACAGTGACAGCAAATAAGCAAACTATTCCCTTAAATGCCTTAAATGGGAAGGTGCGGGCACTGGGATTGGGGTTGGGATTGGGGTACTTGTTGGGGCAGGTTTTATTTGGAGCTTTGGGATTGGGTAGTGCTAATGGTAGGGGTCAGAGTGCATGTGAAGCTTTTAATAATAGCAGTGGTATGAATCCATAGAAATAAAGATGAAATATCAGATTACGGCAGTGGACGTTAAGATAAATCATTGGCTTCTCTGATAAATCGCATCCAAGAACCAGTTTAACACATCTGTGAGAAGAAACCAAAGATCTCTTCAGTCCCGTTCAGAAACTAGAAGAAAGTTATTATATCAGCAAAGGATAAAGATCACACAAAGAACGAAAAGATCCAGCTAAGAAAAGAACAAATGAGAAAAGCATGTACTATCTGTATATCTGTATATGTATACCTTTTCTCAGAAAGGTATACACAGGGGCAGAGGAGAGAGAGAGAGAGAGAGAGAGAGAGAGAGAGAGAGAGAGAGAGAGAGAGAGAGAGAGAGAAGGGGGAGAGAGAGGACCTCAATAAATTAGCAGGAGAGAACCATCTCTTCAAAGCTGGTCTTTCATTTTTCATCTCTATATACGTGCCTTGCCATGAGCACAATTGTGCATATGCCTCGTATGCACAAAATAATACTAGTAAATAAAAATAAATTAAAAGTATGTGATTGTCTATTTTATGACATGTCTAACTTCTTTGTTTCAAAACCCGATAAAGAACCATTATTTCTCTTCTACTTCTAAATTTTTCTAAATTAAAACCGGCTCTGGTTTTGCCTAAGTAGGGTTTTGCCAAAGGGAAAGAAATCCTAGAAACCCACAGTATGCTGAAGCCTGAGAAGTGCTGGCTGGGGATTTTTGATACACATGTGCAGAACTGTAGGACGTTTCCCCAGGGCCTTTATTTACAGGTGAGATGATGCTCAGAGTCTCAGAGATTGAGTTGCTCCATGGAGGTCACGCTGCTACTCAGTGTGGGACATGGCCTTTCCAGGTCTCCCATCTGAGCCTCCTTTGACTGCGTTGGTAGCTTAGCAACGCCTCACATGCAGCAAAGGGCCCTCTTCCCTCACCTTCCCTGTCCTAAGGCAACGGCTTGCATGCCGCACGGGACAGGTTGTCCTGATGCTAGGGGCCTTGGAGCACAGGTTTCAGTATGTCAGGCCAACATCTGTTTTTACACTTCCCTTTCCTGTCTCAGGCCACTAATATTCCATGTTATCTGTTTCTTGAAGGAAATTATTGTGTTTTTAGCTTCGTATCTTACAAGAATTTGTAGAGTCAATCCAAGAAATGATATGGAGAGGGGTAGAGGATTTCAAATAAATTCAAGTCTTTTTAGTCTTTTTCCAGCCATCAATGCTTAACATCAATTAGTGCATATACTAATACTTTAATAGGCTTTAACAGTGCTCTTAGTGCAGATAGAAATGCAGCTGGTCACATGCTCATACATCTTGCTTACAGCCCTCTTCTGTCTTACCGTTATCCTGAGTCCTTGGAGGTCTTCATAATTATCAGCCCAATCTTATAATAGAACATTGAAATCTTTAAGATTGGTAGAGTTATTGCTATATTTTATTGATACACACCAAGCATCTAGAAAATGTATGGAACAGTACATATATCGAACAGAACAGAGCCTCCTCAATAGTGTCAAATGAAGCTATAGATAAATGCAAACAGAGAAACCTGTAGCCGCATGAATCAATCCTGGGTCTACCTTTGATGCCCATGGTGTGGTGGTTTGAATGAGAATGGCCCTTCCTCTTAGGCTCACATGGTAAATGCTTGTTCCCCAGGTTAGTAGTATTGTTTGATAAGGATTAAGGGGTGTGCCCTTTTAAGAGAAAATGTTTCATTGTTGGAGATGTGTCATGGGTGGCGCTGGAGATGGGCTTGGAGTCTCTCTCTCTCTCTCTCTCTCTCTCTCTCTCTCTCTCTCTCTCTCTCCTGCTCTGCCTCCTGCATGCAAACCAGGATGTAATGGTCTCATCTCATAATCCAATGACATGTCTATCTGCCTCCCCCAATGACTAAGGACTAACACTCTGAAACTGTAAGCAAGCTCCCAATTACATGACTCCTTTTATAAAAGATACTTTGACTATAGTTTCTCTTTACAATAGAACTGTAACTAAGACAATGAGTGAACACAGGAACTACATAGCAATATGAAGCATGACTCCATTTCTGATGCTTAAGTCCAAGCTCATAGACATAGAAGTTGCTCAGACTGGCAAATACGAAACTAATTTAGATATCAGTCCAATAGAGATCCTTACTTTGTGACATTACCCCCTTTCACATTGAGGTAACTAAAGAAAAGGAAAGCTACCATAAGGATTTCTATGACGTTGCTTCAATTATCAGAGCTTTTAAATCAATTCCTAGTCTAGACAAGACCAGTCTCCTCCTTGGGATTGGAGTTCTACAAAAGTGTACAGGTGCTACAAAGCCATGTCACTGGTGTCACTGGTGTCACTGGCTGTGAACTGCAACGGGCAAAAATCCGAAAATGTTTAGAACCAGGTGGTTCTGGATATCAAAATGTGGAAGACATAAAATATTCCGAATTCTAGTTTTTCAGCATTTTGAAATAGGATTAATCATATCTTAAACACATTTGTGAAAATTAGAATATATACATGTATGTATGTTTGTATATGTACACACACACACACACACAGGTGGTTACACAAACATGTTTACTACAATGCTTGGACCTCAAGTTATTGCTTCCAGAAGAATTTGGGGTTTCTGCATTTAAGGCATAATATCTATTAAGTACAAAATATTGCTTGCCTTTGTCACTTTATATCTTTGAAATTCTAGAAAAAAATCTCTAGTTCAGCTTTCTTCATAGAGAAGCTTATATTGAGCTGACATGTGAAATGAAGCTCATAATGGAGGGACATCTTTAAGGTGACCTCATTAGCTCACAGTAAGAGAGGTAATGCTGTTATCACTTATTGTTAAATATTCATTTGTCTTGAGGCAGATCACCTTGCTCCTGAGAGGTCACAAGAAAAATGACAAGTGCTTTCTTCATTTAGAGGAAGCCGTCTTTACTAAAAGTCACACAGTTCTTAGGAAATATTAACACTCATCCTGGAATAAAATAAAGCACTTCTGTGCACACTGGACATTAGTTCGCATTCCTGTCCTGATCACTTCAGCCAGATACAGAGGCATGGTGGTTTGTCTTATGTCACTCTGAGTATACTCAAGGAAACCAATTTGGGGTTCCTCTGGAGGAGGAAGGCATGCTGTTCTCTCCATAAATGTTGTAAGTGGATCCTGGAGGGAGAGACCGAGGGCTTAGTTTAAAAACAAGGCTAAAGAGTCACACTGTCTTGAGTACTGTTTCTTTTGGTTTAGATACATAGCTCAAAAGCAGATGACACAACTGAGCATGGTGTAGTATGTTTATGAAGACCCCGCAGAGTGTTCTCACACCCATATTTTCACCTGAAAGGGAAACATGGGGTGGGGGGCAATGAACAGCTTATAGTAGAGCTAGATTATATGGTTGGACTGTTTTAGCCAAACAGGTACCATGAACTTGGAAGGCAAGTGGACAATGTGAGAGGAATCTACTATTAAAATACAATCATGTTAAAATAGGCTTTTAGAAAGAGAGATTGTGTTCATAGCAAGTCATGAGGGAATAAACGAAAAACTATCATTTTAAAAGGGGGGGGGGGGACTTGTCCCCTGGCCATGGGCAAAGAGACACCTTGTTGGTGGTGTTCTTATATCAGTCAGGAATAGTGCAGTTAGCAGTCCTTTGCTCACTCTAGATTGATGCCTGGCTTGGTGCCCAAAGCTGTTTTACACCTAGGATACATAAATATCAAATTAAATCAAATCCAACCCAGGTAGTGCAGTGTGGGAGAAGAAAGAAAGAAAGAAAGAAAGAAAGAAAGAAAGAAAGAAAGAAAGAAAGAAAGAAAGAAAGAAAGAAAGAAAGAAAGA
>CM052707.1:13585008-13623059 GCA_028551405.1 Uromys caudimaculatus | reverse complement strand
AGCCACCACAATGTGTGAGTATGTAGGGTCCGCATGGGACGGAGAGAGACTTGGAGCAGCTTGAGCATCTGGAGATGGAACTGAAGACTCAAGGCTGGAGAGGAGGAGTCTGTTGTGATTGGCTAGACCCGAGGCCATGGGGCGGCCCCAGCCTGAGCTGCCACCTAGGGTCATGTCTGAGTTCATTGCTAGGCAGCAGAAGGAGGAGGGGAAGGAGGAGGGGGAGGAGGGGGAGCAGGAGGGGGAGGAGGGGGAGGAGGGGGAGGAGGAAGGGAGGAGGGGGAGGAGGAGGAGTCAGTGTTGATGGGCATATTCATGGCTCATATTACCACTAGAGAACATAAAGATGTCCATGGTCAGGACAGCTGATGCAGGAGGAAGGGGGGCCATGGATGTCCAGGGGCTGTGCAGAACTGGCCCCACCCTCCACTGGCTGCATCATTCTGGAGAGCTGGTGTAGGCATATATTTTTCAAAATCTACTTTGATAAGGCTTCTTAAATGCCTCACCCTTATAGTCCACCAACCAAAACATTGTCAGCAAAACATCTTAAGACAGTTTCCAGAAAAACATCCCATGACACAACTGGGTCTCCAAGGAGACCAGAAGTTTCCACTTCAAGCTGGTCCCACTTCTTATCAGCATCAGAACTTGGGAGAGCAGGCCCTGCACCTTGTCCAGGCAGCACACTGGAACTGGCCCTGGTGTCTGGTTATGGGTGAGCCAGCCCTGAGGCTGTGAGTTTGGGACTCCAGCAGTCAGGAAAACTGCTCACGGGGTCATGGCATAGGAGAGCTAGCCCTGCCCTCACCAGCTGCAGAACTTGGAAGAGTGGACCCTGCACCCAGAAAAGCAGAGCTGACCCTAGGAGGAGAGGCACAGGAGATCTCCTTGCCACCGGTTTTCCATGTGGTGGTGTGGGTACAGAGGTGATGCCCTTCCCCCCACCAATCCTCAGGACTATGGCAGTTGGGAGAGCTGGCCCCATGTTCATAAAAGCAGATGAGCTGGCCCTGCCTCTCACTGGCTGAATCACTCTGGAGAGCTGGCTCCACCTCTTATCAGCAGCAGCACTTGGGAGAACTGACCCAGCCCCATGCAGGCTGCATTACTTGAGAAAGTGGGCCGCATAGCCTGACTTGACAGAGGAGTTCGCTCTAGAGTCATGGGTATAAATGGGCAAGCCCGAGGGCATGGGGGCAGGAAAGCTGGTCCTGGCTCCTGGCTATGCTCAGCTACCACCTAGGCCCAGATCCAGGACTCTAAGTTGGCCCACCCCAAAATTTATGTAGTCAATGTAATTATCATATCTATCCAGGCCTAACTCAGATGCTACCTTCTTTGACTAATGTATTTACAGTTTCAGACTTTATTTCTACCCCATAATAAATGCATTGATTTTTTTTTTTACCCTACTTTCTGAGCAGTAATTTTCTGATTTTATTTATTTATTTTTCTTTTTTTCAGTAGTAAGTCCACTGAGAACAAGAATTATTTATTTATATTGTTCTTTTACTGGTGTGTATGTGTGTGTGTATGTGTGTGTGTGTGTGTGTGTGTGTGTGTGTGTGTGTGTGTTGCTGGGTGAAGCTCGGAGCTTTGAGATAAGTGAGTACTTTATTATAGACATCATCAGCTACACCCTAGCCTGAGACCCACACCTGCTCTACCTTTGCATTTACCCATAGTAATTTTCTCCTTAACAGTACAAAACAGAATTAAAGATGAACAGAATTAGTTGACTCTCTGGACTGCCATCTTCCGCACAACATAGGTGAGATACAGAGACACAGAGTGGTTTACTCATAAGCAAGGTCATTATTGGGGAGGGAGAGTCTGCAAGAATCACAGATATCTAAGTCCTAAGCCACTATTTATTTATTTTTTTACAGCATGAGGCTGTCACTAAGGAAAGTGATCCCCAGACTAGGAGTGCTGAGGGTGTGAAGAACTAACAGTTCAAATAGATGGTTTCTGGCATTTATTCCCTGTGGCTGAATTGTTCACACATGATGAAGTAAAGACAATAATTAAATTACACTTTACTCTCAAGTCTTACAGAGTGGCAAACTAAGCTATAAAAATGATGACTGCCTCAGGAGTGGGTGGAGAAAGGGGTGATTTATTCATGTAATTATTCTAAAGCTGTGCCTCATTGTGACCAGAGAGCTCACTGTAAATTTTTCAGTTTGATTTTCATTTTCAATTGTTTTGTTATTCACAGATCATGAGCAAAGGAAGGCAAGTCGTTACTGAGGCATTTCTAGGAAATTCTTCTGGGTAATTAAGCAACCATTTTCCCTTTGTGAATCACTGCAAAGTCACACTTCCTTGGAAATGGATCAGATGAGCACTGAATAAGGAGACAAACAGCTGGATTTCTAGGTGCCCCATATCCAACAGGACTCTCAATATCACTGTTTTATTTTAGGGATCCACAGACCTGCAGATGCCTTGAAAAGGGGTTTTCAGCAATGTCTTCTCACCCTTTGTCTGAGATGGGAGATGCTAGTTGATCTGACTCCAGTTGCTTTGACATTCCTGGTGCTTCCTGGGTACAGCTTTCAGCTCCAGTTAAAGGGAGATTATTTTCTTGACACATGAAGATACAAAGGTTTCTAAGTTTTGCAAGGAGGACGCACACAGAGGGACTATTAACAGATAATCTCGAGAGAAAAGCTAAGCTGTGAAGACTGAGGGAATGAAGTAGATTTCTTTCCTCGCTGATAGCTACATCAAGGTGGCTGCCAGAAGTCAAGGTGAGGAAAACGTATAAAGTTACCAAGTGTGGCCACCTTCAAAGGGATGATTACCAGCATTGAGTAGTTTATGTCCACAAGACATTAGTTTATCATTTTCTTAAGAGAGACAGACAGCAGTGACCAATGTCTACTTTCCTGTGCCACCACACTGCCTCTCTGAGGAACCATTTGTGGTCACTGACGAGGTTCCCATACTGTGTTCTCTGCTACACACACTTCTGGTTCAGCAGCAGTTGCTGTCTCGGCCTAAACTTTCCAGGTAATCCTGGAAATTCTTTGACATTCTTCACAGAAGTTTTGAGGTGATTCTAGCCTAGCTTAGATTTTATAGATAGAACATGTCTTCATGGCATTTATAATCTTAATGCCTCAACCTTCCCACAGGACTACTCTTGCTTGCAGAGAAGGAGGAAACAAGGCAGTAAAATTGCTCAGCAGGTGAAGGCTCTTGTAAGTAAACCTAAGGACCTTAGTTTGATCCCTGGGACCCACATGGTGGAGAAGAAAACAGCCCCAAGTTGTCCTCTGACCTCCACTCCATAGATTAGTAGTGGCATAGACGTGCGCACACATTCCAGACACACACACACACACACACACACACACACACACACACACACACACACACACACACACACACTCACACACACACACACACACACACACACATACGAGGATGGGGTGGTAAAGGATATGAACATTAAGTTAAGGTTTTTGTCCTATTATATAGAGCTGCTATGACATAATACCTGAGGACTATTTTTCCTTCGTATCTTCATATCCAGACTTTGGAGTCCATGTCCATGCTTTATCAGATTTAGTGAATGGTAAGTACTGGTTACTCAGTCTCTGCTGCCATCTTGTTGGTATTTTCTTACTGTATCCTCATGGGATGGGAGGCACAAAGAATTCCCTTACACTCCTTCCATCATTTATAAATACAGAGTCTTTATGACTTAGTGAATTCCATTTGGATCTCCTTAACTATATCCCATTAGGCATTAGGTTCCAACATATGATAGTACTCAGCATAAAGCCTTGGCCTAACTCTACTTCCTGAATATAGCAGAGATTGGTCATGTGCTCATGGACCCTGTCTTCTGCTTAGCAGGCATGCAGCTAGCTCTTTCCTCATGGCCCAGCTATCTTCAGCCATACTCCTGAGTTCTGTCTCATAGAGTGGGATTAAAGTCTGCATGTCAATTCTATCCCTGGCCTGGGAAAAGGTCATCATTGTTTCATTTGGTTCCTTGTTTTGGTTGCTGTGTGCAGATCGGCATGGTGACCTTGAAAACCCCATGATCAAGCTGACAAAATCTCTTAAGATTCAAGGATAGTGGGCTTCTTAATATCTGCTTGGAGCAGAGGTAGCCATCAATCAGAAATCCATGCTTTAAACAACTAGAAATGTTTCTATATGAAAAGCTATTCTGGGCTGGAGAGATGGCTCAGTGGTTAAGACAACTGACTGCTCTTCCCCAGGCCCTGAGTTCAATTCTGAGCACCCACATGGTGGCTCACAGCCATCTATAATGTGATCCAATACCCTTTCCTGATGTGAGGACAGTTACAGTGTACTCATATACATAAAAAAATAAATCTCTAGAAAAGCTACTCAATGTCTGGTGCTTTATCTGTTCGTTTCTCTGCATAATGCCATGACACATATACTCTTGCAAAAAGTTCTGATGCTTAAAAAAATGTGAAACCAGGGCTGGAGAGATGACTCTGTGGTTAAGAGCACTGACTTCTCTTTCAGAGGTGCTGAGTTCAATTCCCAGCAATCATACTGTGGCTCATAACCATCTGTGATGGGATCTGATGCCCTCTTCTGGTGTGTCTAAAGACAGCCACAGTGTACATAAAATAATAAATAAATAAATAAATAAATAAATAAATAAATAAATACACACACACAAAAAAAAAAAAAAAAAAAAAAAAGCCGGGCAGTGGTGGCGCATGCCTTTAATCCCAGCACTTGGGAGGCAGAGGCAAGTGGATTTCTGAGTTTGAGGCCAGCCTGGTCTACAGAGTGAGTTCCAGGACAGCCAGGGCTACATAGAGAAACCCTATCTCAAAAAAAAAAAAAAAAAAAAAGAAAGAAAGAAAGAAAGAAAAAGGAAAAAAGAAGATTTACAAAAAATGTGGTATTCAGCTTACCCATTTTTACTAACCCTCAGTTGCATCATAAAGCCTTGTCTTCTGTCTCCACACATAAACTGAATCCTGTTCTAAATACCCATTCCACATGACAGACACAGGCTTCAGGAATCCACTTTCTCATGGAAGGGTGTCCGGTGCACTCATCCCTTCCAGTTGCTTCTCCACTTGCCCATTTTGTGATATGAATGTTTCCTGTAGGTATAACAATGCCATCACAGAGCAGAGATTATTCTAGCATCTTCTGAGTTAAGGTGCTGGAATCGTTAATATTCTCACCTGAAACGCAAGGTCACCGCAGACTCCCCTGAGATTTTATTTACCACTCTCAATTCTGCAGCTGTGGACTTGGGGCTGCTAGAGAACAGCCAAGGGTGGCTGAAGGTGGGATTCTAGGACGCAGCTTCCCGAGTCATCATCCACACAGTGACGGGACTCTCCAATGTCACGGTTGCCTTCCTGTCAATGTTTTCCTGAATGTGACCTCTGACCCAGGTGTTTAGAGGGAACCACAAAAACTCACTGGCTATCTGAGCTGATCTTGAAATCATTTCTGTTGTCTGTCTCTGTCCTATATGAAGTGAACAGACATTTCTATATGTCTGTCTAGGAAAGTCACATGATGGCCTGACTCTAGTATTTTATAAAGCACCCCAGGATTGTTTTTCTGCTGTTTCTTTTTGGTCATACAATTGGTTTATATTTTGAAGTATTTCCTGTGGTAGAAGAAACATGTTCTGCATTATATTTTGAAATTAGACTTTAGAGTTTATTTTAACAAAAGAAAAACACTCAAGAAAAAGCAGATACTTTTCAAAATGATAAAAAGAAAGCACTCAAATTTATTGAACAGATTATGATAAGTTCAAGGAAGTCATAATCAGTATTTAGTCAGAACTTAATTATAATAAGATTGATGGATAAATTTCTGCTTTCACTGACAAGCATTACAAATGAAAGTGAACAAATTATATTTTTCCCTGATAAGCCTTCAAATAAATGAAGCTTCTTATGCAAACATCCATGTTTCCAATGTAATGAGCAGTGGTTAATCCCCCCCCCACTCCCACACACATTCTCAATGGACCAAGGCTCCTGGGATTTGGTGACAACAGTAATCCCTCACATACTGAATCTGGATTGACCCTGTGTATGCACAGAAACACAAAAATCATGCTTGTGTTTCAGGGCTTCCAAGTCTAGGTCATGAAAAAAGTGTTATATTGTTATCTCTTGAGACACATTTGCTTGGGGAATCCAGTCACCACTAGAGAAGTCCAACATACTTGGAGAAGCGAGTAACCATTGAGAAGTCTAACCCTATGAGATCTGTATGTTATACGGTGGTGTAATATGTCATAAGATTCACGAGTCTTCCTGTGCAAAGGAGTCATAGGAGTGCACAGTCAAGCAGAATGAACACATGGAAAGAGAGTTATCCAACCAATCACAGATAAATTCTCAGAGGGATACAGCCTCACAGGAGTGGTCATCTTGATCATCACTGCTGTCCCACCTGCCAACGAACTCTGGCATTCTAATGACAGACATTAGATGTCACATGATCTCATTGTGTCAACTATTGACAAGCTTGTCATGGTGATACTTTTGAAAGTGCTTCCAGCACCATGCCTTAGCCAGGGAAGGGCCAGACTTATGTAGCTTAGCCTGCAACCCCTTTCTACTCCCCATGGCTTGTAGGGACCATCCTCTTTTTACATACTTCCTTTGACTATATACTTTGGCTTGTAAGCAGCTACTTAACAGTGTTCTGGGCAAGGCTGAGTTTGTTCGCCTCGTGCCTTAATCTCTTTGCTTCTTACACCTTTGGTGGTCAGCTTTCATACACTGTGTTTTTGCAAACACTTGCTCTTCTACCTGAGATACCAGGGCTCAAAATCAGCCTAGACAGCCAACTAAAGGACTAGCAGATGAATTATACCTGAGTCACCTGATGATTGTTCTAGAACCAGCCAACATCCATTGATTGAAAATCATCATGACTAACACATTTGTTTTATTTTGGGGTTTGGTTTCTTGAAACAGGATATCCCTTAATTATCCCAGCCTTGGCTCAAGCCATCATCCTGCTAACTCATCCTGTTGAATGCTGGCATTGCAGGTATGTGCTAACAAGCTGGGCTTAATTATTTGTTCCAACCACTCTGGAGGTTGCTTTCAGGTTATTTGAAGAAGGAGATATCTGTAATAGAGATCAAAAAATGTTTAGAATTATTAGAGCAAATATCCTTTGCCTGTTTTCTTTTCCTTGTATTTTTGTGTCTATATTTGTGTCCGTGTGTGTGTGTGCGTGTGTGCGTGTGTGTGTGTGTCCGTGTGTCCGTGTGTGTGTCCGTGTGTGTGTGTGTGTGTCCGTGTGTCTGTCCGCGTGTGTGTGTGTGTCCGTGTGTGTGTGTCTGTGTGTGTGTGTGTCCGTGTGTGTGTCCGTGTGTGTGTGTGTCCGTGTGTGTGTGTCCATGTGTCCGTGTGTGTGTGTGTGTCTGTGTGTCCATGTGTGTGTCCGTGTGTGTGTGTGTGTCCGTGTGTGTGTGTCCGTGTGTGTGTGTGTGTCCGTGTGTGTGTGTGTGTGTGTGTGTGTGTGTGTGTGTGTGTGTGTAGTCTAGACTTGAAGCTAACCTCCAGCACCATTCCTTACTTGCCACCCACCATGTTGTGTTGAGATAAGAACTACCGTAGACACTTAGGCTGGCCAGTGAGTCCGGGGATCTGCCTGCCCCCATCTGGAATTACAAGTATGAGCCTCATACCGCAGCTCTTTCTGTGGATTCTGGGCCTGACCCTAAGGCCCTCTACTTGTATGCTAAGCATTTAACCCAGTGAACTGTGTCTCTAGCCTCTTCCTCCCTTTCAATAAGCAAATGCATTTATTTCCTCTCTGTACTTGAGTTCTGAATAAATGGAAGGGAAAAAGAGTAGCAGAGGCCAGTATGTCATTGTCCTTGTTAATGAAGGCCAAGTTGGAGGTTGTCTGGAAGCAAATGAGTCTCATTATGTTGAAAAATTAAGCAGGATTTTTCTGCCTTGGCAACTGGAACAGGGCAAGCGCCTGGCAAGGACATCCTGGAAAAGTTTCGTGATGGAATAATAGTGAGTAAACATTTTTTAATATTCTTACCTTTATTACTAATTTATGTCCATATAATGAAGTTTCATTCCAGCTTTATATGTGCATGTCTGAAATGTGTTTCAATACCCCCATAGCCTTCTCTGGTCCCCTGAGTCCCCACCGTTGCTCTCTTTCTCTCTTGTCCCCTCATGCTTTCACGTCTTAAAAACTATCTGTGGCCCATGTAAGCAGAAATCCTACCTGCTCCTGGGATCCGAATGTGTGCACACCACCGCATGCACACATGGCCGCACCCCTACACAGACATAAAAAGTTGCATGTTATTTGCTATCAATTTTAATGTAAGTTGTGCTTTGCTTAGTGTTAATAGTCTTTGCGGAGGGAACACTAAAACCCTGGCAAGGGACACCACAAGTTACCCATAGCTTATGAAGATTCCTGGACAATCCCCGTATGTCTGAGATGAATGTAAATCTCTCTCTTTCCTTATTTCAGATGGACATTTTGCCTTAAATTTTCATCAGCAGCACAGAAATGATTATGTGAACAAGAAAAGCTCTTTCAGGCAGTAGGTGTTCTTAAACACCACAACTGTATTCAACTTCCCACAGCAGTATTTTACCCAACAATGCACTTATATTTCATCGCATAAATGATAGTTCCTCCGCTCCCTCACCACCAACAGGAACGGTAACTTTACCAGCATGGTTTATAGTTAGGGAAGACAGTGGAGGACCCAGTCCTTACAGGTTGAATATCGTGGAGGACCCAGTCCTTACAGGTTGAATATCGCTTTAACTGCTCCTGGGTTGAACATAAAACCTAGTCACTCATAGTGAAAGGGTTCATCAGTAATATTAAAAGAAACACAAAGCTACGATGCCGGAGTGGCTCTGGAATCCAGAAACAGTTATCAGGACAACATTCTAGATCTCTGTCCCTCCATGGCGGATGGTGAAGAGAATCAACTACATCGCCGAAGCTGGGGGCAACGATGCCCAGGAAGACTGTGATATAAGAATCAGTAGGCTCTCTTGCATGCTGGATGTTTTCTGTGTGCTAAGTAATTAGAAAGGGACTCTGAAGAACTATTTATATAGTTATCCAGAATAGTCTTACAACTCATAATAGTCCCTTAGATTATTCTTGCCTGCATTTGAACATTCTGCAAACCTGGAATTAAAGGGGAGTCTGCAGCCATCTCACATGAGAACTACAACACTGAGTGATCGTATTCAGAAGTGTTTTTTTCATCATAATGCTTTTCAGAGGCTGCTCAACGGCCTATTGAGTGAATTGAATCAGAATATCTCGGGGCACGATCAGAACTATGCACACAGCTGGCGTCAGCTGCTGGGGGAGCCTAGCAGAGATGGGAGATATTACACTGCCCTGGTGCTTGGTGCATATGACCCTCAAACTTAAAACAAGTCTAAAGAGTTCACATTTGCACTCTGTGTTAAATCTTCTCCCAACTGGCGAGGTAGCAGGAGCTATTGATTAGGCAAGAAATGCTGTTTCTTCCTCTGAGGTAGCATTAAGTACCTCACAGTCTTACAAAGAGAATCTGTAATCACTTTGCCTGGCCTTGATTTCAAACAAGCTCTCTTTATTTTATCTTGCAGCAAAAGTAGTTCACCCAAGAATGGTCTAAATCAGCTGTTACAGGAAATATGGTTTTATTTGAAGTTTTACATGATCTCCTCCTTGATGAACTACATGACCATTGCTTGTAATGATCTCATTGCTTGCATCTGGTGGTGTTGTCCCCTCGTCTTCTGTAATTGATCCAAAGACTTTCATAACTCAGTTATGCAGAAATAGATTTTTTTTATCGGATAGACTCTTGATATCAGTGAAGAGCTGGGGATTTGCTCTGTGATAACTTTTATGTGCATAGGATGCCAACCCCAAATTAAGATATGTGTGCTTTTCTCAAGTAGGTTACATGATACACCCAGTGACCAAAGTTAAATAAATAAGTCAAATAAATACATTTAAATGAGTTCTTTGTATATTTTAAAGTTATCTTGTGACCAAAAGAGAGAGACGTGTGGGAAGGAAGTGGAAGCAGCACATAAACTATGGGAACCCATGGCTTTGCTCATTGAAATATTTTCTATTTTACTACATACCGTGAGAAAGGAAATATAGAAAAATCAGAAGCCTGGCAATGGTGGCACAAGCTTTTAATCTCAGGAGTTGGGAGGTAGAAGCAGGCAGATCTTTGTAAGTTCAAGGCCATCCTGGTCTACAAAGTTCTAGGACGGCCAGAGAGAGAGAGAGAGAGAGAGAGAGAGAGAGAGATCTTGAGAAACCAAACCAAACAGACAAACAAGCCAAAACCAAAGACAAACAAACAAAAAAATCAGAAATATATCACTAACCATGTCACAATCTAGAAAAAATGGTGGTTTTACACTAGTATGAATGCATACATGGATGTGTATGTATGTGGCTTCGATTTAACACTTTTGTATAAGTATGTAACTGTACATATGATACAAATCAATGTATGTATACACGTTTGCACATATATGAACACATGGTATATTTTAGCATACATTTATACACCATATAAGTATATATATACTCATTTATTTACATATACATACATGTAAGACTCCAAATGACCCTTACCAATATTTTTATCCCCTTTGGTTCAGATGGAGAAGCTAGCTGCACCTGAGTAAAGAAGAGTTCAGTAACCACATCCCAGGAAGATGGCATATCCTCCAGGCCCTCAGAAATTA
This sequence comes from Uromys caudimaculatus, assembly GCA_028551405.1. Lineage (NCBI taxonomy): Eukaryota > Metazoa > Chordata > Mammalia > Rodentia > Muridae > Uromys > Uromys caudimaculatus. The sequence goes on along the minus strand of CM052707.1, from coordinate 13,612,296 downwards.
TTTTTTTAATTTATTTTTCCTCCTTTATTAAAAATAGATTCTTTTCTCATACAGTCTATCCTGAATACAGTTCCCCTCACTCTACTCCTCCCTGCTCCTTCCCACCTCCCTTCCTATACAGATCCACTCCCTTTCTGTCTCTCATTAGAAAAGATCAGGCTTCTAAGAGATAACAACAAAACATAACAAGAAATATGATAAGTAAAACAAAAGCCATCACAGTGAAGTTGTACAAGGCTAATGAACAGAATGAAAAGAGTCCCAAGAGAAGGCGGAAGAATGAGAGAGTCATTCATTCACACACTCAAGAGTCTCATAAAATTATTACACTGAAAGTTATAGTCTATATGCAGAGGACCTGGTGCAGACCCATGTCGGTCCTGTGCTTGCTGCTTCTGTCTCTGTGAAAAAGATGAGCTTTGCTCAGTTGATTCAGAGGGCATTGAACTCTGGGTATCTTCCTTCCCCTCTCTCACACTTTCTGCTTCCTCTTCTGCAGAGTTCCCTGAGCTCCGAGTGGAGAGATTTGATGGAGACAATCAATTTAAAGCTGGGTGTTCCAAGGTCTGTCTGTCTGTCTCTGTCTCTGTCTCTGTCTCTCTGTCTCTCTGTCTCTCTGTCTCTCTGTCTCTCTGTCTCTCTCTCTGTCTCTCTCTCTCTCTCTGTCTCTCTCTCTCTCTGTCTCTCTCTCTCTCTCTCTCTCTCTCTCTCTCTCTCTCTCTCTCTGTGTATCTGTGTGTGTGTGTCTATATTTGTGTAATGTCTAGCTGTGGATCTCTGTATTTGTGCCCATCTGCTACAGGAGAAAGCTTCTCTACACTTGCTGAATAAGGTACTGGTCTATGAGTCTAGCACAATATCATAAGGAGTCATTTCATTGTTACCTTTTTTAGACCAGTAGTGTTTGTTTTTACCCCAGATTTCTATGCTATTTAGTCTCTGATTCTTGGTCACCCAAGCAGTGTCATGTATGAGTTTCATCTAATGGAGTAGTCTTATGTCAAATAAGACATCAGTTGGTTACTAACACAAGCTTTGTGCCACCATTATTGTAGCATACTTTGCAGGCAGGAAAGATTATAGATCAAATGTTTTGTGGCTGGGTTGGTGTTTATACTTCTCTTTGGTAGACTACAGAGTACCTTCCCATACTAAAGACACTAGAATGTAGGGATGAAGGTTTTCTCTAGACATCAGTTTGACATTTTCATGTTTAGTGACAAGTTGTGTCAGTATTGTTTTTAGGAATGAGGCTCTGCTTTAAGTTTGCAGAGAGCAACCTATTGTTTTGCAGCAGACTGGGTTGTCCAGGAATTTCCCAAGGACCACTTCAGCCAACAAATCAATTGGATGTAATATAGTTCCAATACAGGATTTTGTTTGGTGACAAGAGATGGTCAGTTGGGATTCCATCTCCCTCAATATGTGGCGACATCATTAGGATTGTCTTCATATATTTTAGGAAGTTTCCACTGCACTAGATTTCCGTATACCCCTCAAGTGCCTCTCAATTCTAGTTATATCTCTCCAGATTCCCTCTCTCAATCCCATTTCTCTCCTCAATCCTCCATGCCTGTTCTCCTGCCCCAAGTCCACCCATTAAATATACTCTATGTTTGCCTCCCAGGGAGATTCATGTGTCCCTTTGGTCATTTTCTCTGTACCTGACCTCTCTGGGTCTATGCATTGTAACTTGATTATCATATATTTAACAGCTAATATCCAAATATACGTGAAAACATACCATTGTTATCTTTCTGGGTCTGGCTTACCTTATTCAGGATGATTTTTTTTCTAATTCTTACCATTTGCCTGCAAATTTCACATCATTTTTTTAGTAGCTAAGTATTACTCCATTGTGGAAATGAACCACATTTTCTTTACCCATTCTTCAGTTGAGGGATATCTAGGTTCCTTCTGTAGGACCATGAAAGGCAGTCTGGTTTCCGGTTCAGCTAAAGCTTAAAACCCTGGAGACCCAGTAGGGGGTCCCCAACAGGGGATAACCTTACAAGGGACAGTAGGTGTTTTGCCATGCTCCTGGGCCCCAGGCTCCTGACACAAGGCTGCAGCTCTCCATAGGTCTGTGACCATCAGTCATGTAAGGCCAGTGTCCCAAGGCCCTCCTCAGGTAGAAGGTGTGGTCACATAGCCTCAAGACATCTCCATTTTAATGAGGTACCTAGAGGCTTAGCCAATAAACTCCCCTTCCCAGCCGCTTCTCCCTGCAAAAGGTATTTTAACCTCAGGCCCGCCTTGAGGTTATGAAGTATAGTTTCACTCATCACCACTCTCCACCATGACAATAAATGCCCTAAAACCATGGACTATCTCTCTTCATCGGGATCTGCCGGGGGAACAGTGGAACAGGCCTTCATCTAAAGATTCATGTCTAGTCTTCTGCAGAAGGCCTCTCAGGGTTCCCAGCCACCGTCAACTAGCCGAGTACAAGCCAAAGACTAGGTCCCCAGCAGGACCCAGCTGGGCTCCTCCCTGCCTTTCCCCCTTGGCCCAGACTAGATCCAGCCCACAGGACCCCACTCCATTCCCCATGAAGTCCTCGTGACCACAGGCCATGCTCCCCACCCCCAGGCGGTGTCCTGTGGCTTCTCACAGCCCAAAACCCACCGGCAGTGCCGTGGAGTGAGCGTGGTCAAACTTCCCGCATCTCGCCTCTCCCAGAGGCCTGAGTTCTGGGGCGGATGCGGGACTCCTCACCTCACCACCATAATCCAACATGTTTCCAATTCTTGGCTTTTATGAATAGAACAGAAATGAACATGCTCGAGCAAGTGTACTTGTGGTAGGATAAAGTCTCCTTTGGGTGCATGCCCTAGAGTGGTATAGCTGGTGTTAGTTTACAGGAAATTCCACTAGCCTCCCAGGGACCCAGCAATAGCTTATGTCATCACCTGCCACTGCCAGGTGCTTCAGGTGTGGGTTTCCTATAAAAGGGCTGCCTGCCCCACCTCTCATTCCCATGTGTTCCTGTCTGGTCTCTCTCCCCCATTTCTGTTTGTCTCTGTTCCCCTCCCCTTCTCTACTCTCATGGCTCTGCTCTCATCTGTCTATCTGTCTGTCTACTTGTCCATTTGTCCACCCCTACCCTTTCTTCAGGTCCTCATTCCCCTTGTTTCCCTCAAATAAACCTCCTTTATACCAGATCAATTGCATGGTGTAGTTACTAAGGGGCACACCTTGCCCCTGGCCCACCAGATACTCTCTCACTGCCTTATATTTCATAAGAGCTGGGTCTTGAGGTAGATATAGACTCAACTTTCTGAGTACTCAAAAATCCTTGACTCAGTGTCTGTTATTTTTAAAACAATATTTTATTTGTGATTTTTCAATTACTTATATGTATGTATGAGTTTATGCTCCTGAATATAGTACTCACAGAGGTCAGAAGATGGCACTGGATCTCCTAGAACTGGAGTTACAGGTTATCATAAGCCACCTAATATGGGTACTGTGTACCACACTTAGTTCTTCTGGAAAAACAGTGCATGATTTTAACCACTGAGTAACTTTAACCACTAAGCCATCTTTCACCCTCTACCCCCTCCAAATTATTATTATCCCAACAGGACTCTGAAACTCAAAACCAGCTATTCCTACCAAAGCTGAGACATAAGATAAACCTTAACATCTTTAGCAATAATCTGTACTACAGACCAATCCCAGCATATACTTGTGTCAAATGACTCCATACTCCTTTCTGAGGAGGAAAAGCACATGGGAAATATGAAATACTTCAAGTCTTCATTTCAGTTTAGCTGCTTTGCAAGCCAATCTAGATCCTTTCCTGGAGTCCTCACTCTGCTATGGTAATTGTTAGGAAAGGCCTAGCAAGTGCTACATTTCATCTCCATGTATAGCCACATTTATTGCTGTGTTGGCTATTTTCCTAGTTATTGTAACATAATACCTGGAAAAATAATTTAAGGAAGGAAGGATTTGCTTGTGGCTTGAGGGGGCGTGGCCCAATAGGTTTGAAAAGTATGGGAAGAAAGAGTAATAGCCACTGGCGATATTGTCCCTATGAGAAGAAAACACAGAGAGATGAGTCCAAGTGCTCAGCTCATTTTCTTTGTCCTTTTTATTTGTTGAGCACCTCAGCCCATGGGTTAGTACTACCCTCATTCAGGTACATTTTATTCTTCAATTAAGCCTCTCTGAAAAACTCCTTCACGTACTGGCCCAGAGGTATAAGTCCTATATTTCTAAATAGAGGCAATTTGATGATGAAGATTGAGAATCACAAGTCCACTCCTTCTTGACTTGACACCTAATGTGTCACTTTTATTTATTTAAATTTTTAAGATTTTTTATTTAAAGTTTTTATGCAGTATATTATGATCATGTTTTCCTCCTCCCCAACTCTTCACAGATCCTCCCTACCTCTTTAGCTACCCAATGTTATGTCCAGAACTAACATACCACTTTTTAATTTTAAGATTCTACCTTTGGCCCTGAGATGAGTGGACATCTCAGTTCATCATGGTGGAGAGGACTAGCAGTGATACTAGCAGAGAGGTGAATGTTGGGACTGGGCCTGCTTTCTGTTCCTTTCCTTTATTCAATCTGGGACCCCGTGAGATGCTGAAACTGATTCCTGGTGAGTCCTCAATACTCAATAGAGTCTGTCTAAAATGCCCTCTCAGAATCATTCAGCCATGTATCGCATAGGTGATTCTAAAGCTCGTGAAGCTGACCATGAAAACCAACCGTATGTTGTCAGGGAAGGACAGGAATCCAGATGTATCTTTCATGTGTCTCTTTCCCTGCGCCATCTTTTCTGAGGAATGGCTGAACTGAAGTGATTTCTTTATCTTTGTGTTGGCAGCAGCCTCCTCCCTAGGAGCTCAGAATGTTTTCTTTCTTCCCTCATCATATTCTAAAGCTCTTGACTCCCATTTCCCTGTGAGCATTTCAGTCCTGGCAGCTCTGTTGAATAGTACTGACTAAGGTATTCTCTGAGCAGGCTCTTATACACAGGCATGAAATTCTTGAAATGAAACTGCTATTGTCTAAAAATATCCTGCTATCTATAAAAGCATTCACCTCAGAAGCAGCAGAAAATTGCCTTCTGAAGACAGCTGGGCAAAAGCTGTTCTGAAGGCGTGGGGGCAGGTGTTTGCAGAGAGTGCAGGGGCTGGGCCAGGTAGTTTCAGTGAGTCCACGTTCTGCTCCTGTGTGCCTTTCCATGGTAGATAACTGCCATCTTTTCCATTCCATAAAATTCTTAAGCACTGCGATAGCCACATGCTCAGCTACACTAAAGCATCGTTGTGAAGTGCGCACTAACATTCTGCAGCTCTTTTCTAGTGATAGTTTGAGGCTGTGTTCTAAAGGTGGAAAGATGGACACCTATTGCAACCTTCAGCAAGAGAACTGGGAAGCTCCCTGCTGTCTGTGGCTTGTGTGTAACAGCACTGCCTGCTCTGCAAGTCATAACCCTGCTTTTGTAGCAAGTGACACCATGCCAGACTGTTCCTGCATGGTAATAAACTACCACAGCCTGCAGCCTGAGGCTTCACACCTGCCAGAGAAGCTGCCTTTGCTGAGGTCCTTGGCTCACACAACTCAAGGTCAAACTGTTGCAGTCTGTACTTTGAGGCCATATGTGCTGGCTTTGGTCTGCTACTGAAAGTTAACTGGGGTCAGAAGAATAAGTAGCAGTCTTATGATAAAGTAAATTACCTAATGTCTAGGTCTAAAGAACTATTTATGGGCATAGCTGTGTAAAGCTAATTATGCCAAGTAAAAATCTATTGGGCATAGCATAATCTCTATAAAGCATCAATGTCTAAGTGCCCCCTAGATACCAGGGTCTAAAGCTGCTTCCAGCATTTGATAATTTCTTTTGTAGTTTACCTTTAAACTTCATTTCATCTCCTTTTCAAGTGTTGCTGGTCATTGACCAAGGCTGCTATTTAAAAACATGTGTGCACATGCAAACACCTACATGCTTTTGTCTTTCTTTTTCTTCTAAATTCAGTTCATTGTAAAAAAAAAGAAGTTAATAATAAATTAATGAGTATGAAGTTATTAAGCAATAATTAATAAACAGTTTAATGGAAGAGGTGTGTACTATTCAGAGTAAGTCAATGCTTATAGGTTCCAAACGAGAATAATGCAACTAAATTGTATTTCATTTAAATGAAGAAGTCAACCATTCACAGAAACAAAAGTCTCCGTGGAACTAAATGTGCACCCTGAATGCCCTGTCCACCACTAAGATCTTTACTTCTTTCTGTTTAGATCTCCTTATCCCACTGGCCATACCTGGCTGCTTATTAATCATGACAAAGACACAATACAAATAATAGTTAATTGGTGAACATTCATTTGGGCATCATTATCCTGTCTCCTAGATGAATCATGAGAAAAACAGAAGAGTTATATGATAAATATTAAAATAATATTTTAATACCAAAATGAGACAGAAAGATGCAATGTTTGCTTTGAGTGGAATTTAACTTCTCTTAGCATTTTTTTTAATTGTACCTATAACCTAGGATTTGAATTATTTTCTACTCGTATGACTTGCCAGGAACCAACACAGTTAGTATTTTTCTTATTAACCTAGGTAATGCCATTTTGTATTAGAGTTAGGCTTGGAGTGACTATAGGCCCAAATCTCTGCTCCTGAGAAGTCATTGAGGCTTCCCAGACCAAGTGTCTCCTTTACGTTTGAGCAATTAAGCAGTAAAGTCATTTGACCAGGCACATTCTTTTTGGTCGAGCCAGTAAACAGTAAAAGATATATGGTTAGTAGCTAAGCAGCAAAGACATATGGTCAGAGGATAAGAAGTAAAAATAATTGGCCAAGTGCTAAGCAGTGAAGATCGTTGCTATGACAATGTATCCTCTCTGTGCAGGGGATTTCGGTGACAGAAGAGTGCACCCCTTTGTGATGTTCCCGTCCATCCCTGTTGCCTCCCTGCTGCTTGCTATTTAAGGTTGTATGGAACACTGGCCCTTCGGGGCTTGATCAGAATACAGACTTGCCCCCACGTCTCGTGTCTCTTGTCTTTTCGTTCGTCAGTCCCCTCCTTAGGTCCACACTGAACCCCTGCAGGCTGGGGCAATGACTAATGAGAATTTACTACTCTTATTGATTTAATGAGAATGGGGATTAGTGCTTTTCCCACAGGGAGATGATTTGGAAATAGGTCCTGTCTCCTATGTAGATAGGCAGGCTAAGATTGATCTCTAACATTAGATATCATTTATTACAGTTCTATTTTCTTAAAAAAAGAGCTAGAATTAATGCACAGTTTACTCATGTATCTACTACAGCACTGTTCACTCACACAATGCATGCAATCGCATGAGCATGTGGTGATTCCTCAGTTTCTGAGCAAACTCTAGCTTGCTTTCATTATGAGTTGACTCCACCCATCTACATTGCCACCAGTAGCTGCCAGGGTCTCCTTCTCTACACTTTCTGATGTGCACAAACTGAATGTCCGAAGTGATGAGCACAACTGGTAAATCCAATCAGAGTTTACAAAGGAAAACATTACAACTAACACAACAAGAGATCACATTAATAATCATTCGAGGTTATTACAAACAACTTCATATCACATGTCCTGTATCCTACAAGAAAGAGAAACAGTCCTGGGTATGTGTTTTCCTGCCTAAGGTTGAGTCAGAGGGAAAGAGAAAACCTAACCAAAACAATGATGCACAGTAGTTTTATCAGTAAAACTACGCTATCGATCCAAGGCCGAGGCAGATGGTTTTGTGACTGAGTTTTATCAAACAATTAATAGTAAAAACAGTACTCCTAGCTATGCCCAAAATGGGAGGAAACAATTTTTCCCAAATTCTGATGCCAAAGCCTAGTGAAAACACCGTCAAAAGGAAGGTCCTGGACAAAACCTCAATGAACATAGATGCAAATCAAATAAATAAATAAATAAATAAATAAATAAATAAATAAATAAATAAATAAATAAATGTAAGCGTGGTGAACCAGGGCAACATAATGAAGGTCAAAAGCCACATGGTCAAGCCAGGGATATCTGAAGGGCAGCTTATAAATACTTTATAAAGGCTTAACACAATTCAGGTTAGGTATAAAAGCCATGCTAAAGAAACAAACAATAGCTAACATCTTTAGACTGGTAATGTCTAATAGCTTTATTTCATTTACTTTCGAGATTGTAATTTAATCACAGCATTTTCCTGTGGTTTCTTTCTTTTCCTTTTTGCTCCCTTCAAAGCCTTCATACTTCTCTCTATTCAATTTGTGGCCTCTCTTTTTTCACTGTTACTGCAGGCTACAGTTTCACTAATTGTTATATTGTATATACATATGTCTCTCTAAATATAACCTATTGAAACAACAGAGAATGTTACTTGTCTGTATGCTTCTTTTAGGAGCTGGAAACCACTAATGTCCACTGTCAGCCCTTTATCCAATACCGTACACATTGTCTTTACTGCAGAAATGAAATGAGAAAGATCAACCGTATTAGAAAGGAAGACATTCAAAACATTTTGATTCTTAATGATGATATAGATACTCTAAAGATTCCACCAAAAATTATTTGACCAAATAAATCAATTCAACATGCTTTCAGAAAACAAATTCAACATAAAAAATCAGTAGGGTTGTTATATGTAAAATGTAATCATCTGAAAATCAAAGAAGAATTCCATTTCTACTAGTTACAAAATAAACAAAACAAAATAGCCAGGAATAAATTTAATCCAGTAGCTAAAAGCTATTTCAATGCAAACTATAAAACATTGATGAAAGACATTATGGAGAATAGAAAAAGATGCAGAGAGATACCACATGTTTACAAATTAGAAGAATCAATGTTATTAATGTGTCCACACTACCCAAGGCAATTTGTGGATTCAGTGTCATCCCTATGGAAACACTAATGTCAGTCCTCCTAGTTCTAGGAAAAAAAAAAATATAAAAGTTATATGGAGTTCCATAAAATCCAAAATAGGTAAAGCCATCTTGATAAAAACATCAAAAGTTATTACCTACCTTATTTGCTTCTTTCTTGCTCTGATAAAAAACCATGGCCCAGAGCAACTTAGGGAGAAAGGCTCATTTTAATTCACAGAGTACAGCCCTTCACCAACTGAAGTCAGGGCAGTAACTCAAAATGGGAACCTGGAGATAGGAGCTGAAACAGAGACCATAGAGGATGGTCCCGACTGGCTTGCTCTCCATTGCTTGCTGAGCGCGCTGTCTTAGCTCAGGGATAGTACTGCCCACAGTTGGCTGGGACCTTCCACGGGAATACAGGCCAATGCAATGCAGACAATCACCCGGTTGTGTTTTTTTCTTTGTAGATGAGTCTACTTAGTGTCAAGTTGATGAAATTAAATCAGCATCTAACACTATCTGTTCATATAGTATTCGGGTAAAGCTGTAGTACCTAGACAATACAGCATGGTACTGGCATGAAGAAATATCCCACAAACCAATGAAACTAGAGGTGGAAAGTAGAGGCAACGCCTCTCATGTATAGTCAGATTATTTTTGACAAAAATATTAAAATACATATTAGAGGAACAACAATATTTCAAAATGGTACTGGAAAGGCTGGGTATCCATGTGCAAAAGAATAAGATGAGCCCCTTACCTCTTCCCAGGTACAAAAATCAGCTCATACCAGGTTAAAGGTCAATGTGCAATACCTGAATTTAAGAAATTGCTTGAAAGAACATGCGGAAGTACTTCAGGGCATCAGAGTGGACAAGAAGCTTTGGACAAACTTTTGGATCAAAAGCACAAGAAACAAAATTAAAACCAGTTAAATAGAATTGCATCAAGCTAGAAATCTTTTGTACAGCAAATTGAGAGTGAAGGGTAAGAGAAATATTTGGAAATCTTTCTGATGAGGCCTGATTGGCAGAATCTATAAAGAATAAATCTGTAAAGAATCTATAGTACTCAAAAGAAAAAATGATAAATATCCCAATTAAAAATGGGCAGTAGTTCTAATTAGAAAGTTTTCAAATGAGAACACAGAAAGAAAGCTACATGTGGTGAAGCACGCTAAAAACCTTGGGGCTTGAAAGACTGAGGCATAAGCAAGAAGCTCCTGGGTTCAATAGCAGCCTGGGTAATCCAGCAAGATTCCAGTCTCAAAAAAGTACAGTGATAGAATACTATATTTACCATATAATAAATAACAAACAAGCGTAGATTTTCTCTAATACAACCATGCCCAAATGAATGAAAACTGGATTAAAATTGTTATACTGTTAAGTATTTAGAAATCTTAACACATTGATATGCATCAGTTACACTCTATGGAAACACATGTGTGCACGCATGCGTGCATGCACACACGCACACTTTTTGAGATGGCAGTTCACTATGCAGACAAGGTTGGTTTCAAATTTGTGATCTTCCTGCTCTTGACTCCAGAGTGCTGGGATTACTGATATGTGCCACTTTACCTCACTCTGAGCAATCTAAGAATATTTTAATACTAAGTAAGGGCACACATATCCTGAAAAAGAACTCTCCTCCAACTCATTCTGATGCTAATCAACCAGTGGTTACAAGCTGCATAAGAAAACAAAACTGGACATGTTTTGCTTTATTTTTTTCAAATATCTATATCCTTTATATGCAATGCTAGAAATATTATTGTATTTTCAAGTGTTGCAAAAGATCTTTTTATGTGATCCATACAAGAATATTCTGCTACTTTTCAGCTCTGTATCTCAAAGACAATGCCATTTCACTCAACTGCTCAGTTTCCAGCATGGGCTCAAGAAGGAAGAAGTAGAAAATCCCGTCTCTTCTCCACTGGAGTCAAACCACAGTTCACAGCCTTCTTTTCATATTAATTAGATGCTTAGCGTTTTGAATTTTCCTCTAACACTTTTAACTTGACATATTTCCTCTATCTCTGGTGTCAGAAATCTACTCCTGGTCTAGGTATTTGTTTATTTAAACTATGCTCTCTCATACACATCATTTTTTCATTTTCTTTAAGTCATCTGTCACTTCTTTTAGTCTCCAGATGACCCATTCAGATATGTATGTTAATCACTCTACACAAGATTAAAAAGAAATAGGTAAAACATAGAAGTTGTGTAAATATACAAATATGACCTGATGAGAACCTTTTTGTTGTTTGTACACATAAAATTTCAGGGATAATCACTTTGTGCCCTATTTCTCTGTACAATGTCACAATGAAAGCAAAAAATTCCACCAATCTGAGAGAAAAGGATGTCATTGAACCCAAGAGGAGGAGGGGAGATGGTGTGGGCTGAATGGAGGAAAGGCAAGTGGGGGAAATGACATAATTATACTTTGATTAAAATATATTAAATATATAAATAAAATGAAATTGCATTACCACTTTTGAAGAAGACAATGGCTTTCCAACTATCTATATTAGACCTCGCGAGCTTGTGGCTGATTTAGAAGAAAATGACTTCTTCTTACTGAGGAGATGTATTTAGATCGGACTACCAAATAGAATTGTAATGCCAACTGTGAAACCTGTCACATTCTTGATCTCAAGTAGCAACTAGGAACTGAGAGTGACCACGGAACAGAGGACTCAGCATTTAAATGGTGATTGAATGAGGTACGTTTTCATCACTCTGTAATTACAGCTGAATCTTCCTTGCAGCCACCTGTGTATGGATTCATTTCTAGAGAAGCCTTCCAATTACTTTGGCCTTTAAAATAGACTTTGAAACAGGCAGTGCGTGACACATTTTCAAAATTACAGTTATTTGCTTATTCCCTTCATTTTCCATATAACCAACATAGATGGTGACATGTTGCCTCTTCAGATAGCTCTGTTAGATAATTAAATGTTCCCCATAAGAAAAGGAGCTTATTAGGGGGAACATGCTGTCTTCTTTGAAATTTCACGAAACTGCTTAGGAGACGTCAGCTACACCGTACATTTGCCGGCCGTGGGCTTCTGGTAGGAGAACATTTCCTATCAATGAGGCTCTGGTTTTCTACCTCCCTCTTCAATGCAGCATCGAACCTACTTTTAAATCTGTGATTTACTGTTTTCCCTTCTTAGAAAAAAATTGGAAAAAGTGTGAGATGATTTTTTTATTAACAGACTTTCATGGAAATAATTAAACATACTTTCCAAAGAGCAGGACTGTGGGGATAATCCATGCTGTCAAAAGGGCTGGAATTGCGTTTGTGTGACTATCTAGTCTCTACAGTTTAAATGGAGGGAATATTTGTCAAAAATTCAACATTTTATAGACTTAAACATTCTTTATTAATCTGGTGAAGCCTATTAACTTCTTCAGTGGAGGAAAAAAATAAAATATGCACAATGAAGTCCTAAATGATGCCCGCTCTCTATTAGAGGTCTTTTGATTGTGTTGGGCCTGAAGTTTTTATAAAATTCAAAACCAATTAGATTAACATAAAAAGTCATTACAAATATTTGGCAGGAAGTTAGTGATATAAGCTATGTACTGTACAGATACTTAACATGTTTTAATTTTTATTTGCTTTTATTAACTAACCAGGTGAATTATAATAGTAATAAAATCAACTTTAAATTTTTATGTTAACATATGCTCATGAGCTCCTTCTCAAGAGTCTATCAGGGCTGATAGATAAACAGACAGATAAATAGATATTAAGTAAGCTATCTTTACTTCATAGATGGTCAATATTATAAACAAATCAGAAGCATGTATTTTATCAAGTAAAACATCATTCATTAACTAGTTATACTACTTTAACCCTGTCTCCTTTTGGCCATAGTTCTACTCAATAAGAACAACCAATAAATTAGAATGTACTTCTTTTACATTATGCACACTGATTAAATTGCCCTGGTACAGAATTTATAAGCTGAAAATACTGTGAAATAGTTAGCTAAGTATAATCAGAAACCCAAGAGTCACCAGAGATCAAAGGTCAATCTAAATTTGCATTGTCACTGTGATATCTGTTTGAAGTCATGAAGAATATATCCTACAGGAGACTTTCCAGAGTTCTTAAAAGAATAACATTAGAGCAGCCCAGACAAATATGTGGAAGAGAGTGTGGGATTACCTAAGTGCATCCTGGGACCCTAAAGCATGTAGGGTAATGCTTGACCATAGATGAGCAAGTTACAGTTGCTTTCTGAATGTCTCTGTCTCTCAAAGGGGAGGACGTAATTTTACAGAGAAGCCGTTGTTTGTTGTTCTGTTATTGCCATGCTCGATCTAAATAGCCTAATGGTTCCTCACCCACACCAGATGTGTCATGATGCAATACAGAGTGGTACATCATACAGTGTAGCGTTAGACAGGCAAAAATGTAGTTCTAAGTCAGATTTGTAGGAAACAGAGATAAAAAGGCAGAGGAGGAATTTACAAGCTTGCGTGATTATCTTCTTCTTTCCCCTTCCCTTCCCTTCCCCCCCCCCTTTCCTTCTGTTGGTTTGTCTTGTCCAAGTCTGAAGTGATATTCATCTTAGCTTATTATATTTTGCTTTTCTTTAAAAAAAATTATTGCCTTTATTATTTTATAATTCAGTCTCCAAGAGGACGTTCCCCTGCCCCACCAGGCCTCCCCACCCCTAGGGCCTCAGGTCTCTCTAGGGTTAGGCGTATCTCCTACCACTGAGGCAAGACCAGGCAGTCCTCTGTGTATGTGTCAGGGGCCTTGGACCAGTTAGTGTATGCTGCCTGGTTGGTGGCATACACTGTTAGGGGTCCAGGTTAGTTGAGACTGCTGGTCTTCCTATGGGGTCACCCTCATCCTCAGCTTCTTCCAGCATTTCCCTAATTCAACCACAGGGGTTACCAGCTTCTGTCCATTGGTTGGTGTAGTATCTGCATCTGTCTCAGTCAGCTGCTTGTTGGACCTGTTGGAGGACAGCCACACTAGGCTCCTGTCTGTAAGTACACCATAGCATCAGTAATAGTGTCAGGCCTTGAAGCCTCCCCTTTGAAATGGATCCCAAATTGGACCAGACACTGGACCCCCTTTCCCTCAGTCTCTTCTCCAGTTTTGTCCCTGCAGTTCTTTTAGACAGGAACAATTCTGGGTCAGAGTTTTTGACTGTGGGGTGGCTTGTTATATTTTAAAAAGAAAGAAAGGTTGAATGAATGAATGAATGAATGAATGAATGAATGAATGAATGAAAACCTAGCCACTGGAGTAGAGACTAACAATTGAACTGTCACTAATACGTGCTGGGAGAGGGAAATCAGTTTTCTTCGGTAAAGTGACACTGGGTCTATCAACCATTCCAGGACATTCCTCATGTTCAAGAGTGATTGGCCAAAATACAATGTACTCCAGAGATTTCTGTATGCTTTTATTTAGTTTGAGTTAGACTTTGTTGCTTTGTTTGTTTGTTTGTTTGGGGGTATGGTTTTATTCTGTTTTCTTGGTTGGGGGCGTTATTATTGTATTAGCTTTTCATTTGTTTTTTGAGACAGAGCTTAAAGTTAGGTAGGTAGGGAAATGACCTGGGAGGAGGCTGGGAAGGACATGAGGGAAGGGAACAATATGATCAAATATATTTAAATTTAAAATTTCAATTAAATAATATAATATAATTTTAAAAAACTTCATTGAAATTTAAAAAATTATGATGAAAGTAGGGAATGTATGTCATCGTTTTCTTCATTTCTGGAAAATGTAGCTCAATTTAAAGGCCAAACCTGGCAAAACAGACTCACTTGAGCTGAAGTAAAGAGTTTCTGTGTGACAGGTGTTAGCTTCTGAATTTGAGGAGGTTTGAAGCCACATAAGCCAGTAGGAGCCAGTCAGCACTATCCTGGGTGCTCTGATTCCTGAGCTAAGGGCTTTTCCTGACAGCATTCTATAACGAGTAACACACGGAGCCATGTGCATTCCCCCACACTACACGCATTCAGGAAGACAGAGAGAATGGCGAAAGCGCCAGTACACAGAAACATGGACGAGGAACTGCAGTGTGGGCTGCGTGAGTATATTAAGCTTTTCTCAGAGTGCTAAGTTTGATGAGCAACTCACAGCCAGAGCAATCAGGCTTTGACTGATACATTTAAGAATCTCTCCGCCATTTGTACTCTTGTCCAAGGTCTCAGCATTGCACAGGGAGCAATTTCAAGAACGAGGTGACCACTCTAAGCAGGTTCATAAAATGGGATACTTTTTATCTTGCTGAGACCAAATTGGGCATGAATGAATAGAACATGGTTCGTATTGGTTTTTCATTATCTTCATACAGCTGCACACGGGGAAGATGCGACTCTAGTCTGCTGTCAAATTCAATTATCACTTCATTTGTATCTCTTTTATGAAGAAGATTGAGTACTCATTTCAAAAACTCTGGATTGCTCTCTAACACATCTTTGCCTTTTCCTGGCTGTTCAGTGTTTTCCCCAGACATTGGAAATGGCAATACAAATATTACAATAATTTTATCCACTTCCACAATGACTTGCAAAGCTGTGTTGTACTAATACAAACTGGCAATTTTAGTTTTTAAAGATAGTTAAAGCAAAAACCCAAAGTCAAAATATTCTTCATCAACTTGATGAGATTTTATAGTAAATGTGCCTTCTTTGAAGAAACAAAAAGAGTTTCAACTTACCTCGTTCTGAGCATCCTGAAAAGATTTTTTTTACAGCTTTTAAAAGCAAACTGTTGTGAGACATGGCCCTTTAAGTCATGGTAGGAAATCAATAGTCTAACGATTTTATTTGCTGTCTTCTCCTCCAACAGTATTGAAGAACTGTCCAGAAGAAAGGACTCGGAGAGAGGGGTTCCATTATATTTGCTGAGCAGAGGCCTGTGTTACTGATTTGCTTATTAAGAGGAGAGATGGTGACTACAAACTTGGAGTAAAGAGCCTGTGTTTTACTTTCTTTGTTCAGTGAAAAGAACATGAGCAGCTCATGCTCAGAGCAAAGAATGGTGTGGGAGCTTGTGTCCCTGACCTGTCACCTTTAAATAAGAAGCACTAACCACCACTTGACTTTTTTCAAAACTCGCTTTTTAAAAATGTGCAGTGATCCCCACTTAGTATCTAGCTCTTATATGCCCAGGATATCACTTGTGTTATTTCATTACATAACCACAAAGCACATTAGTAAATCTCATTGTTACACATGTTAGATATGACCCCCTCCCCCACTCCAAATTGCTTCTGTGACTATAATTATACGTTGGTTCTGTTCAGAGGAATGTTAATGAAAATTTACAGTGATTTTATAAAAAAGACACTAAGCACAGAAAGCACTAATAAAGAAGCAGAGTGAACATGGCTATCACACACTCACAGCCCAGTTAGCCTTTCTGCCTGGGACGTAGGTCATGAGCAGCTCATGCTCAGAGCAAGGAATGGTGTGGGAGCTTGGGTCCCTGACCTGTCACCTTTAAATAAGAAGCACTAACCACCACTTGACTTTTTTCAAAACTCGCTTATTAAAAATGTGCAGCGGTCCCCACTTAATATCTAGCTCTTATATGCCAAGGATATCACTTGTGTTATTTCATTTACTTGGCACAATTTACCCAGGACCTGTATGGTTACTTTCTTAATAGAGGAAGAGAGTGGGTTTTTGTTTGGTAAGTTGTTTGAGTTCATATACAAGTAGAAAAATTGCTATTTTTGTTTGCAAAATACAAAAAAGTTGTATTTTGTTTACAATATTCTCTCTCACTTCAAAGTTCATTGTTTTAACTTTATTTGACAGTCTAGTGTTTTGTTTAATTTTGATGTACATGTGTGTGTTTATGTTTGAGTCTGTGTGTATGTTTGTATGTCTACCTTGTGTGCATATAGTACGTGTGGTATATATACACAGATGTGTAATCTGTCTTAATTAAGGTTTCTGTTGCTGTGATAAACACCATAGCCATGCGACTTGGAGAAGAAAGGGTTTACTTGAGCTTACAACTCTCAGGTCATGATCCATCACAGGGGGACATCAGAGCAGAAACTCAAGGCAGGAACTGGGAGGCAGGATCTGAAGCAGGAGCCATGGAGTGACTGCTTACTGGCTTCCTCCTCATGACCTGCTCAGCCTGCCTTCTTACACCACTCAGGACAACAGCTCACGGGTGGCACCACCAACAGTGGATTGGGCCCTCCAGCAGCATTCATCAATCAAGAAAACACCCTAAAGATTTGCCTACAGGCATTATGGTGGATGCATTTTCTCAACTGAGGCTCATTCTTGCAGATATATCTCTAGCTTGTGTCATGCTGACAGAGAAAACAAAAGGCAGCATACTTGCACCCCTGTGTGTGGAGAATAGAAGAGGACATTGGATGTCCGACTCTATCATTTTCATTTTATTTCAAGATGAAATCTCTTACTGAGCCTTGAAGTATACCAGATACCAGCAAATCTGTCTAGTTCCCCTTTCTATGGACTTTACAGGTGCATATAGCCATAACCAACTTTTTACATGATGGTGACCTGGGATTTTGAACTCAGGTCCTCATGTGTCAAGCACATTTGCATATTGTGCCACCTCCCAGCCCACATGCTAAACCTTTTAAAGTTAGATTTGATTAAGTTCCGAGAATAAGTGAACTAGAGTTTTCACTGTTTTGAGTTTTAGGACACTATTGTTCATTTTGGAATTGAAGGTCACGGAGTTATACCATGAAGAATATAGGCTTTTCTTGAAACAAAGCTCGGCGTCACTTACTAAAGAGATTGCATTAAATTAAAACATCCTTCAAAGGTGTATTCATGGTATTTTCCATGGCAAAAATAATTTTCAATGTCCTTTACCTTTTTCCTCTAACTGAAAGCAATAACCAATGGACACAGTGGATGAGCAAGCCTTTTCTTCAGTCATTTTCTTTGGATGACTTCTCTTACGCTATTGATAAGGAACCTGCCTTGAGGAATGCACAGTTCACTTATAAGGACGAAGCACTATTTTAGGGGTTAGAATGGGTTATTTTCTATGCCCCTCCCATCTCTCCGTCCATCCACATCCATGTGTCCTTGTCTTCCTTAAGAATTTCTGTCACTCCAGCTTCTGCTAGAAGTAACAGAAAGGCCACCCTATCAGCCGTCAGTAAAGTGGTTATTCCAGCCTTTGTGGAATCAGTGTTCCCCTTTCACACCACGTCACAAAATCTCTGAGCACAGCATCGTAACTGATGCCTGAGGAACTCTGCAGACCTTTCCCAACTATCAAAGACCCTCTCCATGCCTGTTCTCTTTGCAATAGTCACGGCAGGAAGTTTGAGTGCTTTTGTTTCTTCTATATGTGTTTTCTGGTCTTCCTTAGCAGGCTTTAATGGGTCCAAGGCTGGGATGGGATGCACCCTAGGACACCTTGAACAGCTGCCCTCGTAGCATTGAGGACATTCATGACTCTTCTCTCTCTCTCCTCATTCATTAGGCATATCTTTTCCCTTCAGCCTTCAGCACGGTTGTTCTCTCTTAGGCTTAGTTTGGTTTCCCCTCAGCTTTTCTTCTTCATAGGCACTACTTGTGATGTGTGGTTTATTCAATATATTTCTCAATAGCATCACATCATATTTGGTGACAATGACCTTTCCAACTTTTCCTAACTCATGAGCTTGAATGTTTTCAAGATTTATATTCAACCACGTTTTCTCCAAATATTGCATCACCAATAACTACAGTCATATTTTCAGGCTGGCCTCGAACTCATGATCCTCCTGCCTCTGCCTCTTTCAGCAAATCCTACTGGCATGTGCTGCCATAACCGGCCAGTCATATTTTCAAGCTGTTTCTTCTTATTGTTCCCAAATGATGAAATTCTGATCAACTTTTAGCCTGATCAAACAAGTATTCTTAGAGCTTCTGCATCAACATCTTCAGCAATTATTACCAAGGGTTTCCTTCCAATGATGACTACCAGAATTGTTAAGAACACATTAGAATTTTTTCTCAACAGAACACAGGCATCTTGGAATTTAAAATTTTTTAGCTTTTGATATATTAATATTATATGGAGAAATGTATCTTCTACCAAACTTCATGCCTCTAATAATTTCTAATTCGTAATTTAGGGGTTTTCCATACTTAACTGTATTTCTTTAGAGTGATATGAAGAGCTAATGCTGCCTAGGATTTTCTAGTGGACATCTCATCTAGCAAGGATTGTGGGTTTTCAAGACACTTCTTTGGAGTGGAAGCACACATATCAAGGCAGGTGTTCAGTAGTGAGTAAAGGAAATTTCTTAATTAGCTTATGAACGTAAGCTGGATTGAATATGGCATTTCAAAAAAAAAAAAAAAAAAAAAAAGCTTTATTTGACCTCCTCCCCAGTCCTCCATCCTCAATATTCCTGCTTCCTAACACCACCAAAAAAACTGGGTAGCTACCCAGGACTGGTACAGCTGGGCTATATGGCTGTTGTAGTTTTATAGAAATACTTCTACACTGATTTCTTCAGTGGCATTGTCAGTGAAGACACTGAACACCAGTGACAGAGCCCTACATAAATATGCATCCCTTGATGATGTTTAGCAAATAATTGACATGTGACACAGTCTTTGAGAGGAAGCAGATTTTTATTTCTACAAATATCTAAAATCTAAATAAAGTAAAACATATTTCTAAAATTTAATGACTCGTTCCTGAAAGCAAGCAGGTATTACTTGCTTGTACCAATACTCAAAGGATACAACTCTCCTTAGGTATTGGTGATGAAAGAAGCCTGCAGACATGAGTCACAAGAATATACGAAAACAAACTTGGCAAGTAGTATCTTCAGTCTTCATCAGCAGAGTGTATATCCACTATACTTGATCATGTGACTCTATAGCTCATTATGTGAGTTTAATTGTTATCTCTTTGATGTGTCTCGGTGCTCTTCTACGCCATACAACTTTGGTGATGCTATTTCTTTTGCTAATCGTGTCCAAAAATGTTAAAATAAACTGCAAGGAGTCACAGTGGGAAATGAAGCTTACCAGGTGGAAGATCAAATGAAATTACGCTCTTGACCAAATGTCCGTAAAATTGACTTGACTTATTAAATTCGATGCAAATTGAGTTGTGTCATCTGGGATGTGTGTGTGCACACATACATACATACATGTCGTTAACTTGCCAAGTACATCTTCTTGCCACTGCCCTCTTGAAACATCTCATGAATAAATAAATATAAATTGGTTACTTTCATTTTTAAAAATCCACATTTTTATCTGCAATTGAAGACCAAGTATATACTCGCCTACACGTACACACAGAGACAGTCTTTAAAGGACATGGGCAATTGAGACTGCACAATGGCAGCTCTGGTGTTAGATTGCCATATTGTTTTTGAAGGAAGAAGTATTTAAGTTCATCACAATGCTTTTTTTTTTTTTTTAATATTTTCCATCTATTTATTTGTTGGGGGTGTCTTGCATGCCATGGCATGAGTGTGGGGGTTGAAGCACAATTCATTGAAGTCAGTTTTCCTCTTATATCATGTGACTTGAACTCAGGTCACTTGTCTCTGTGACAAATGCCTTTACCCAATGAGCCAGCTGTATGACTGCATCACAGTTTCTTGATGAAAACTGGCTACTTTTATTAAACATTTTTGTAAGTTGGATAGATAAATAGATGATAGATAGATAATAGATAGATATAGATAGAGATATATAGAGACATAAATAGACATATAAATATAATGTTGTAGATATAAGCACAATATTCAATTAATCTATGAAAGCTTGGAGTGAGAACATTGTGTCAACTCCTGTAACTGATTTTTATATATTCCTCGGGATATACCTTCACTATCTTTCAGGAAGCTTTTTCTCTACCCCTTCTTTCTATTCAGTAACAACTAAATAATTTTCTATTTGATCTAGTGCCTTCATAATAGTAAAACTATAGTTGTCTCATCTGCTTTGTCTACAAAACTATGAATGTTTTGTAATTGATAACCTGCTTACTCTTGAGTTCAAGATCCTAGCATATGCCCAATATATAAAATATGCTCAATAGTTGTTTACTGAACTGAACCTAATCAATTCAGAGACTGGTTTGAATATATAAATTCATTCTAAAGTGATCCCCAAATGCTGTTTAACAATATCCTCAAAGTAAATAATTTTCTATCATGGAAGAAGACTTTTTAAGACCTAGAAATAACAACACATAAGTCTCAGGAAGTCCCTAAAACTTACAAAATTCACAAAGCTTCTGACTCCCCTAGGTTTAATTGGCAGTAAAGTCTGCTGGGAAAGAGGAAACTCTCATACCTGTATAGTACTTCAATTTGTACAAAGAACTCAAGTCCTTATCCATACAGGGATGTGTTTCTCAGCAAAATAACTGCCACTGAATCCTCTGTGTTTCTGTGAGTATCCCCTTATCCAGATCCCTGTAAATAACCCCACTAACCTCATTAAGTTATCAAATTTTACTTTAGTAGAATGCTTTCTTTTGTCTGTTATTGGTGCCTTATCTGCAGTGAATAAAGGCTTTTATAAAGCCTCCCTAGGAAACATTATATAACACAAGGTTTGCAATAGTCCCAGATGAATGTTTCTTATCTCATTTCATGACACAGATGCTGACATTTGTGGTAGAGTAATGAGTTTCAGCTTCTCATTGTAATACTGAAACCATGTAGCCTCTTAGAACAATAACATGAAATGCACCATGGGTGCATTTGTTAGACATGAATTCATCTCAGGCTACCTTACACAAGTAAAAATATGTTCACCTCTGTGTATTTGGCTTGCTTGTGAGAAAAATTAATAATAATAATAATATTTTTGCTACTTGGCAGAGAAATCAGGACATATTTCTTGTCAAATTTGACAGGTCAAAGATGATAAAAGTTCATTCTATCAATTAGTTATTTTGATTAAATGATAGGCCAAACTGTTAATATGATAAGTCTTCAAAACACACACATAGAAGTATTAATTGGTTCTAACAGCTATGATATAATAATATGTAAAGAATTTCCTAAAGGAGAAAAAAGTTAACATTAATTAAAATTCCACATTCAATATAATTTTCTCTTCTAGACAAGCAGATATCTTTTAGTTTTCTAGATGACTATCTTAATTTGTGAAGTACACTACAATAGTTTGATATATGTATATAATATGAAGTAATCAAATCAGAGCAGTGAATATTTCATTTTAAGCATTAAAATTTTGATTAACATATATAATTGTCCACATTTATGTATACAGTATGCTATTTTAATATAACTGTATATTATGTCCTGATTTTAAGACTTCAAACTCTTCTCTTATAGTTATTCATAAAATATGTAACAGGTTACTTTGAACTATGACTGTGCTCCTCATTGCTGCCATTGTGTTTTGTTAGGTAAGTATTGTCTAAACACACATAAGCTGATACTACTTTCTCCATATCTAATCATCATCATACATTCCAAATGACTTTTAAAAAGATATTCATATGAAAGAGTACGTGTGATATTTACATTTATACACCTGAGTTATTTTACTTTTTCAAACTGCCATACATTTCTATCCTTTTCTGTGTAAATGATAGAATGCTGGTTTCTGTGGATGAAGAGTATTCCACAATACACACGTATACCATATATTCATCATTTGTTCACCTGAATATAGACTTCTCTGCTGATCCCATATCATGCATATTGTGAATAGTGCAGTGAGAAAAAGGATGTGCCTATCTCTTGGATGTGCTGACTTCATATTTGGAAGTGGGAGAGCTGGACCACACTGAAGTAATAGTTCCTGTTGCTTAACCAGAGCTTCATCGAAAATGCTTCACTAACGTAACCACCACGATCTAAGTATTAAAGTTTTCTATTATCCACATCTTTACACCATCTGTGGTTTTTCTCTTGGATAATAATCATTATAACTGGGTTAAGATAATGCCTTATTTTGGGTGTGACATGCATTTCTTTCAAAGTTATCAAAGTTGACCTTTATTTCACAAATTTGTTGAGTATTTGAACTACTTCTTTTGGAAAGTATCTATTCAAACAAAACATAAGATACAGCAAGTTTTCTATACAAAACTATGATTAACCTCATCTCTCAAAGACTAAGAATGAATTTGTAATATACCTAATACCATTTTACCTAAGGGATCCAAATTTTTAAAGTTATTTTAAGGAAATAAACACCTTTTCCTTATGTGTCTTAGATAGGCAGTATTGACTTGATTTAAAAGTAAAAACCAAGCAATAGGAAAAGTACTTGTTTGCATAGGAAAGCACTGAAGTGATCTAAGAATAGCTTATTTTACATTCATATTGTGCTTTTCTCTGGAGTCCAGTTCTCTATTGTGTTTATTTTAGAATTACATGCAGAATCAAGAATGTTCTAGGTATGTTCAAAAGGACTCCAACTGACAATTTACCATTTCCTCTAAGATGGTGATTAAATCACTTTACACAGACCTCTACTTCTGTAGGAACAGAGAAAGGTCATTTTATGATATTGTTCAATATTAGAAATGTTAGATTATGCATAGATTCCAATTATATTTTAAAAATCAACTCATGACACAACATAAAACTAGCAAAATTTTATGTACTATAATATTATAATATAAACTTTTTACATTGAAAATTATTACAACTGGGAGATTTATAGTATTGTAAGAGTTATAATTCAATTTTCTCTAATACTGTTGAATACTCCCCTGCCCACTAATATACTTATCTCACCTCATTCTATGGACCCAGATTTCACTAGTAAAAGAAATTAAGCTCAATAAGAAGTCATCATAGAGCAGAAAATCAAAGGGACAGACATGATTTCAAAGTGAAGAGCTAGTAGGAGAGAAAGTGTGAATCACTTTGAACACATTGGTGCAGGAGATGACTTTCTGAACAGAACATGGATAACACAGGCTCTAAGGTCAACAACTCATAAATGGAACCTTATGAAACTAAAAAGCTTCTACAAGGCATAGGACACCATTCATTAGACAAGGTGGCAGCCTACAGAATGAGAAAAGATTTTGTACCAACTACATATCCAATAGAGATCTAATATCCAAAGTATGTAAAGAACTCAAGAAACTAGACATCAAATAAACAATCCAACTAAAAATTGGGTTACAGATATAAACAGAGAATTCTCAACAAAGGAATCTCAAATAGTTGAGAAACACTTAAAGAAATGTTTAGCATCTTTAGCCATCAGTGAAATGAAAATCAAAACTACTTTGCAATTCCATTTACACTTTTCAGAATGACTAAGATTAAAACATGCAAGTGACAAGTAATGCTGGGGAAGATGTAGAATAAGGACAACACTCTTTCACTGCTACATGTGAGCACAAACTTGTACAACTAATACGGAAATCAATATGATGGATCCCCAGAAAATTGAAAATTGATCTACTTTAAGACCCAGATATACCATTTTTTGGGCATACACCTAGACAATGTTCTAACTCAGGCAGTTGCACTGAATCAATACATGGAAAAAATAGTTAAACAACACAAAAAACAAAAACAAACAACAAACAAATAATAAAAACAAGGCTCATGGTTCAAGTAATAAAGAGGCACCAACAAGTGAGGGAGGTGAGGGAGTAGCAATCTCAGGGATTAGCTGGGATCCCACCCAGCTAAGCTTATTGTTTATGTTTACAAAGGCAGGCAGAACTCTAGGACTTGCTGTGTTTAAAAAACATACTTGCTGTCTTTTTCTAAGAATCAAGGGGCTATGGCCATAAAATGATGACCCCTGGGATAATCAAAAGGGAACCTGAGGTAAATGACTGAATTGATATGTAAATAAAACACTGGACTTTGGTCTGCAAGAGCTGAGCTATCTAGAGAGCTAAGACAGCTCTTTTTAAATTTTTTCTTCCAGGTTTTCTGACCAAAGTTACCTAGAGAACTGTCTTGAGCAGAACACAGAGCATTCTGCTTGTACCCATCATTGACTTTGAATTGTTTCTCTACTGCTCCCAAAAACTTCTTCCTCCAGACCCCTCTCCCAAGCAGAGGCTGAACTTTAGTACTTTAGATTACATTTTCAAAGTTATTCCCCAAGATCTATTCCCCCATTTAACCACTGACTCATTCCTGAGTCAAAACACCAAGGTCATTTATTATTGGGCTAATATACCCAATCAGGATTTACCAGTGCACCCTAGCATGGGCTTTCACTTTTTCTCCTTAAAACCCATCCTGGAAAAAAAAAGCTTGCTTGTTTCCTTAATGCTTGCTGCTGCTGTTCCTGCTGTTGCTGCTGCTGTTCCTACTGCTGCTGCTGCTGCTGCTGCTGCTGCTGCTGCTGCTGCTGCTGCTTGCCCACTGCTTACTGTCTGCCTTTGCAGCCGTACCCTGACCCTCGTTACCCTCTAGGATAACAAATCTCTTTTGTACTGAGAATTTTGTGCCTGGGTATGTTCTGTACTGACCCCAAGAAAGCCCACCTCCCTTTTACCAGTAAAATTGTAAATTTAAATAAATAGGATATTTCCTCAAAGGCAGACTTTCAGTTAACCAACAGGCCATGAAAAATACGAAACAAAACAACAACAACAAAAAAACTTTACTCACTTAACCACAAACTTACTAGTCACAAATTGAAAGGAAAACAAACCCACAGTAACATATCATCTCACTACAGGAAGAATGACTATTTTATTAACAAAAAGACCAACACTGATAAGCACAGGTTAAAGCTATGGAGAAAAGAACAGAGGCGCATGTTGCCCAGGGAAATGTAAATAATACAAACATTATAGAAAAGGGCATAGATATTTCAAAAATATTCCTAAAAATATTGGTGCTACGGAGAAGGCTCAATGAATAAGAGCATATAGTCCTCTTCCAGAGCACCTAAATTCAGTTCTCAAAATACAGTCAGCTTACAAACACTGCTAACTCCAGCTCCAGGGGCCCTGACATCTGTGGTTTCAGTGATTGAAAGACCTGACCCCCTTATGAGGAAGGTTAGACCCTTAGCAAACTTAGAGCCAAGACTAGAAACTACATGCCTGGGCAAAACCCCACCCGGCTGCATTCTTTCCCTTAAGAAACAGGTGACCTTGGCCTGGCCCCAGGGCCAGAGGCACAATGTTTCAGGAACTAGCTAACCACAAAAATGTTTGTGCAACTGCCTTGTGACTAACTGAGAACATTCTGTACTTCCCCATAACGCAAATTCTTTCCGTTATCCACCCCTTGCTTTGTGGTTTTTTCCTTTAAATACCCCTGACTTCAGCTGCTCGAGGTCGAACTCCTCTGCCCCTGCAAGGGTTACGAGCTCGACCCCAGTGCACTGGTCCCCCAATAAACCTCATGTGATTGCAGCAAGGATGGTCTTTCGTGAGTTCGTGGGGGGTCACGCCATCCTGAGACTTGAGCAAGGGTCTCCCCAGCTCGGAGGTCTTTCATGAAGACTGTCCTCATGCACATATAACCTCCTATAACAAAAAAATTAAAATGTTTATTAAATGCCATTAATTGCCCCTGGATCCCAACAGCAGGTGGCTGAGGCAAGAAACTTTTGCCTGGGACACTAGGATTCCATAGTCAAGCAGCTCCGGGAGAAAATTTTCTCTCCCAGGAATGCTGAAAAGCCCCAAGCGGGGGCAAGACAAGCCCCAGAGCACACTGATTCTGCCTGGTTTCGACGGGCCACAGAGACTGAGGGACAGCAACTTCCGGCGGCAGCCGGGAACCTCAGCTTGGGCCACAGGGCTCCATAGCAAATTAGCACCGGGACAAAGATCCCTCTCAGGAGCTCGGAAAAGCCGGGAGAGGGCCAAAGACACGCCCCACAGCTCACCAGGTACTGCCCCAAACTCGAGAGACACAGGGACCAAGATCAGACCTGGTGCCACACCTCTCCAAACCCAAACACCTTCCAGAGAGAGCTGGTCTTCAAGGAGTACTGACACAGAGACCTGCAGGAGGGGTAAGCCACAACCAGACAGAGTAAAATCAGCTAACAACAGAGTCAACAAGATGGAAAAAGGCACGGGCAAGAACATAAAGAACAGAAACCAAGAGTACTCTGCACCATCAGAACCCAGCTCTCCCACCACAGCAAGCCCTGGATACCCCAACACACCAGAAAAGCAAGACTCAGATTTAAAATCATTTCTCATGAGGATGATAGAAGACTTTAAGAAAGAAATGAATAACACCCTTAAAGAAATGCAAGAGAATGGGGATAAACAACGAGAAGCCTTTCAAGAGGAAATTCAAAATTACATTAAAGAATTACAGGAAAACACAAACAAACAGGCAGAAGTGCAAGAAAACACAATCAAACAGACAAAGGAAATGCTCAAATCTATCCAGAAAGTAAAATTAGAAATAGAAACAATAAAGAAATCACAAAGGGAGACAACCCTGGAGTTAGAAAACCTAGGAAAGAGAT
>CM052707.1:13542769-13576515 GCA_028551405.1 Uromys caudimaculatus | reverse complement strand
GTTGTGTTGCTTGTGTGGCTGTTGGTGATTTTCCCATCCATGTTGCCAACTCTCTTCTCTAGGTCTTGTATTGATTTCCTCACCTCATTCATCTCTTCATTGTACCCTCTTTGAAGTCACAGGTCATTTCTCAAGAAAACTTTCAAATTATCCAGGTGACATGTCCCTTCCACATTTCTGATTATTGGATTAAATATTTAAGTTGTCTTCTCTTAAGTAGTCTTATGTGTGTGTATGTGTGTATGCAATTGGGTGCATATATGCACATGTGTGTGCGTGTGTGTGTACATATGTGTGTGGGTGTGTGTGTGTGTACGCGTGCGTGCACGCGCACATGTGTATCTACTTTTTACCTTCCCACATGAGTGCTAGGACTGTAGAACTCATGCCATCATGTTCAATTTTTACAGGAGCTCTGGGATTCAAATGCAGTTCCTGACACTGTTTAGCAAGGACTTTGATCCACTGAGCCATTTCCCAAGTTCCATATTTGGTTCATTTCCAGGTCCACTTTGAGAGTGGAAAGTCACTCACTGTAACAGCAAAAAACAACAAACCGAAGCAAATGTAGATGTACATTTTAAATTCTTGATCGTAGAACATGAGCAATTGGAGTTCTGTTTAGCAAATTTCCCCCTGTGCCAATGATTCAAGGCTCTTTCCCACTTTCTCTTCTATTAGATTCAGTGTGTCTGGTTTATGTTGAGGTCCTTGATCCACTTGGACTTGAGCTTTGTGCAAGGTGACAAGTATGGGTCTATTTTCATTTTTTTCTACATATTGACAGCCAGTTAGACCAGCACAATTTGTTGAAGATGCTTTTATTCCCCCACTGTATATATTTGGCTTCTTTGTCAAAGATCAAGTGCCGGTAAGTGTGTGGTTTTATTTCTGGGTCTTCAATTCTATTCCATTGATCAACGTGCCTGTTTCTGTACCAATACCATGTCCCTGAGGGCCAGCAGAAAAAAGGGAAACATGCAACCTGGGGAGTTAGGAGGTTAGGGGGTCCCTCCAGAATGTATCAGAGACCTGGGAGGTGAGAGACTTGCAGGACTCAAAGAGTCCTTAGATGAAATGCCCTACACTGAGAAGAGGGAACTTGTACAGCCCACCTCCAGCATAAAGACAGGGCATCAAATGAGGGAGGCGGTTGCCAACCCACAGTCAAAACTCTGATCCATAATTGTTCCTGTCTGAAAGAACTGCAGGGATGGAAATGGAGAGGAGCCTGAGGAAAAGAAGGTCCAGCGACAGGCCCAAAGTGGGATCCAGCTCAAGGGAAGGCCCTAAGGCCTGACAATATTACGGAGGCTATGGAGCACTCACACAAAGGGACCTATCATGACTGCCCCCCTTCCCTAAAGACCCAACAAGCAGCTGAAAGGATCAGATGCAGATATTTGCACCCAACCAATAGTCAGAAGCTGTTGGCCCCTGTGGTTGAACTAGGGGAAAGCTGGAAGAGGCTGCAGAAGAGGCCCTGTGGAAGGACCAGCAGTCTCAGTTAACCTGGACCCCGGAGATCTCTCAGATACTGGAACACCGACCAGGCAGCATACACCAGCTGATATGGGGTTCCCTCCTCCCCCCGGCACATATGCAGTGAAGGACTGCCGGGTCTGGGTTTAGTCAGAGAGGATGCACCTAACACTCAAGAGACTGGAGACCTCAGGGAGTTTAGAGGTCTGGTGGGATGGGAGTTGGGGGTGGGGACATCCTCGTGGAGGTATGGAATGTGGAACAAAGAGTGGACTGGGAGGGGAATAAAATCTGGAGTTTAAAATAAACAAACAAACAAATAACATAAAATAATGAGTATAATAAAAGAAAAAACATTCAAGGTAAAAGAAAAATGTAAAGAAAACCAAAACCAGACAACAACAACAACAACAACAACAACAACAACAACAACAAATCCCTAACCCAGAAGCAAGGCAGTACAGTAGATTCTTTCTGAATTCGCTAACACCAGAGACTGCCAGTTGTATAGTGTCGGCTAAAGTCAGAGAAAGTGTTCCAACCTGTTCTGAGTTCAGAGCTGGTTGTAGCTCAGCAAGTTGCTATCAGCGTGTCTTCTTCCATCCTTTCTGTATCAGGACAAGCTTCCAGAAACCTTAATCTTTGCAGCTGGTGGGACCACACCCTTTCTTCATTCTGCTCAGCCTCGATTCAGTGTTGGTCCTACATGGCTGGGGAGAGATTCTTCTGTTTTTTGTTGGTTTTTGTTTTGTTCATCAGGTACAATCTGGGATCTTCTTGGAATGGGTGGAGTTCTTTCAGGCCCTACAAGTTGTACTAACTTACAGTCAACTTTCTCATGACCCAGTTTTTTAAAGCATGAAAAGTCTTATTGAGGCCTGTTTCTATAATCTCCAGTGGCTCTCTCTTAACTGTAGAAACAAGCAGCTCCCAACTCCTAACTCAGAATTTACTACCTGGTGTCAGGAAAGACAACCCAAAAACTCAAATGACAATGACAAGAAGCAGGGGGGAAAGATAGTAAATGTCTTATTGATTTTAGTCTAATTAATGTCTCATTACTATTGTTTTTTGGGAGAGTTCATGATTTATTAATCTAATCTCAGTAAGTAGAAATCTTTCAAATAATCGCCATCACATTTGGAAATGCGTTCCTGAGAGCCGGGGCAAGTTCAGGACTGCCCTTTCTATTCCCACAGTGGCCAGCATTGGAAACATTCTTACAGTTTCACAGAGCTCTGTTTTCCTTTAATGGACTATTATTTAAAGGGTTCAGTTTACTCAACAGCTGAAAGGAACAGCAATTTCTTAGACAATTCTGTCCTCACACACGCACAGACTCTCCCACAGCAATCACGCGTGTGTCAGGATTGATCAATCTACATTGTCATTTAGTGTCATCCACATTTACAGTTTTTATAAGAGTTCTTTCCTGCGTCATACGTGCAGTGCATGGGCTTTGATGAGTGTTTAATGAAACATACTATTATTATTATTATTATTATTATTATTATTATTATTTCACTTTTCAACTTTACATGCTGCTCAGTCCCCACCTGCCAGACACCCCCTTCCACAATCCTCCCCCCCCATTCCCCCTTCCCCTCTGAGGGGTGCCCCTCCTGGGTACCCCCACACTGTGGCACTTCACGTCTCTGCAAGGCTAGGTGCTTTCTCTCTCACTGAGGCCAGACAAAGCAGCCCAGCTAGAACACATTCCACATAGGCAATGGCTTTCGGGATAGCTCCCATTCCAGTCATTTGGGAGCCGAGGAAGACCAAGCTGCACATCTGCTACATATGTGCAGGGAGGCCTAGGTCCAACCAGTGCTTGCCCTTTGGTTGGTCGGTCATTCTCTAAGAGCCCCGAGGGTTCAGGTCAGTTGACTCTGTTGGTCTTCCTGTGGAGTTCCTATCCCCTTCGAGGGCCACGATCCTTCCCCCTACTCTTCTTTTTTTTTTTTTGGATTTTCGAGACAGGGTTTCTCTGTATAGCTCTGGCCATCCTGGAACTCACTCCGTAGACCAGGCTAGCCTCGAACCCAGAAACCCGCCTGTCTCTACCTCCCAAGTGCTGGGATTAAAGGCGAGCGCCACCACTGCCCGGCCCCCCTACTCTTCTATAAGCGTCTCCAATCTTCATTCACTGTTCGGGTATGGGTGTCTGCATCCCTCCGAGTCAGCGGCTGGGAGGGGCCTCTCGGAAGACAGCAATGTTAGACTCCTATCTGCAAGCATAACAGAGTGTCATTAATACTGTCAGGGACTGGTGCTTGCTCATGGGATGGGTCTCAACTTGGACCAGTGATTGTAATGCAGGACAATTTCACTGGCTTACAAATCCACTGTACTTTGTCTACTCAAGCCCCTGCCTATGACATTTACATTTTCTTTCTGATTTTGCCTTATTTGTGATAAAAAATTCATGATATGCAGTAAGAATCATGGAATATGCAGCTTTTCCATAATGATATGCAATCAAGGTTCCTCCATGCCCCTGTATTTGCTAAAAGGTACAGAGTTTCTAGTGCTTATCATTTATTTAGATTTGGGACAACCCTTTCTTGTTCATTCATTTAAACACTTGGGTGTCTATTTCCCGTCCCCACTCCCTGCCCCTTTGAACAGTGGGTTTCTAGTCACGATCCTATGCGGAAATTGTCATTGCCTTTATTTCTCTTGTAAAATACAATTTCAAAGAGCTCTGAGGTGGTGGTCTCCACCCCTCTGGTCCAGGGGTCTTCCCTGTACCTTTGTCTATTGAAAACTCACTCGGCCTCAGATAAGCACTGAGCAGAAAGCAGAGCAAGGCTTACAGAGAACCACGCTGCAGTTGAACAGGACTTATTGAAAATCTCAGTAAATGATACCACATTTATTTGTTTTCTTTTATTTTTTCTCCTTTCGGGTTCGGAGTTTTAATTGCTATTTCAATTTGTTTCTACTGGTGGATACAAGGTTTCAGTTTCTTATGGAGTCACCACCTGTAGGTTGCTGGTTTTTTGTTTCTTTTTTTTCCCTAGCAGTCTGGGGGTGTTACTGAATTCGGCATATATTTATTTGTAATAGTGCTTTCTGAACCAGTTTATTTTTGAGGCACGTCATGGTGTTTGCAGCTTTCCTTTTTTTTTTTTTTTTTTTTTTTTTTGGTCGTCATTGCTCTACTTACCTGAGAATTTGTTGGTTGATTTCTTAAATTTTTTAAAACAATACATTTAGGCTTATTATTTGTCTTCTAGGGTTTTTTTTTTTTTTCTATAGCAAATTTGTTTTATTTACCTTTTTTATTATTTACTATCTTTTCTTTGATTAACTTCATTTTTCTTTATTCTAGCTCCTTGCAGCATAATAGGCCACACCTTAGAAATCTACCTGTTATTTGATGCAGGTTCTTCTTGTTAAAATAGTCCCTCTTGTATCCCCTTTGGCCTTAGCTCACTTATTTTATTTATTTATTTTTATTTATTTATTTATTTATTTGGTATGATATGTTAACAATGTTTATCTAAAATAACCTTTAAATGGTCCTCTTGAACTTTTCTGTGGTCATTTGACTTACGGTTTAATTTTATTTAATTGCTTAATTGGTATGTTGTTTATTTCCCACATATTTGTAAGTCTTCCAAAACTACCTCCATTATGATTTCTTGTTTCATAAACTTTTTGTCAGAAACAATACTTGGGATGGTTTCAATGTTCTCAAACTTAAGACTTGTTTGTTTCCCAGCATATGGTCTATCCAGGAGAATGTTCTATGTGCACTAAAAATGATTTTGTAACCCACTATTCATACATATGAGGGAATATATATATATGTATATGTATATGTATATATATATACATATACATATATATATCTTTTGTTAACTTACTGATTCAAGAACATCATTAACTTATCTCTTATTTTATTTATTCTTTTTTATTCTCTCATATTTATTACTATGGTTATGTTTAGATATTCCCATAGTGAATAAATATATTTATTTGTAATTTTTAAGCTCTCGTCTTGAATGGTCCATTTGTTAACCATCTTATTTTTGTTAGCTGCCATAAGCATGCTGCAGCAGGTTCTACTTCTCACACATCAGCTTAAATGTGTCTTCCAGGCTAAGTGGCTCTTATTATTTACAGCTAGTGTTTTGGTGGGTTTTTTCTTTTTCTTTTCTTTTTTTTTTTTGATATATGTCATTTGATTGGACAACTTATCAAAGAACATGTAAAATAATGTGACAGGTGCATCGGTTATTTTCAAGTATTGATTTGAAATGACTTCATGAAAGTATAAGTTTTATACAGTATGTGAAACTAGTTTGAAATGCAGAGAATCTCTTGCTATTATCATTCTGATGGTATAATTTCTACTAACTAAAAACCTCTATTTATTTATAACTCATATATATATATATATCATTAATAAATGTTTATTCATCACTTAAAAATGGATATGCATTCTAAGAAATGCATTAACAGGCAATTGTGACTGTGAGAGTGTACTAAGACACCTTACAGAAACTACGAGATCTTCTGTGTCACCAGGTTTTATCTGATTATCCTTCTGAGCAGGGTCGCTCATCAGACAAAACACTATGTGGTGCACGACAGTGCTCAAATAAAATGGAAACATAATAAATGCAATGAAATAGCAGAAAAATCAAGGTGATTCTAATTCAGTTATATGACTCTATCCCTCTACTACTGAATTGGAGCAAAGGCACAAGTTCATCTGCTTTCTATCACTGCGCTTTGCTTTGGGTGCCCTGGAATTTTATAAATATAGTTCATACAGCATGCGCTCTTCTCCCTTCTCTCTTATGAAAGGCAGCATAGCTTTCTCGAGGCTTATCCACGCCCTTGTCAATGCCTGCTATGGTAAATCATTTCAATTTTAATGGTTGTTGGATGTGTGTAGTGATATATCTTTCTATCTTCTAAATGAACATTTTGTTTTAATTTATTTTAAAATTCAATTAACAAGTGAAACCCAACCAAGGAAATGGACAAACACACTAAATTTACATAGTATTTTAACATCACAACAAAATGTTCATCCTGAAACTCTCTTGTGCTCAGTACTATTCTCACCTCTAAGCTTGGGTGCTCACTGCCCTCTCTATCTATTCTGCCCACTGCCTTCCCATTGGCGTGTGATACAGTGGGCACCATCAATTATGTGGACCTTAGGGTCTCTTTTCTATCACTTAATAACGGTGGATTTGAGAGCCATTACTTGTTGTGTATAGAAACAATTGGTCATTTTCTAGTTAGTATTGTTGCTGGTTGTTATTTATATATAAATGCATATTTGTTTCCCTAGCGCAAATAACTGAGTGAGGTGCCTACATTATGTGTAGAAACTAAAATCATACTCAAACCTAGATGCTTTATTTTGATTTTTCTGTTGCAGCAATATATGTACGTGATGTTTTCTCTATGCTCTTCTGTAGAAATACTTGTGATTTTATCTAGTTATTAATACTATGGGCATCTGTTTATGTTCTTAACAGTGAACTACAGATCTCCTTTATAAAATGTGCAATGTCAGCTGATTTGCTTGTGACACTTTTAGTTGGGTGGTTTATTTTCTTATAGATCAATATTTAAGTTTACTTATATTTGTAGCTACAAGTCACTGATGATATGTAACTTGCATGCATTTTTTTCCTATAGGAGAGATGTTCTTTCTGTCAGTAATGCTTCTTTTTATTTAATGTGGATTGATTACTTAGAACAACTTAGTATAGGCAAATATTTATCTATATCTTTCATCAATCTACCATCCATCTTGAGTTCTTCAATGGTGTTAAGTTCATGCACCACTTAATTTATATACATTTCACTTCACTTTATACATAGTTGTTTTTCTGCCGATAGAGATGATTTAAAGTTTGTGTATTATCTTTTGTGTGTCTTCACTGATTTGTCAGGCTAGATCCTTCAGTGAAGTCCCTATTAGAAGTAAGAATTGATGTTCATGTCTTATTCAGATCTCAAAGAGGAAAAAAAAATCAGTTCTCCCATTAAGTACTCATTTAGTTTTTTCAAAGAATGCCCAGTGTCAAAAACATGCTGTCTTTTGCTTTAGTCCTTTGGACTCAGCTCTTTTCTGTGCTTCTTCTGAGGAAGATGTTGCACAGTGGCCTTCTGTAATTGGTTGCTATGTGCAATCATGCTGACTGGGTGTAGAACACCAAACCATATAGTACTTGCACTAATTACCAATTGTTGCATTTGATTTGCAAAAATTGTTCAGAATTTTGCATTTCTTTTTGCAAACAATACTAGCTGGCATATTTTCCCTCCTGGTAGTATATATCTTGGACAAAAGTTAACACCGGTTCCACAGAGTGATTTGGGAACATTTCTTCTTTCTTAGTTTTTTAAAATGTAATTTCTATAGGTAGAAAAATATTGGGTAAAAAGAAATAGGTGATAGGTAAACTACACATGCTCTCTTCCTCTCTCCGCATTGAACAGTCAAACAACAAAGGCAATGTCACTAGTTTGTAAGTCATGGAAGATGATAAATTTCATGCCAGAGGTCATTGCTAACAAACGTATGACACAAAACCAAATGGATGCTCATAATTACATTTTTTAACTATACAAATAAAAGAAGTTTAAAACAACATTTCCTTCCAGGAGTCAGTCAAGAACCTCTGAGGTACACCAGAGGTTTGTTGTTTCTTGTCATTGAAGGACCCACATAGAGGTAATGACACTGTCTTTAGTATATGTTGAATGATGAGCAGAAAATAGACCTGAGTTTGTCTACTCATGTGCTGAAAGCAAGACGGTGTCAAAGCCCCTGCCTCCCTTCACAGCCTGATGCTGTGTCCTCATTACACTTATTTCTTATGAAATTGCTTTGCGTTTTCACTTTATGGTAACTTTAGAGTACAGCTGTGAATTATCTGCCACTTAACCTTAAAGGCTCCTTATTAAATCCAGACTGTTTTCATCTGCAGCCAGGATCCTTAATACCGGGGTTCCTAAGAATTTGAATCTGGGAATTTTCTCTGTACTTTGATTTTGTAAGTGGACTTGTCCTTTCTGTGTGTTATTTCCTTGTGGGAACTGGTCCTTTCCAGTGATGGAGACATGACAGAACTGTCATTAAAAGCACTCTGTTCATTCACCATAGATATAAAGAGGTGAAGCAAACTGACCCAGTGAGTGACATGGTTGCTGAACAGCCGAAGATCGTTTATGAACTGAAATTACCATGCACGCCATGTATGTGTGGAAGTAGCAGAGACATTCTTACACTAAGTAAAGATAACTCAATGATATACTCCATGCAATGTGCACATACGTGCATACGGGGGGAGGGGAGAATAAAGACAGGAGGACAATATCCCCATTTAAGAGCTTGCATCAAATGTGTCTAAAGCTTAATTCTCTCATTCATGAGACAGAAATTTTGTCTTTTGTTTAAGTATCTGTGTGTGTGTGTGTGTGTGTATGTGTATGTGAGAGAGACAGACAGACAGACACAGAGAACAGAGAGATAGACAAACAGACAAAGAGAGAGAGACATACAGAAACAGTTTCAACTCAGCACTTGCCAGGATTGCAAGTGTTTGAATCACGTATGCTGAGAGCTTACCTTATTATATTCCATTTATGTTCTGCTCCAAATTTTAGACTCATTCCTCTGAATATATTTATTTGGCTGTGTGACTCAGAGACAGCTGAACCCATAATACTCAAAGCACAAAATTGGTTTCTCCTCCAAATTTGTACAGATTGATCTACTTGCATCTCTGCATGTACTTGCTGCCTTGCAGTCCCTGGGACTAGACACTAGTTCACCCCAATTGCCCGTTTCCTCTCCTGGCCAACTTCAACAAGACTTGGCTTTCTGATCCTTAAATTCTACACCAAGCTTCTGCTCTCTCGTCATGTTTTACTGATGTAAACCCAGTCCGTGCCAGGCCACCTGCCACTGTGTAGACTTTTGCAGTTGCCTCAGGACTTAGCATTTTGATTCCCTATAATCTATCATCTGTACAACATTTAGAGTCTTGGAAAATGTAAGGTAGGCTTCTTTAGTCCCTGCTCACACCTTGACATTTGCTTCTAATTGCATCTGACATGAGGCTGAATCACTTCTTATAAGGGTTCCTGATAACTACACACACACACACACACACACACACACACACACACACACACACACACACACACATACACACACACTCTGCCCTTTATGTGCCTCTGCTCTTTAGACTGAATGTTTCTCTTTCTTTAGAGATCAATGTAGATTACTTCCATTTGAAGTGATTGACTGAAGCTATCATTTCAAGAGAAGAAACTCTTAACCAAAATGATAATAAATTCACCAAGCCAAGAGTAGTGTGTTATACCTGGAACCACAGAACTCACGAAGCAGAGAACCAGGATCACGCATCAGAGACTACACAGTGAGACTGTTTAAAAGCAACAATGTCAAAATCCTTAGATGATATTCTTCAGATTGCATATTATAATTAATAATTGTAGTTTAGTTAATTTTCTTTTTCATAGGTTCCTACCCTAGACTAGACTATAAGTTCCATTCATCGACAAATCATTACTCTTGTCTGCTGCTAAGCTTGCTTGACCTAGAACGATGCTAGCTTCACAGATGCTCAGAAGGATCTTCCAACTGTGTCTGCAGCTTAGTCTTAGAAATGTCCCTTTCCCTTGCATTGCTGAGGACCTGGGGTTGATCCTATAAAAAACTACCAGCTAAAAATCAATTAAATAAATGTAGAATGGAATGGTATGAGGTATGATACAGATAAAAATTGAAACAAAAGTGTGTATGCATGCACATGTGTGTGCTTGTGCATGTGTGCCTACATGAGTGGGTGCATGTGTGTGTGCAAGTGTGTGTCTGTGTGTGTGTGTGTGTGTGTGTGTGTGTGCGCACACGCATGTGTGCGCATGTCTTTGCACTTTATGCAGTGACTCCCAGTTTGGAAGAATAGCCTTATAGGGAAAGTGAGATCAAATTGTAAAAATGACTAAATAACAAACATCATTCATTTTGGGTAGAACTATAACAGTGGGGGCACTGGAAGATGCACACAGACATCCCCTTGGCAGTGATGGGGGGTGGTAACACTTCCAAGGCTCCGTGGTGGTAACAACTACCACCTCTGTGACAAAAGGATTAATATGTGTAAATAGGCAAGGAAGAGACAAAACTCATTCCAGTTTACAAGTGTTTATGACTAGCACATTGATCCCAGGAACAGACTGGAAGTCTGTGTATAAACTGGGGGAAGAGCCAGGCAATTATAGACACCCTACAACAGGTATACCTACTCACAGAAAGCAGATACCCTGGAATATAAACACAGTCTAAGAAATATCAAAGATAAATAGATAATTAGCAACAAATGTCAAGACAAAATAGGAATTTGATTTTAAAAAGAGAATCCAATTATTTCTAGCAGAAAATCATTTGCTACATTTTATAAATTGAATGAGATATTTGTAAAAAAAATTCTGGGAAATACTTTAAAATCTTATATTGTAAGAGAAACATGCGGCCTCAAGCAACTGTAATGTAGTTATCAAGGGCCACCATTGTCAACTGACAGTCAGGAAAATGTTGTTTTGGTGTCTCCTGCCCACACTGAAGCCTTAGCCACCCCATGCAGGGAGCTGGAATGTTGATAAGAGATGTAGGATTCTACCTGCTGCCTGCACTCTAATGGAGCTTGCTTGTGTGCCCACACAGGTGAAGGGAAGGTGCCCCTCCTGCCTTTTTGTGTGGAATAGGTGGATACTGTCAGCTGAAACTTTGGTGGTATCACAGCAAACATGTCAAAGCATTTTTATTTAGGTTCTAGCCCTTTTAACTTTAGGTCCATAGGCTTCAGGGGCATACATCATGATGAACTGAGATGTTGGACAACAGCCCAGGAGTGGATCTCTACGTGGGAACAACCAATGTCAGGGCTGCCCTTGAGTCTTTCTCATTCTTCACTGAGTAGTAAGCCATGTTATTGCCCTTGTGATACAGATTTGTAAGAATGTGAACCCACAGAGGCATTAGGTAACTTGAACTATGCCCTCAGTTAATGGACAGGGGACTGACTGATGTTTTGTTTTTTCTCTCTAGGTGTAGCCACTCAGCTACTCTCTAGGTGTAGCTTAGCTTTGTGCTAGTGTGTTCTCCTTGAAAACAATAGCTGTGAATCTTAAGGGAAAGCAAAGTGAGCAAAGACGAACACTTCCAGGACTTTAGGGTCATCATGAAAACAGGACATGGATACAGGAGGCAGGGAAAGTGGCTGGACTGAGATGGGAGCACAGATAGGTTTGAATTGTCACAAAGGATGCAGTGGCTGACTGAAGAGGGAAGAAACCATTGCTCATGCCAAAGGAGGTGACTATTATCACAGTTCTCAGTTCTGAAACTAGGCACCATATTGATCAGTAAAGTCACATGGACAAGACAGTACTCATGGTGTTAGCAGGATGGGGGCAACCCCCAGTGTTCTACTCCAATGTATTTTCCCCATATCTTGCTATTTGACTTAAAGTCTATTGAAATAATTTTTCTTGAGCCATTGGTTATTTATTTAAATTGAGAGAGTTCAGTGCTTGCTATTAAATGGGCAGATGGACAGAGCCACAGTACCATACCTTGGTTGCTACACTCACACAGACTACTGGTTGGTTTGACCAGCATCATTTATACCAACACATATTTTTTAATCCTCTGATCAAAACAGTGCCCCAGAAGAGCTTCTCCAAGTTTCTTAAGGTATTCTACTCTTGACTGATGATTTCATTACCTTGTAAGAATCAAGGAGCCTGTACATGGATGCTTAAAACAACAGCAAAATAATATGTCATACAGGCTACTTCTCCAGCTCTCTGCTAAGCAGTATTTACTATAATGTACTGTGGACTATCTCACAGTGTATCTACCTCTAACGTCCTTCCTGTGTGGATACAGGAAGATGATTAGTGAAAACACACACTGTTAAGAGTGACCTGACAGAAGAGGAATGCTCACTGCTGTGTCAGTTACGTGTTTGAAACATACGGAAGGTAAAAGTTCACTCTTAACAAATGACTCGGGGCTCCATTTGGTTAATCCTTTGCAAAAGATCTAAATTAATGCCTTTGGAATTTGTACCCTATTGTTATCTGCTTTAAAGACTCCAAAATGATCAGCTTGAGGTAGTCTGTAAGAAAAAGACTTAGTGTGGCGTGTTCAAGTGATTCTACATTTAATCTAGACAACAAAGATTAATGATTTGCCACTCTCAGCTGAGGAGCTGTTGGCAGAGGATAGTTACTAGGGGACAGAGAATCAAACTTCTTTTAGAGTGTGGCTACTGTAAGTTGCCTATGCCCTGGTAGATGACTTTATACACATGTGTGGGCAACATTAACCGGGCCCACTGTGTTAAGTCTCTATCAATCTATCTATCTGTCACCTATGTATCTATCTATGTATCTACCTATCATCTAAAATTTTAAAATAAGTATTTATAATTTCCTAATGTAGAATCATCACAGCTGCCTTTGACTCTGCTTGGAGATTGTGCTTGATGCTTCCCTCAAGAAAGATGACCATGGAAGCCCACTCTGTCAGTGAAGTGATATTAACTGGATATCAATGTAAGCCATGCATTCTTATTGTTCAGTAGAAATGAGTTCTATTCTCCTTGAAATGTGATGTGTGCTATCTTTTTGATATTTCCATTAATGTTCAAATGTTGCTACATAGATTACAACAAAAAAAGAATGCAAAATGTGGAGAAAAGCCAGAAACATAAAAATAAAACCATATTTATTCCAACAAAAATATACATACAGTGCATGATGAATATGATTTACACAAAATAAAATAATGAATGTGATATTTCTTCAAATGCTAATATAAAATGATCTACTCATGACTCATTTCCACAATGTATGGGAATACAAACATATTATTGGTTTATCTAGAATATATATTTTACATAAAAAGAAAGCAAGTACCAACCTTTCAAAGAAATACCACAAGAATCTGAAAATGCATTAAATTAAAAGATAAAATGTTCACACAGAGTGCACAAAGGGTGGGGTATGGGCAGATAAATGAACATCTTGCCCTTTGAAAAATGTGAAGGCTTTCAACATGAGATAGGTTCTGCTCTTGACCATGACATGAATCATCTTAAAAATTAAACAGATATTATAGAAATATTGGCCAAGTTTGAGTCTCTAAACCTTGCTGATGAACAATGCCATAGTACAAAGACAGAATGTTACACTGTGCCCTTTGTTATCTAGGAATAATTTTAAACAATTGTAGAAATATCATGAAAAATGCATTCTTCCAGCATAGGATGATATAGACCTCTTTCCTTAAACCCTGTCTTTACTGCAATACAGAGTGTACTAATGTGTGTCTATAGCACATGACTTATAGAATCAGTTAAGCAAGTTATATTTACACTAATGTCCACATTCTCTGGAACTAAACTTACTTCTAAACTACTTCCTTAAGTATGCATGCCCCAGTGCAGGAAATCCAATTCCATTCACCATTTTGGAGATTAGCATTACCTTATATGCATCCCTTTCTCTAGTTAGTTATTATATGGTCTTCTTAAATTAGAAGCATGATTGCATTTTGTAGTCTTGGAAATAAAATTCAAAGAGAAACTAGCATGCCCCTTTGCTCAGACAAAAAAAAAAGTGCAAATTTCTGTTCCTTATCTCCATATTAACTGGCATACCATAGTTTATCAAAATCACTGGTTATTAGCTTTCTATATTTGAAGTCAATATTTGCTATAGTTAGCATCTTTGTGTGGAAACTTCTAATTTCAAGCTGTCGGAGAAAGAAAAGATAAGCGTAAGACCCTCCCCCTTTTTTATTTTAAAAGCTAATATGATAAATATGGAATCATAGCTTACACAAATTGGAGGTAGGCTGGATGAATATGAATTTATGCTAAAACTGTCAATAAATCATGCTAGTTCTTAAAAATGAATTATTCTTTTCAGTGGTGAGCATTGTATATTTTATACAGGTTCTAACTATTAGAAATGCTTTGTGCACAATATACCTGCTACTCCCTATGGCTACTTTTCAGATTGTCTCTCAGACATATTTCTCAAGTGTGTGTTCAAAATTTCACTTATTTCTTAAGAAATTACAAAATGTGTCCCACAGATTGGACTATAATGATATGCCGCACCCCTCAGAATCAAATACGTCTATCTATGTTGTCTTGCTATATTGCCAGTGTTTATTTAACTATACAGGATGGCTTTCAATTGTACTGAATTTAGTAAACATTGGGTACAATGCCATAATCATAAGTTTATAAATTGGGATGAAGTATACTTCAGTGATATTATGATTACATTAACATTTTCCTGAATTTTATG
This sequence comes from Uromys caudimaculatus, assembly GCA_028551405.1. NCBI lineage: Eukaryota > Metazoa > Chordata > Mammalia > Rodentia > Muridae > Uromys > Uromys caudimaculatus. The sequence goes on along the minus strand of CM052707.1, from coordinate 13,561,641 downwards.
CTGACATATTAATTACAATAAGGCTGGAATTCTAAGGACTACTTGCAGCAGATTATTAATTTAATTAATAAAACAAAGAGTTGTTTTATTTTTAGTAATTGGATTATGAATAAAATATAAGTAGCCAATATACTGGATAGACTGGCGGTGTTCCTCAAGGAGTGTAAAATCTAAAATAAAATGATAATAATCCAATAAAAGACTGCTTTCCTCTAAAAACCATTCTAATACTACCCTCCTTCCGATAATTTGTTAATGTCTGGAGACAAAAGCTATCTGTAGTGGCATGGAGCCATGCTCTGACTGGTAAATGCTTAACAACTGGGGTTCCAGAAAATAAATTGCCTAGTTTATAACATTTGGCAATTTCTGCGGTTTAAATATTCCCACAGTGGGTGATTTCAAGATATCAACATTGTCTTCCTAAATGTGGAGTTCAGTGGTTCATAGTTGTATATTATCGATACAGCATTTGAACAGTGCAGAACCACCAGAGACAACTACGTTTAGAATTGTGGTAGATAGCAAAATAGGGTTTAAAAAAGCCAAGAATTTATAAGATTTGACTTTCATCTTTACTTTTAACAAATTCATTTCATAGCATGGCTAATTACGGTCGCGTGGAGCAGCCAGTTTTCACAATTCCAGCAAACTCAGTGACAACCTTTCATGAATCAGTCACCTCAGGGACGCCCGGGAGAAAGCCTACTGGCTCAGCATCTTTACAGAGGGAGAGGTCTGATTAGGAAAAAATATCACATTTTTCCCTTTTACCATTCTGAGTCCTATTTTATAAACATCACTTAATGTGTGAAAAGCAGGGGGCGGGGCTGTATCACCCAGTCAGTGCTGGCTTTCAAGACATCACTGTTTGTCAGAAGCAATAATATCATGAATGCCTAGTGGCCATAGGGAGTACTGTCATGACTGGGGAGGGACAGATTTTAAAGAATTCATCAGCTACATCATATAGTTATCAAGGCCTTACTGGATTACCAGGCTGACCAAAATGCTAGCATTTAGAAGATGTTTTAAGCAGTGTGTGGGTAAATCTCAAGGCAATGTTTAGGAAGAAAAGAGGTGGAAATTCAGTATACTGCTGCACACAAATGTACCTCTTCTTCAATCAGACGTTTCAAATATACGTTTAGTTGTCCTGAGGATACACACACACTCTAGACCTTTGGGTAATAATCATGGGTGTGCTCTCCTCTTTGCTTTTAATATATTTCTCTGATGGCTCTGTAAATAGTTAAACCAGAATTGATACCTGCATTTGATAAGAAGAAAAACATTTTTTTTTTTTTTTGAGAAAGAAAGAAAAAATCCACTTCATTGTTTGGATATATCATTTTCTTGATAAATTGTTTGACACTACACAATGTCCCCAGATATGCCTGCTGGTATAGGTCTTAAGTGAAAGCACGTCTGAGAGAGTATAAAGACAGCTGATAGAGCCACATGACTGCAGCTATGTTTATGCAAGGGAGATTTTTAAAAGGTTGCATTTAATGGTTAGTGCTGAAAGTCTTGGTAATGATGAGTCACGGCATGGTTGCCTGAGTGCGTTTAGAGAAGAGCAGTCACACTTGGAAATACGGACTTTCTTGTTAAAATCCTCTGGAGAAAGGATGTACGGACAATTCCCACAGGAAATGGTGCTGCTGTCAATGAATAAAACTTCATTTCTGTGCATTATAGAGGTCAACCTTTGGTATTTCTACATAAGCATTTATTAACAAAGAAAAAATATCCTATGAAATATCAGGCAAAACTGGAAAACCCTGACATTGGCTTTCTGGTTAATATATATTTATCATATTTGAACTGAGATGGTTAATTTATAAAACAAATATATAAGCATGAACTGTTGCTTATAAAATATTTATGACCTAAAAATTATGTGAGGTGTCCTGGGCTGCATGTTGCTACTTGAGATACTAAGAAAAACTCAGGGATAGTCACAAAACCTCTTAGATCACAACTCTTTCTATCTTAAACTCAATACAGTAACAAAAATAACCATAAATCCTACCACCTTGATAAAAACAGAATAATTATAAACATTATATTAAATTACTGAAATGGAGGATAGTTCTGAGAACACTAAGATTTTTTCCATATATAAATGCATTTTTGAAGGCTATAAGTAGTTTGGTAATAGTCATAGGCCATTAGCTCTGAAAACAAATGGATAATTCCACTGTGAGAAGCCTCCAAGGGTTATCTTCTGTTTTCAGTCTCTTGGAAAACTCAACACGGGTCTAGAGGGCTACTTGAAAACCCTTTACAGGGAGGGAGCATTTTAGGCAAATAGCTATCATGTTACCCATGAAGATAAGCAATATGGCCCTATGAGTGAAGTCACAGCAGAGAGATATCAGTGTAAGAAGCCTCTAGCATGCTCTGGGGAGATGTGTGCTTTGAGAAAGGGAAGAATACAAGTTTTTTCATATTTATTCTGAATGTTAATTCAGTGATAAATTCTAATTTCTTTTTGGCTCTCCTCTGTCAGTTTTCATACATAGATAGTGTAGCACTCTGGAGAAGAAGGAAGCTGTAGATTAGGAAGTTTAAACAGCGAGATTGTAAGGGTAGCTGAGATTGCTATTCTGCAGTCATCAAGTTCAGTACCTTAATTCACTCGCTTCTTTTGCATGGTAGTCTTATGCAACATGGTCTCCAAGGAAACGACTAACTTGGAATATTAGTCATTTTATATTTGGTGTTATTTTACTATAAGGACAAATATGAAATCCAGATTAACCGACAGGTACCATTAATTTGTTACTGTTTATGGCTGCACACATGGTTTAGGGTTCTCCACTTCACATATATTGACCAATGTCAGAAAGCAAAGTCACACACTTAAGAGGACTCCCAGGGAACATCACTTAGATCCATCCTTCTCTCTCTCTCTCTCTCTCTCTCTCTCTCTCTCTCTCTCTCTCTCTCTTTTCTCTCTCTCTCTCATATTTTCTGAGTGAATTTCAAGCTGCTGGAGATTTGCATTTGGCTCATCAGTAGGCATGATTCTTAAATTTCTTTGCAACTTTAGTGCCTTAAAGTGTTTTTCCAGTATACCATTAAAGTCTCTACATTGCTGTGTCTAGGTGAGTTACCCAACCCACATCAGAGTTTTGTGAAGAGCCATAGTTTCATGTTGTAGCTCATGACTCTGATCCCACTTTCATCTACAGCTTAGAAAGTGGAATCACATCTGAACTGGATGACAGAGATTTGTACAAACATATCTGCAAACCATGTCAGTAATCAAGGGTTTGCCATCACCTAATTACATTTACTATACATGTATTTTATAAATGCCAGTAAGCTGGACTGTGAGGTTGCCTGCAGCCAAGACTTTGAAGTAGCATCCCATTAACCCCTTTACTTGCTTAGGTGGAGTGTGGCATTCTCTGAGTCACCTCTGGCACCATGGGAGCAACCTTGTTTCCTCAGGACACATTTTATTTAAATACCTTACAAATGGAATTACACTTTCTCAATTCACCTCAACCAGTGAGGTGCGTTAACACAAAGGAGAACGGATAGACCGGACACGGAAGTGCTGGTAAGGCTTCAGATCTGGGTCTCTTTCTGAGTAATGTATTGGTCTTGATGTGAGCAACAGCCATGATCACCTCACCCCACAAATTCATAATGATAAAAAATAAAAATGACAGAGGTGGAGATCTTCAAAGCTCAATGTATTTGTGTTCCTGTTTGTCTCCGTGTTGGTAAGCTTAGGTGTCAGCTTTCCCGTAAGTGCCTTCTGGAGGTCTGTAGCACTTGGGGAAAGCCATCAGCTGTAACATGTTGAACGCATACCTCCTGCATTTGATGTTCTTCAGTACATTCTCTATGCGGCATCCTTCTCTGGGGAAAGGGGAAAAAAGTACAACTTCATGAAACACAGAATAAATAAATATGCTTTATTTGTTCAATGCAGAGTTGCAGCAACAGTCCAAGTAAAAATAACAAAGATTCAACTCTACATTTTTTTTTTCCACAAGTGATGATACATCTTACAAAATTAAATCCTAGGCCAGGCCCAATACCATTATTGCCTTCGGAAAGATATGCTTATGTTTCTTAACAGATATTTAACTTTTAATAAACTCTTTAAATATAATTTGCTTCACAATACAGCTTTACTTTAATTTCATAAATATATCTGCCTTTGTATAACTTTTCCACAAATTAACTATCTGTCCCTTAAAACACATTAAAATCTACATGTAGCCCTAAGGATGCAGTTCTAGGAATAAGGCATTTAATTTATTAAGTCTGGCCCTATAGATTTTTTTTAAAGGAAGTTCCATCCCTATTTACCTCATTATTTTACCTATGCAGTGCAGAGGGGAGACGGCTTTCTGAACAGCCTGCTCCTCCACCACAGTACAAAAGTCACAGGTGCTAAAAATGGCGCATCAAGACACAAATGAGACCTTGTTAAAAAGAATAGAAAAGTAGTCTGAGAGCCAAATCAACCCAAACAAGAGTTACAAACAGGTTAATTTAATTACAAAACAGAAATAGCCATTCTTTCCATAAAGTCACTTGACAGAAGAAGGTTAAACACATCGATGAGTAAGGGATGACTAGGAACAGATTAAGAGAGCAGACACATTTCTATCAGCTGATGGCAACTATGTTACTATTAGCACAGTGGAAAGAAAGTCTGCAACCTCCGCTTCCCGATTGTCTTGGGGACTCAATGCTGCACAATGTCAGACCTAATTTCTTTAATAAATGGCCTGGGAAGAGGAGGTTCAGAACTTCAAGCTTGCAGGATTCTATTCTTTGTCTTATTTGCAAAGACAGTAAGTTAAAAACTCGTCTTTAGCTATTTAACGGTGGGAAAACACTTTTCCACGACCAAAAGAGCAAAATAATCCACTTAATGAATAGTATCTTTTGCCTTTTAAGTTTTAGGGAAAAACAAAACCAAAAACGAAACCACAATTCAAACATTTCTTCTATTTTTTTTTAAATTCTATGAATCTGAAAATGTAGAAATCTTACAACATTGTCCCCAGAATTAAAGTTCATTGTTGTTTGTAGAAAAGCAAGGAACACAACATAAAACTTATTGGTATTTGGCTAAGAGTAATGCAAGACTTAAAATAAGCCACACAACTAGCAGGTGTGAGCTGACAAGAAGCAAGGCGACAGGATAGAAGTGTCGAGAAGTTGGCTTGTTATCAGTTAGGCAGCCTGTCTCAGGATCATCGGATTCATTCAAGGCTCCCTGGGTTTGTCTGCTGTTAAACAGGGAGGAATAGAGGAGAGAAGAAAACAGAATAGCATTTGCAGAGCATCAGATGTAATCTTAAACTCTAAAACACACACATTATCTCATGCAACACATCTGCATCAGAAGTGTTTATGCTAAGTAGCCCTAAGCACCTTTGTGCGTTTCTTCTTTGGACTAAGTGGACAAACATTTTAAGACGACTAAAGCTACATGCAGAAGGAAACACTGGTTGGCCATAATGGTACCTGTACACAAGACTGCATGAATGAAATTACATGATGAAACAGCACGTATAAAATGGTCTCACAAATACTGCTTTGGGGAACGGGAGCAGGAGGACATGAAACAGGGCTGGGGAGACAAGTGGATGTGTCTGGCACAGCAAACATACCTTCTCCCAGTACTATATCTGTGCAATGTACTTACAGTTGTTAAGTCCTTCCTTGACATGATTTGGTCTTTGAAAAGAATGAAACACCTGACATGCCATCGTTGCCAGCCATGTTATTACTCTAATAAATTTTGCCTTCAGCTAATCTTATTTAAAGGGCCTGATCTATTCCTATGAACCCCCTTTCTGAAAACAGAGGCATATTGCAATTATACTTCAGAAAACAAAAGATTTACTTTCTGAGAGCATGTGTAAGAGAAAATTATTTTGCTTAAAGACAGTTGTAACTATGACCAATCTAAAATTCCTCACCAAAATCTCAATCTCAGTCAAGGAGAAGGAGGTAGTTTCATTTCTATTGGCTTCTCCTGTACTTGGTCAGTTGCGAGTTATTATGATATGGGAACGGACGACTTCTGTAGAAGCTCCTTTCTAAGAATGTGCAGTCCCTGAGCACTTCACATACTGATTTTTAACCAGGTTCTGACAACACCAGCAGTCACATTTGGACAAAGAACCATCTCACAGAATAATGGGAGTTAGTTTAAAACATTGGATCAATGGCACTGTGGTGCAGATTGGTCTCTCTGTTTGTCAAGACTTAAGCATTGTAACCAGTGACAAACCTGGCCATCTGCAAAACATGATTTATTGAACAAAATGGAGGTAAGTTTGGACTGGCAAAATTTACATTTTCAAGTTTACAGATAATTATATTACTTTCTCCTAAATGTCTAGTGAACTAGATTTTTGTGTTGTTGCTCTTGTTTTAACTTTTAAAAGGACTTTTATTTTGTTTGTGTATTTTTCCTCATGTATATATGTGTATAATGTATATATCTATTGGCTGTGGATACCAGAAAAAAAATTGGGTCTCCTAGGAATTGGAGTTACAGAGTAGTAATAATCTACCATGTGGGTTCTGGGAAACCAATCCAGGTCCTTGGGGAGATCAATCTAGATTCTTAACCTTGGAGTCAATTTTCTAAGCCTAATTTATTTTTTAAATATTTGTCTTTTTTTAATGTGCACTAGTGTTCGATTGCATGTATGTATATGAATCGGGGGCAAACCTGGTGCTAATGACAAACTAAACCAAACTGTAGTTACAGGTGACCGTAAGGCACATCATGAGAACCAGTAACAGAAACCCCGTCTCCTGCAAGAGCAGCAAGTGCTTTTTTTATAGAATAATTTTTATAATTTGAAATTGCACTGTAATGACATTATTTACCCCTTTCCTTTCTTCCAGTCAACCCATCCTATGTACCTTCCCTTGCTCTCTCTTAAGTTTATGGTATCTATTACTTTAATGGTTGTTATATATACATATTTGTGTGCCTCTCTCTCTCTCTCTCTCTCTCTCTCTCTCTCTCTCTCTCTCTCTCTGTGTGTGTGTGTGTGTGTGTGTGTATGTATCTAAATTAAATAATGATAGCATGGTCAGTCTATATAATGTTATGGAAGTCTCATGGAGTCTCGGAGAAAGAACTACAGGCAACTGAGCTATTCTGAGACTGGCGGGAACAGTCTTCCACAGGGAAGAGCACACCAAATGGATCTACTGTGAGTGGTCAGCCCTGAAATCACGCACATACAGCAAGTACTCTTAACCACTATGTTGTTGAGATCTGCACCAATCCAAGGCTTTCTCAGAGTCCCTGACGAAAGGACAAAAACAAACAAACAAACAATTTATGTGTCCTTGCTCAGAAGCAGACTTGGCAAGGCCAGTCTGGAGCTGAAGCTGGAGCTTCAGAGATGTTAAAGTTTTCCCTGGGATCTTAGGTTTTTTTTTCCCCTAAAGAGACTGGAGTTATCAGTCCCAAGGCCACACCATGTTATATGTCGGTAATTCTCTGGAGATACCCCATGTCCCCTCTATGCATCCTTGCTTGATTAGCCTCGTGCTAACTTTGTCCTATTGTATAAGAGATTTTGCTAATTCTGTCCCATTTCCTCCCTGGAATAGTATATAAGATGCTGAATAGTATATAAGAGCTTGGGGTTCACCACAGCATAAGGAAGTTTATTAAGGGGCTGTAGCACTAAGAAGTTTGAGAATCGCTGCTTCCAATGTTTCCTTTGCTTCTGCATTCCCTTTTTTTTTTTTTTTTTTTTTTTTGTAATGTATTGATAAAGCACTTAAAGAAGATATTTTGTTTCTTTCTAAAATGTTGCACTTGGTTCCCTGAAGAAGGTCCCATAAGTTTAAAGACCTCGGGATGTGTAGTTTAAAGACTGGCCCAAAGTGAGAACCACCCTATGGGCAAGAACCAATCCAAGACACTATTAATGGTACTATGTTATCCTTGCAGACGGTAGCTTAGTATAACTATCCTGAGAGGCTGTGCCCAGCAGCGTATGGGTAGATGCAGATGATACACTGCCAAACATTAGATGGAGCTCTGGCAGTCTTGTGGAAGTGTTTGGGAAGGATTGAGGAACATGGAGGAGACAGGGACTCCACATAAAGACCAACATAGTCAACTACCTGAACTGTTGGAGGCTCCTAGACACTGAACCACCAACCAGAGTGAGCATGGGCTGGGCCTAGCCCCACCACACACACATATGTAGCAAATGTACAGCTTGGTCTTCATCCGGGATTTCCAACAATCGGAGTGGGGGCTCTCCCTAAAGCTGTTCCCTGTCTGTGGAATATGTTCCCCTAACTGGGCTGCCTTGTCTGACCTCAGAGGGGAGGATGCATCTAGTCCTGCAGTGACTTGATCTGCCAGGGTGGGGTGATACTCAGGGAGGGTGCTCCACCTTCTCAGAGAAGAAGGGGAGGGTGGAATAGGGAGGAGTGCTGAGGGGTGATATTGGGATGTAAAGTGAATAAATGAATTAATTAATGAAAAAAGAGAGACAATCATCTACAAAGACCACATGCGTTTCATATTAATGAGCTGGCATGGTAGAATTGGATTAGAGATTGTCTCTATTCACAGCATAAATTTGATTCAATTATAATTCAACAGTCCTGTAAATCTGGTCAGTCTAGTCTGAAACAGATTACCAGACAAGAGATAAAAATTTTAAAAATTAAAAGAGAGAGAGATGGAGGGAGGGAGGGAGGGAGAGAGAGAGAGAGAGAGAGAGAGAGAGAGAGAGAGAGAGAGAGAGAAACAAAGAGACACCTGGAAGATGAGAAATCGGGTCAGTTCTTGAATTACTATCCATTCATGATGCCTCAGGGAGGCGAATGTTTCTCATTTTGATCATACAGTTTTAAAACCACCTGGAATGGCTCTGTCTCATTTAGCCTAGCCAAGTTGCTTCCTCTTTTATCATAAAGGATTATTAGATCTCCTGTTAATGTCTTCCACTTTTCATTTGTGGGAGCTGGAGGAGTCCAATACCCCTCATATTTTTGACCAAAAAAGCCTGCCACTACAGCAGGGGATTTTACTGATGAGAAAAAGAGGAGGAGCTTCACAGTAGCCCAGGCTGGGAAGACTGGAAGTGGTCTACTCAGCAGCAGAGCACCAGGTTCCTTGGCAACGTGGACCACCCCCTGGTTCCCTGGAGACATGTCTCCCAGGTCTGACTAGTGAGGAGCAGCTAGTCCCTAGCCGAGAGTGTGTGGCAAAACCTCCTGAGAGGGAAAGGCAGAGACAGGTCAGGCACCTCCATAATGACAAAATGTCTAGAATGTTTCCCCTGCAAGTATATTTGCAGTTTTCACCACACAGGGTTCTCCCAGGTCAGATGTGGATGCCCTAGGGCTAAAAAAGCACCATTCTTAAAGTAGAGCAGCCTCTGGTGCCCAGTTGTCCTGTGCTGTTTATGTGTGAGCAGAGAAACTGACTCTGAAATATGGGATTTGACCGTCCCACTTCAGATTGAAGCATGGTTTTTCTCTGTATGTCCTTACCCCCTTTCCTGGGTCAGACCATCCCTCTCAGAGGGGAAAGAAGAAGAAACAACCTAACAGATTAAAAAAAAAAAAAAAAAGCTGGACCTGAGCGGGTAACGTTCCTTAGGAAGACTTGAAAATGTAATTCTTTCTCCTTCCCTCCTTTCTTGTTCATTTTTCAAAAAACAAAACAAACAAAACACCAAAAAAATCAAACAAAATACAAAACCCACTGCCTCTCACCACTACCTCTGTATTCAGCTTCCTTGAGCCAAAAGGATGTTGTTATGATTTTAATGTTTTTTTTAATGTTGAGAGTTTTCCATGATAGATAACACATATACTAACAAAAATAGGTAGGCAGCCAAAACTGTAACGCTGTTGCCATGAAAAACCACCCAGGTGTGCTTTGCTGGGTCTTCATCTCCTTAAGAGACATTTGCTCCAATAATGCCTTGCAAACCAATTTTATATGAAAACAGGGACTGGGGAGGGATCTGTCTATAGAACTGTAAAGTCACATGGTATTGAATAATAAAAACTGTTCTAAGGATAAAGATACAAACTATTTTAATAAATGAAGATTTATTTATAAAGATGGATATATGTTTATAAAATAGAAAAGTAAAAGGCTTTTTAAGTTATAAATTTCCTAATAAGATTTATAGGCATATAGAGGCTAAGATTTAAAGATGATATGTATGATATTAAAGTTTATAAGATTTATGATTGACAGTTACAAAAAATGGCTATAATGCATGTAAAATCAAGGTTTATTTTAAAATAACTTGCTGCTAAAATATTACATAATAGTTAACTATATCAGACTGTGGACGACCTTATGGGTATTTCTCATGTGAGATTCTGCACTGCTGTCTTTAGCCAGACTGGGAACGATCAACCATTCTTATTCGTTTGCCATTGGTGGGTCTCTTATACAACCTTCTGTCTGGGTGACATGTATGGCCTATGGCTTTGGAATTCAGGAGAAGTCTAAAGTACAGCTTCTCAGGCATTGTCAATTCATTTAATCACTGGCGTTTTCTAGTTTCTAATAATTCAGGTTACCCAATTTGATTGATGTTTCCCAGTACGCAGTGGAAATCTGGTACCCTGTTTACAGGATGATATTCCCCCTGGGGACAGGCTTCATGATTCAAAAGAACTCTGTGGGGAGCTGGTTGACTTGTCCTGGAGGCACCCACTTGGTCTGAATGAAAATAATTTCTTAAGATTTCCACATTGGCTACATCCTCTTATAAGGTCTCCAGGGGATAGAGCAGGGGCTTAACTGGACCTTTGGCTGTTAGTCCCAGCCCTGAACAGTGTGATTTTCTAAGAGACTTTCAGGGAAAAGAAACAACTATAGCATGGACATCCTTTTACGTGAAAGATACTAAGAATAGTACCAGGCATTATCTAAGGCTGACTAAGTGGTAGCTCCTGTTATTGTAATTATTATAAATACCATCCTTACATCATGTACTCCTGACGTGTCCAGTTTTAATGTGAAGGCTATCTTTGCAACTTTGTTAACATCATGCTTCTCCCATATTTCTTTAAAAGAATAGTGTTCTATTGAAATTATCTCCCTCCCTCTTTCCCTCCCCTCTCCCTCTCTTTCTTACTTTCCTTGTCCTCCTTCTCACCACCACCACCACCACCGCCACCGCCACCGCCACCACCACCGTCACCGTCGTCGTCGTCATCATCTATCAATCATCTATTCATCTATCTATCCATCTATTACAGGGCACATGTTCCATGCTGATTGCAAGTTCAGGTTCAAATATTAGCAACAATTTATGTATGTACAATGCAGAAGTGCCATCTTTCTTAGTGGGCTGATCCTATAAATAGGTACTACTTAAGGAATCAAGTACTCAAATCAACAGAAAAAAAGAAAAACCAAGAGTGAAAAAAAGAATGTCTTTAAATGACGGTGCTCGCTCCAAGTTCAGAGTGCTAATTTCTATCTGATTGTACTTTTATCCCTGCCACTCAAAGAACACACTTCCTATTTTACAGTCTGGATGCTGTTTGTGCTTTCCACATCAACATTAGTAAGCCAAAGGATTTTGGTTTGGAAGGGCAATTTTAGAATCAAATTAATTTGTTGCTTATTAACTTCTATCTCTGGAGATTAGAGTAATGCATTAAACTTGCCTCCCATATAATGAGCACATAACTCAGTTAGAATTTGAAATAGCCTGACCACAAAGCTGCTTAATGTGTGAAGCTAGTGATGTGTCCAGAGCTGACAGGTGGGCTTGGGACTGCCTCCGTCACTCCTGCCAAGAACAGCAAAGCCATTTCTTCCGCCAGTGGACATTTAAGAACCCTGCCTGTGAGGAATGTAAAGGATTGCTCTCAGTAATACTATTAGCAATTGCTTCACCAGGAGATTATGAGAAGTAATTGGTGACCACCTTTCAAGGCACCCTGACAATTTAGTGTCATTAATTAGTGTTGTTAGCAGTGACTGGGGATCACCATGAAAGCAAATCTCAGTGGAGTTCCCAGCAGAAATGCAATATGAACAGACATTTAAGGGCAGTACCTGAATATGAATGATAAAAAGTAATGTTCAAATATCTGTCAAAATAATCACTTAGACTAGGAAAGACATGTCTCATTTTAAACACATTGCTACCTAGAAGCATAGGTGATTTCTCAAACAAAACCCAGTATTTGTGACTGTATAATATTTGCTTGTTTCCTCACATTTTTTCTCTTATTGACAATGCTGAATGTAGGGATTTTAAGTCACTCACCACAGTATGCTCTCAACCATTTAGAACTCTGCACTGAAAATTAGGATGTCTAGCTTGCCCAGTGCGGATAATTGTTCATTAATAGTTTTGTTACTCGGTATTTTATGTAAATCACTGCTATAGTAATTCAAACTCCTCAAAGGAAAATCAGAAATTAAACTAATTGAAAAAAAAGAGCAACTTTTCTTTTGACCAGAAACCTGAGACCATTTTGCATTTAATCTCTTGCTTTAAGTTTGGAGTTATGGAAATACCATCCTGCCTTATGACCCATTCTTTCAAAGCCAATATCTTAAAGAGCTTTATTTGACTCAATACTCACTTATACATCAATATTTATAGAGACCCACTTTTAACCCCTCCCAGATTTTGAATTATATTAGAGCTTCAATTGTCATACCAGTATTAAGTGAACGTGATGCATGCTATACCCATGAGAGCTTTGGAAATGCTCCAAGCACTCAGAGGACTGAATACCCTCACATTTCAAAGTACTTTAAAAGAAATCTTTATATTGAAACAAAACCCTCAATATTGGAGGAAAGAAAGCCTTTCCTTGCCTTCTACACAGCATGTAAAAGGAAGAGGTTTTTATAACATAATTTCTCTGGTCCATGGTTTCCTTATGTTATAGGCGAAGGTAAAGAGGGAAGTTTGTTTTTCTTTTTTTCTTTAAGTTAGCTCAAGATCCATTAGACTACACGACTCCATATGGACCCAATGAGTGTGCTAAACCTTCACCTTTACCACACCCATAGATATACTTGGTGAAAAATGACCTTCCAAACGTTTTCAAACTTCTGGGCTATAGTTAGATTACTAAGAGAAGACCTGTATAACAACTATGCACACATTTAAAGGAACATGCAAATTTCATAAATGGTATCAAGGTTGGAGTCCTTTCTATATTGGTCTAGAGGTAAGGACAGCTTCTGAGGCTGGTTGCAGGGTCATCAGACACATTTAAAGTATCTTCTAATTAATTTCAGATTTGAGTTTAGAATATGGAATTAGTATATGAACTCTAAGAACAGTCTTGTTCTAGGGTTGGAGAGGTATCTCATTGCTTCAGAGCACTTGTGGCTCTTGCAGAGGACCTGAGCCTGATTGTCAGCACCCAGATTAGGTGGCTCAAAACCACCTGCAGTTCCTACTCGAGGAGATCCATTATACTATTTTAACCTGTGTGTGTGTGTGTGTATGTGTGTGTGTGTGTGTGTGTGTGTGTGTGTGTGTGTGCAGGCACATGCACAGATGACTTCACAAAAATGAATACATGTACAAATAATATTTTAATGCATTCTAAGAAAGTGACTTGGAAGATATGTCACTGTTACAGAAGTCCAGGCCATGGGTTATTTAATAAGCATAGACAAATTTGGTTCCAAACAGTGAATAAGCTTGGGCTTACATAAAGCCCCCAGAGAACATGTAAATTTTGTTCAAGGTTCACTGTGTAGATTCCTGGGCCTGAATTTCTGTGGAGAGGATCCCTGTAAGTAGAAGGACAACAGTGTAAGCAGACCAGGGAAATGAAAGTGGGCTTAGAACCCTTTCCTAGCAGAGCACAGGAATGGCCTTTAAGCTAGGATGCTCCACTGGCTTGGGAAAGAATCTCTATGATTTAGTCTAGATGACAAATATTAGGTAGGGTACCTGGAATGCTTGGGATGCAGACAAAGCATGTGAGGCAGAGAAAAATGTCTGCAGCCAGTGCTACCACGAGATAACTGTCTTCCCTTATAGGAGCTTTGTTCATTCCTTACAGTGACCAAAATGGAAATTACATTTCTTTTTATAAACTTTCAACAGCTCCAAATCAGGGCCAAGCAACAGGTAGAGGCTTGGAGCCCCATCTCTTCATTGAATAAGCCACATTTCTTTCCTGACACGACTGGGGTCCCTTTAAAGTTATGTTTCCTGTGAGCACTCGGACGCAGGCACATGCAGGATTACAAAGGCCACATTTTCTCCCCTTAGAGCACAGATAACAGTTCACCAAGACATAGTAGGTAAAAGGACAGCTCAAGTAGTCCAAGAAGGGTGATCTTCTATTGGGTCTCTAATGAAGTTCTTATCATTCTATTTTGGACTCAAATTTGAGAACTAAAGCCAAGTAAATTGACCTATTAGCTAAAACTAATCTGATTTTCCCTAATAATATTTTTTGTTTTCATTTTGAACTTTTTGTTTCATAAAATAAATAGTAAGTAAAAATATCTTCTCAGGATGGCAGGCATGAGTGTGGTGGTTTATACGGATTGTTTTCAGAAGAAAGGACATGCACTTAGAAGTGTCATTCCTGAACAGATAGCAAGAGAAACCATATATCCAGTCTAAACTTTCTTATTACTTATGAAAGAAATGGAATGATGGAGAGATAATGAGTTTTAAGTACAAATCCTTTCATCAGAAGTTTGGTTCATGCCTTTGAATTTTAGAAAGGAGAATATTTGGATCAGGTCTGGAAAGAAATATTACAAATGAGTAAAGGATCAAAGAAAAACACTGTGGAGAGCAAATTAAGATTAGTTTTGTGAGCCGGGTAGTGATGGCGCAAGCCTTTAATCCCAGCACTCGGGAGGCAGAGGCAGGCGAATTTCTGAGTTCGAGGCCAGCCTGGTCTACAGAGTGAGTTCCAGGATTGCCAGGGCTACACAGAGAAATCCTGTCTCAAAAAAACCTGAAAAACCAAAAAAAAAAAAAAAGATTAGTTTTGGGTGTATAAAAAGCTAATGGGCAGCCGGGCAGTGGTGGCACACGGCTTTAATCTCAGCACTTGGGAGGCAGAGGCAGGTGGATTTCTGAGTTCCAGGCCACCCTGGTCTACAGAGTGAGTTCCAGGACAGCCAGGGCTACACAGAGAAACCCTGTCTCAAAACACCAAAAAAAAAAAAAAAAAAAAAAAAAAAAAGCTAATGGATAATGTGTAGGATATTTTTTAGCATATGTAAGGCACGGTGAAATGAATTTGGTGCATCCATTTGAGTTCCGCACGCTAGTTTTCCGTCTTCCTCATGTTCTTTGAGGCTAGAGTTTAAAGCATATGCCCCAGGAACGTTCAGAAGCATTGAAAGTATAGGCTTGCCTCAGCTAAATAGATTTGCCTTCTTTCATGACAGAGAAACTGTGGCATTTCCATTGGGAAGAGCAGAGCATAGTAACAGGATGTGTGGAGGCTGAGGGGGAAATAGAGGGAACAGGAGAGGGGAGGGGAGAGAAGAAGGGCAAGGGGTCCACGCACAGCAGTGTCTGGGCAGAGAAGCCTGGTGCCAGGTGGATTTTGTCTAACTAACTGGTAACGTAGTGCAGCCAGGGATAGGCTGTGGAATGAGGAAGGGGGGCTAGTCCTGGGCACAGCCATGTTCTTAAAGATGTTTATGGAAAGTCTGACTTGGATGCAATGAAATGACAATGCTTGGTAGCAGTAGCAGAAAGGAAAAGGAAGGCAAGGCTGGCCACGGATGCAGACAGAGCCAAGCTACAGTGCCAGCCAGACTCCATGCAGGACCAGAGCACCAAATCAGAGACTGGCCTCTAGGCAGCGATGAACTGAAATGTCCATGGCTGCGTGTTTGTAAGATATTAAAGAAATGTGGTCCTGGGAGAGAGTTCAGCAGTAAAACCACTTGCTGCACAAGGATGGTGGCCTCAGCTCAGATCCTTAGCACTCTCATAAGCACCTGGTGTGGCTTATGTCACTACCTCAGTACCCTGTGGGGGTAGGGAAGACACTGGGAGGGCTGCCAAGGCCCTTGGAAATTGCAGATTTCTGTACCGTGCACTGAACCAGGCAACTGAAATTCTTCTCTGACTTTCAAATACGAGTGCATGCGTATATGTATCTGCATACAAACATGCACACACACTACATACAGATAACACATACATTCATATAAAGAAACAAACCCCTAAATACATTACATCTTCGACACATTGGTGAACAAATAAATGGGTACATACATAGAGATATACATTATCTAGTACTTGATGCAATTTGATTTTCTCTGAAAAGATACTCTGACATGTCTTAGTTC
This sequence comes from Uromys caudimaculatus, assembly GCA_028551405.1. Classification (NCBI taxonomy): domain Eukaryota; kingdom Metazoa; phylum Chordata; class Mammalia; order Rodentia; family Muridae; genus Uromys; species Uromys caudimaculatus. The sequence continues at coordinate 13,545,317 of CM052707.1, read as the reverse complement.
TCATTGTTTCAAGGTAACAGATCTAAAAGTGGTCATTAAATACTGCTAAAATATTTTCAAATGTCAACCATCACACTTTCCCCTTTAATTAATAACCTTCTGGGGGTTTATGATGAGATACTCCCTATTAAGATGGAATTAATGGTCAGGCTCTAAGGCTTCTTTCCCTCTTGGAAACCTTGGGCGAGAGTGATGGAGCTTGGCTCTCCACGTTCCTCACGTTCCTGCAAAGCAGGAAGCCCAGCTGTGCAGCACTTTAGCTCTGCCCGAAACTCCTGAATGAAACCAGATGCCCATGCAGGCCATTAGACTACAGCCTGCTTTATTCTCCATGCAGCCAGGGACATGAGGCAGATATTGGTAACGAGGCACAGTGCATATAGAGATGTAGGCAGGAAAATCATGAAAGGAAATAGCCCAGCTCCTTATTATCTTAACTCTATTAAGTCTCAACTCCTTCCCTTTAAAATGAGAACATTCACAATTCCCACAGGATTACTGTGAGAATTACACGAATGCACACAGCACTTTCATAATAGTAAAAATGAATAAATAAAGCAATTTCAAAGTTACCTTCTGTTTCTCTCCCTTAGGTAAGTCTTGTGTGTGTATGTGTGTGTGTGTGTGTGTGTGTGTGTGTGTGTGTGTGTATGGGTGGGTATATGTGTGTGTGTATGTGTGTGTGTGTGTAAACAAAGCATGCCCTGACAAGATGTAGCCTGCTTAGCTTTTTCTGTCTTTCTCTCATGTACCCAAAGCATTAAGCATTAAGGCTGTGGACAACGCTCTTACCTATTCAATATCTATGAGTCAGGGTCTCACTTTATATTCAAGACTGGTCTATAACTCATTAAATGGACAGGTTGGTCTTGAACTTGCATTAGTTCTTCATGCTTTGCCTCCCAATTGCTGGGATTGCAGGTATCAGACAGTACACTCAGTTTCTCCTTTATCTAGTTTTAAAAACTTCCCTGAGTTTCTCATTGTTTTATGCTGAAGAGTCTTAAATTGTCTTTCTAGCTCTCATCTCTGAATTACGCTATTACATCCAGTTAGATGTCTAACTAGCATCACAAGGCAACAAGGCTAACACAGTTTGGTGCCAATTACTTGGCTCACACCATGCCTTCCTTCTCATGAAGGGCACTGTGATTTGAACGTAAAATTACCCTAAGAGGCTACTGTGTTTGCACACTTGGTCTGCAGCTAGTAGCACTGATTTGGAGGGTTCTAGCATCTTTAAGAAGTGGGGTCTTGCTAGAGGAAGTGTGTTACTTGGAGAGGCTTTGAGGTTTTATAGCTTGGCCTCATTTCCTGTTCTCCTTCTCTTCCTGACTCCTGATGACCCGTGAGGATGGAGGTGAACTAACATCATAAAATAACTCACCTGTAGAGAAGCAGTTGTTAAAGCTAACAGCAGGCAGTGGTTTTCAGGTACATTTTCTATTCTTCTCTGTGCCCTTTTGTAACAACACTGAAGCAGATAATCACCCCAGGGTCCAACTGAGCCATCATTTATGTCACTTGAAACAATGTGCCACAACAATGCTGGCAATGGCCCTGCTGTTTGCCAAGCAGATGGCCATCAGGAAGAGTAAAAATACCACCCGGAGCCAATTGTAGTAATTGCCTGAAGTTAACTTTTCTGATTAAAATAAAAAGTGTTGCAGCAGCTTCGTTCCAGAGTTCCCAGGAGAATTCTAAGGGTCTGGCTTACTCTCCCCCATCCATTTCCTTGGTGTTTTGCTGCACATCCTCAGAAGGCGCGTTCTGGATTGACTGTTGTGTTCACTGGGGTATCACAGACTCACACCCAATGCTTCCCTTCTCTTTAGATCCCTTCTAAATTGCTTAAAGCCGTCCTCCCACTCAAATTGATGGCACTGATAGAGACTCTTGGAGGTCCTCTTGGCCCAGCCTCTGTGTTTTCATCAGAGGCTCAGAGCTCTAAAGGGCGGAATGGTGCTCATCAGCCATCTAAGGGGCACAGGGCTGGGGCTGTGTGCACAAGTGGGTTAATGAGACTCTAGCTCTAACACACAAAGTCCTGCTCTCATAGCCCATGTTTATCAGAGGACTCGCTAACTCCTCAGCCTTTATAGACAATGGGGACTCATGAGCCCTCTCCCCGAGATGCCCCCCACACCATCCATTTTACACCCTGGGGCTCATGGTCTGTTCCTAATGGAACACCACAGGTTTTACACACTATCGAAGCAAGATGACCAGGAAGAGTAGGTGGCATCCATAGGACTGAGCACCCTAGTTTTCCTCAACAATCCGCAGAACATATGGCAGACAGTCCTTTTCTTAGGTAACAATGAGTCCATCAGTGTGGCTGCTTTGGTCCTAAATCACAAGAGTGAGAAATCAAAGATGTAAAGGAAAGGTGGAGCTAACTAAAGAATTCAAGCATAGGGAAGTGGTATCATTTGGGTTTCTTTGTTGTGAGAAACACCGTGACTGACCTGAGGAGGAAAAGGCCCCACACCAATCATTCATCCAGACAATGTCCCCCCACCCCCCCCACCCCCCACCCCCCCCCCCC
>CM052707.1:13490739-13542669 GCA_028551405.1 Uromys caudimaculatus | reverse complement strand
TATCATTATTGAAGTGTGCATGTATCTCAAATTCAGAGACAATAAAATAAATCAATTAGGTTTTAGGGATTGACACACTTCAATCTTTACCTTGATACTTGGTTTATAAATCAGATCTCTCTGAAACAGTGAAATATATATGGAATTTAAGATTACAACGGTATTTGAGATGCATCAAGCAATGTATGGGTGCATGCAAAATTCTGAAGGAGGCATAGAAGATGGCGCAGAAGAAATAAAAGCAACAACATGACGAAGGAGCATCCCTTGAGAGTTGGCAGGATGCCTGTCCTTGGCTAAAATGTGCACGTGCTCAGTGTATGATAGGAATTTACTAATATATTTCTGTCTACAAAGTTGAGTATATCAATGGGCAGAAATCCATTTCATAGGCAAATTAATGGATGGTGATTTACAAAGAACTCTAAAAGACAAAGTATCAAGAAACATAAAGAACTCTTTAGAAACCACCCATCACTCCTCCAAACCACAAATCAATTCTCTAAAGCGCCGTGCCTTATCCTATGGGAGGTCCCATGGATGTTAGGAGCTGATTTTATGCCATTTTGTCAAATGGCTTACAATTGCTGAGCTCCAGAATCATAAGATCTAAAATACTTCTATTCTTTTAATTCCCTTTATTAGAAAAAAATCAAGTAGTTATAGGAAAGCTCACTGGCAGGAAGTTGATGATAAAACTATGGAGAATTGTCTTTGTAAAATGAGATTGCAAAATCAATGTAGTAGTGACCCTGAACGTTCTTACTTAGAAATAGGAAGCTAAAATTCCACTTCCTTGTGCCACAAATGGCTGCATTCTAATAGATGAATAGATGGTATTTCAGCAGAAGACACCTGTCTCCCCCATTACCTAAAAGGACTTCCCACTAGAGAAATAGTAAGAAAAGGGCAACAAATGATTAAAATAAAGATATGCATTATTAGCCTATAAATTTCAATTGTAAATTTCACCTTAATGGGAATTAGCAAGCATAGCACATAGCTTTTTCTGGTATAAACTTATGCTTACATACTAGATGGTCAAAAAATTCTAGGATGGAATCTGCATTTCCCATTTGTTATTTGTGTTGTTGGAAAGGCTGCATAATTTTTCTTTACATTAATATAGTCTTATTGAAATGACAGATGATAATTATATCATTATATGTGAGTTAATATGACTGTGAAGATTCACACGCGTGCACGCGCACACACACACACCTACACACACACACACACACACACACACACACACACACACACACATCTCCAAATCAATCAGTCTTATATTATATACCTTGTCTACCTGAAAGATATGTACACACCTACACACACCTGTATTAGTAAAGCACATCTGAGGTATGTGAAGTGATTGAGAATCCGTAGCTGCGATTGCTGTAACTATTGATATAAATATTGCTAATTATTTATTGAATAAATAACTGAAGTAATCTACAACTTATTTCTGTTCATTAATTAATACATTTTTGGAAAATATAGCCCGTACATTAGAACAATCTCTGTAATGTTTATACTTCCTAGTAGTGATCTCGCAGTTAGAGGATTTATTATCCATTGCTATGGTAGCCTTCAGATTTCCATATATTAATAATTCATAATGTAGTGCTTTCTCTAAATACTCTAAATTTTCAAGTCCAAATTTGATTGGATATTGTAAAGCCTGTTTAGTGTTTTCCTTTTATTCAGTTCTCATGTTTGAACCTAAGACCTCATGAATGCCAGGAACAAACTCCTTTGCTGTGCTATTTCCATGACATAGATTTTGGCTCTTTTGAACAATAACAACAAAAAGGCCTACTTAAAAATACTGCTTGCTTTTATTCTGCTGTAGAGTATAGTGCTAATATTTCCTGTTCTGCGTCTAACAATACTTTCACAGAGACACTGAATTAGTCTTATCATTTACTTTGTGTACCTGAAGTAATCATTCAGTTCTGAAAATATTTACCTGTAATACTTTTAATCATAAATCATTAATATGTATTGAAAATTTTCAAATATTTATATCTTTAATAATTATGAGCATTTAATCCATTTAATTTAGATAATGATAATTGGAGACTGGATGCAGAATAAATTACTAACATGCATAATTTATAATGAAAAATATTGTTGCTCCTTTATTACTTAGTTTATTTATTCCCCGGGAAATACTTATTGAAAATTAATTTATACCGAAAGTATTACCTGATTACTTAAATATAACTCACGCTCTTCCATGTTGACAAATATAAGCTAGAACTATTGTATGCAGATTGAAGACACATATTTATAAAATAATATGGGTAGGTTTACAATAGAGAATTCATTGACTAATCTTATATATACATATTTTGTTTTATATATATATATATAAAAATTTGCTTCATCTACTAGCCAAAACTTACGTTTAAATTGCCTGGTGTCTTACGATGGAATTTCTGTACTGTATCTTTGGGTGTGTAGAGATGGGTTCACAATAGTGAAGTTTTGTATGGTTGAGTTTTCCCATGACTTTAATGTATAAGTGTATTGGGCACTTTGGGGGCTAACAAGACATTATTCCTTCATCGACTTTGGTGGGCTTTGTCTGTATTTACCTTGTAATGATTTGGTGTACATTTTTGTTCAATTCCCATTACCACTAATGTAAACAGAGTGGTGCCTTGGTGCCTTGGGGAACTGCCTCCAGGACTCCGCCTGTAGTTGCCTGTTTCTGGAGGGTGCTTAAGCACTGTATCTAAAGTGTTTGTAATATACTACACATCCTCCATGCACTTTGTAGATCACTTACACCAAACAAGTAACTTGGAAATGCTTAGTGAATGGTTGTTTCTAATTAAAGAGGTAAGTCTGAATTTATTTACTGTAGACACTTTTTGTTTTTAAAAAGGGGGGGGGTCACGTGCAAGGGACAGAGATCTACAGACCCTGGAGCTTTGTTTGGCAGGCACAGTAAAAGACACAATGAATTCTGTGAGAGGCCATTCAGCTGCTCTCAAGGAAATATTGGGTGGATTAGACATGTGTTTTGAGACACATATTTAAGCATTGAATATAATGTTGGCTTCTAGAAGGCAGTGAAGAGAGGAAACTGGGAGAAGGCTGGTAAGCTGGGACAAAGACAGAGATGAGAGGTAGACATGCTGTTCTTAGGAGCAAGAGTCTGTATTCTTCACACACAGAATTGTATTGTGATCTGTACTCTTTACACACAAGTGATAACATTGGTATTTGCATGGGGAAATTGTACATAGTGGTTGGTGATATTTGTTCCATTGGTGATTGCTACATTCTCACACAGAGAAGAATTAAAATCGCATTTGAACTTATGGCTCAACCTCACAGAGCATATGCTAGAGTATTTAAGAATTTACCTGAATCCTCTAAATTACCCCTGAGAAACAGAGCAAAGAATAACCCTCACCTAGAAAACTGGGATGCTATCTGATAAGGATATAAGGATTATCAGTTATCTGAAAATTATATTAAAGTCCTAATAATATGGCATTTCCCATTTAGTATGGGCTCTAGCATTTTAAAGGATCGAAAACATTCTTTAACCTACTCCAGGCTTTCTTACTCTGACTTGAATTTTGATCTATAGAAGTCATAAGGAGCCACAGTAGGGTCACATCTACAGTTTCTATTTCATCATCTCAATGGTAGAAATAAATAGAAGCATCTTCCTAAAAGCTTAAGTGATGATAGAATTCTTTAATTTAACATTTGCTTTTTATTTTTATTTATGTGTACTTATTTTTACTTAAGTATTTCCTGGGAAATAAATAAACTAAGTTAGTAGTAAAGGAGCAACAATATTTTTCATTATAAATTATGCATGTTAGTAATTTACTCTGCGTCCAGTCTCCAATTATCACACACACACACACACACACACACACACACACACACACACGCACGCGTACACATACACACACACACACACACGCACACACACACGCACACACACGCACGCGTACACATATACACACACACGCACACACACACACGCATACACATATACACATGGATGTAGTAGCCTCACAATCTCAAAGAGGGTGTCATATCTCTTGGAGTCAGAGTTACAGTTAGATGTGAGCTGTCCCACGTGGGCGGTGGAAACATGAATCTCTGGCCTCCATGACAGCAGTCTATGTTCTTAACCTATAAACCATGTATCTAGTCTCAGTGATAGGAAGTTTGTAGAGACCTGGAAGATATGCTGTGTTCTTAGAGATATGTAATACTTTCATGTAGTTTCTTTGGCTAGTCATTAGCAACATTTAATATATTATTTTGGAAACCTCTGATACAAGTATCCTTTGCCATGCAGAGAACCTAAAGGCAACCCCGGCTTGCTGCCCAGCACTCGGTGTAATAGTATGGCCGTCATAACTCCTGGTGTATTATCTGGTTCTGAAGAGCTGAATGCCATCTGAGCCACATCTGGAAACAGTACTGCTGTGTCCGAGCACTTTCCTATGCATGAACGAGGTAAGCGCTGCTGGAAGACAAAGTTCATCACAGCCTCATTTCACGTCCTGGCTGGAAACTAAACTTAAATTGATCAGGAAATGGGTTTTGTCATCCATATTGTGTAGTTTAGGGGGAAATGTGCCATGGTGATAGAGAGAGTGCTTGCTTTTGAGGCTGAAAACAGTTTGTGGCAGGGCACAGGTATACACAATAATCTAAAGACGTGATCACCCCACAAAGCCCCATATTTACTTATCTTTCCGTGAAGGCTGCATCAGTCACGGTGTCTGCCTGACTTAGCTGGGGCTCTGCAGCACTCACTTTAATATTTTCTAACCTCCTACTGCAGTAGGTGATGTGATTATAAGAGGGTAGATAATCAGAAGGATTCATAAATGATGTCTAAACACATCTACTGGCAAACCACAGCACTCCTGGGCATGAGTAACTGGAGATGAGATGGCAGCGTACATACGGGTCACTTCATTTCCACTGTGTACTTTTTATAAAAGTAGAAGAGGAAGGCCTGTCCACCTGTGTGGCCACAGTCACGACTATCTGTTGTTGCTTTAATGACACTAATTTTACATAGCAATCAGCTAAAGATTGCCTAAGGGATAGAAAATAATAAATATATACATAGGCATAGGCGTATATATATATGTGTGTGTGTGTGTGTGTGTGTGTGTGTGTGTGTATGTACTTAGTTTGAATATATACTTAGTCTGAAAAAAAAATATATATATATATATGACCTACTGTGAGAATTTATAATTCCAAGTGAGATGAATCACAAGAGTAATTTCTAAGAGCACCATTTTTCATATCATACCAGGTTCAAACTGGTTTCATCATTAAAAACAAACACAAATAAACCTAAAATTGTCAGGTATCGTTGAGCATGCCTTTAATCCCAAAGACTTAGGAGGCAGAGGCAGGAAGATCTACATGAGTTTGAAGCCAGCTTGTTCTACAGAGTGAGTTCCGGGACAGACAGAGCTACACAGAGAGACACTGGCTCAATAACCAACCAACCAATTAACCAACCAACCAACCAACTAACCAACCACCACCACCAACAACAAAGGACCCCAAAATTAATGTAACCGAACATTTAATATAGCATTAACTGTACCATCTCTAAGAAGCACATTTTAAATAAAAATTCACATTCTAAATTCATTGTTTTCATTTATGATGGGATGTATGGTCCTTCAACCTAGGTGGGCTTTGGACAGTTTTTATGGAAAAGTAACTGAAAATCCTAGCTGATAAATAAAAGCAGTCCCTTTTCAAATAGGAAAACTGTTTTTTTAACATTTGACTGATTGTGTTGTTTACTTTGTAGCTAGATGCTATGACCATTAAAATAAAGATTAAATTGCATTAGTATTTGGCTTAATTCTCAGGGTTTGCCTACACTTGTCCTGGGCCTACAGCATTAGAAATTGTTAAGAGGTCATTCTGAATCTTAAGTGTTATACTATAAATATCACTTGTTCAATGTTACACAGATATGTATTGATTTTCTACAATAAACTGTTTTTATAAAAAGTTTTGATATAAAGAATGTGAAAATAATCTTTCAATAAAGCAAGAAAGTAAGACTAGAAGCAACCAGTACTTGTACATTTATGTGATTTATTTTTAAAGTGAGGCTTAAACAATATGAACACTGCTATATTAAGTAAATTTGACTTTTTAAAATTAGATTTACTTTAATTTTCTGAGCACAACTGTTGGCCTGTATGTATACGCTTATCTCCACAACATGTGTTGAGTGCCAATGGAGGCCAGAAAGGGCACACGACCCTCTAGAACTATAGCTAAAGATGGCAATGGGAGCTAAACATCAGTTCTCTTAAACACCGAGCCATCTTTCCAGCCCCAGATTTGACTTTCAAAAGAACTGAAGGTATCAATTGTATTGAAGGCATCTATCTTCTTTTCCCTAAACATCAAGCTTTCAGGAAGACTTTGTGAGACAGGAATATGACTCTACCTATGACATGGTGCCAGGGTTAAATACTATTAACTTCTAAAAAGTATTATTAGATGGTATTGAGAATGTTAATTTTGGATCGAACTTTCATTAAGCCCTTTTCTGTAAAGACCCTTTCATATTTTTCTGTGAATAAAGAAGTTGCTGAGAGTGAGCTATTCAACCAATCCTCCTCTTGCACGTGCTGATAGATTTGAGAGGGGAGCTACTGGAAGGGATTAGACGCCAGCTACAAAGAATATTCTAATCACAGATGCTGAAGACATGACTCCTCTTCAGGAAGCTTCATGCTAGTACAGTCTGCACTGTTTCCAAAACCTTTATAGCATGCCAGTCAAGTCGAGATAAACTTTGCATAGCCCTGTTTGCAGCTCCTCTAGGGTCCTGATTCTGGCTAACACTCTTCAACACTGGCTTCAGTTGGGTCCAAAAGAACCGTTCAGTAGTAATTCATAGAAACCTTTATGACGGACAGATGGATGGGCTGTGACTATTCTCGGATGTGATTGTTTTTTATAATGCTTGAAGTTGTCCAGTGATATGCAAATTAAAAATCATATTCTTATGCCACATTTCGTCCAAATTCACCTTCATATATATAACCATGTGGTTCAACTCACTTTTAGAATCAGCTAGGAGGCCCTCCTGTGCTACCCCTGAAGTTACATTAAACCCAATAAAAGGGGATTTTTTCCAAATGATCTTTGCATTCCCACCTGTGAATTTTATCACTGCTATCACTGTATGACGTAAGCTTGTAATATATAGAGGAGGCAGTGACAGTGTCAATCAAGGGAGCAATAGTAGTGGGGGTGGAGAGAGCAGTAGTAGTTGTGGAAAGGTAGCTACAGTAATGACTAGGGAAGGAGGCAGTGGGAAGCAGAGACAGCTAAAATACACAGGGCAGTAGAACAAAGCAAGAAGAGAAGAAGGTTGTTGTCTTAGAGTTTCTATCGCTGTGCTGAAACACTGTGACCAAAAGTAACTTGGGGAGGAAAGGGTTCATTTCACTTATGTTTCCTTGTTACACTTAATTGTGCAAGGAAGTCAGACCAAACCTCAGTGTAGGGTTCTGAAAGCAGGAACTGAAGCAGAGGCCATGGACGAACACTGCTTACTTAGCTTGCTTCTCCTGGCTTAGACAGTCCGTTTTCTTATAGAAAGAACCATGAAACCAGTGTGAGCTTGGCCTTCTCATAACTACCATCAATCAAGAAAACTGCACCACTGGCTTGTGCAAAGACCAGTCTGGCGGGGGTATTTTCTCAAATGACTCTGATTTGTGTCAAATTGACATAAAACCAGCCAGTAGCCATCACAATGGTTAAAAGCCAAGGATAGAAACTGAGAATGAGAATCCAGCTCCTTGAAAGATTAATGGTTAGCTGCCAAGTCTCAAAAGACCACGTCCTGATGCATAAGGCTTCAGAGCTCCACCCCTGAGCTGGTTTTGGATGCTGTATCACTAAATGCTAAAGCCGAGATTTCACTCATTCCTGAGTGCCAGGATAATCAAGTCCTAGGACAGTAACCCTGCAACCTTAGCAGTTGGGGCTGAAGATCTCCACGTTCTAAAGGCAGGGCCACAAGTATCTGGAGATCTCAGCCTCCAAGTCTCTCTGTCCAACACACAATGGAACCTCAGCACTAAAGGGTCAAGGATTACTAACACAACAACAACAACAACAACAACCACAAAGCCAAAGCACTCTACTCAGCATTTTAATGCAACCTGGAGAAAAAGTACCCAAATCAATCACTGGTAGCATTTTGATATCAAAGTAAACCTAGCAATTCAGAGGACAGAAGCTGCAAACATGATAAAATGATACTTGTAGCAAAAATCTGGCCAAGGAAGTTAGTGATAGGAAGATGAAGAAAATCAGTTTAAATATTCTATTTTATTTTTATTTCTATGTAGACCCAAGCTCCATGTCTCAGAAAGAAGCTACTGTTGAATACTGTGGTCAGGAACAAAGTGCACTGAATGTTAGAGAGAAACAGCTAAGCCTGAGATACATATATTTGACTGGAAATGAACAGCATCAGGTACTGAGTTGGAAATGTGACTTCACGAAGGGTTGGTAACCCCGCCAACGCCTGTCCGTGGTGAAGATGGGACGTACTGTCAATGTTAGATGGGTACTGTCCTCTCTTCACTCTCGGAAAAGTAAACTGTATTAACAGGGAAGGCCCGCCGCGGGACAGCCAACGTTGCCTGTTCTCTCAAGTCTCGGTTGCTTGGGAATTCTGAAAGCTGATCAGAGTTCTCGCTTTCCATGTGGCAGCCGTATTCACAACTAGAATGGGGAAACTCTAAGAAGGTAAGTTATTTTCTAAAATTGTATTATACTGCCTGTGATGTCAATGTGCCCACATGCAAGAAGGATGGACAACATGGTGACAGTGATTTAATAATGAAGGAATGCATTATGACTCAGTCATGTCACAGGCATCAATTATGAAGTGTAGCACATTTAGTGCCAAAATGACAAAAAATGTATTTTAAGATAAAAGTATTAAAATTTACTCATGCATTTTCTATCTGTATCATTTTTTCTTTATTTTATTCTAAAATTACTGAAGTCTAACCTGTGACCAGACTCCACTGGCTGCCACTTACATGCCACATTCATCCTTCAGTGCTTGCTTAGCGACTGAAGGGAGAATACGTCGAGCTTTCATTCAAGAAAGTAGCTGAATTCATCTATTGTACCCAAAGCTAAAAAATGAGAGGGCTTCCTAGTTATCCCACCAGCCAAAGGCAAACTGGCACGTGCATCTCAGTCTTGGATTTGAAATTAAGAGGGCAGGTAATGCTATTGTTTGTGCTAACAAAATTCCATAGGCCAGGCCAGAAATAAGCTTCCATTTTAATAAACATTATGGAAATTTTTACATATCCGTAGGCAAAAGGTGAAGGTATAAAATCCAGAATGAGGAGAATTCTATTTCCCTTGAGCTACGCATGCTTACATTCTGTCAAAATTATGCCCTAAAAGTCCATGGAAATCCAATCCCTTCTGTGTAATGCTCATATCATTCCTTATTAAACATTTCTAGAATTCACAGTGCCTAAGAGTTATAAAAAATTAAACATGAAAGAATCAGTTCATTGTCCCTCAAGTCCAAACTCAATGTACCAGAGGCTGCCCTTCTTCTTTAAAGCTCTCAGCGCTCTGCCTGTCTGCAGCAGATGGAGCCACTCACAAGCAGTCCTCCACCTCTACCACCTTAGACTGGCATCATTTCATGGCAAGGAATATTTTACTTTATTTGTCTACTATGCAATACAGTACAGACCAATATATTAAAATGTCCTGTGAACAAAGTCCTCCATAAGATAAGAGCCCGGTATTTTCCTCTCTATGAAATACGCTTTATTTTATATGTGGATATCAATAGGTTAGTTATACAGAAGATGAACATGTTGCCTTAAAATTGTGTATGTCTTAGTTAATATCAGAGGATTGTCACGCTACAAACAATGTAATGGTGGTTTTCATATCTATTTGATTTCTTCATTAGCTTGCATTATCAACAAAGCTTCAGGATGAAGGCAAACGTTAATTTCTTGGGCTCATTCCCAATAAGACAATCCTTCATTTTCATAAATTGCTATCATTTCTCTAATTATATTTGGCTTCTTTTTTCCTTGAGAGCATCACTGAAGAAACCATTTGGGGCCCAATCTGTACTCTGTCCCAAAAGTAAGAGACTCAGTATTCTCCAGTTCAATATTGTGTTCAAGGAACTGCAGAGCCTAACTATCATAAATGAAGGTCTGAAGAGATAAGGGAGATGATAATTTTGAAAAGCCTGTCATGTAGTTTTATTTTATGTAAATATAAATTTTAACATCATTTAACATGTCTAGTTTGATATTGTAGCTATTGGGAGGGTTGTTGAAACAAACCAACACGTGAGTATTTGCTTGCTCAGACACGGTTGTCCCTGTCTGAGAGTAAAGGGTCACTAGCTGGAGTTGAGTAACCATGATCTTTACAAGTATTGATGTTCGGCCAACTGAGACTGAAACTAATATGGGATGGCATGTTTTTGCTTGTTCCCCGGATTTCTAGCCAGCCATAAAGGGAGATAGTGCAGCCAGGTTAGAATTCAGCTGCCCGTCTTCATGGGCAGATAAATAACATGGATACTTACAAACACCACATTTTAGATCCTCTTAAAGCCATTACTTTCTCTGAGCTCATAATTTGATAAAGTAATCCACTTTAATATTAACTGTCAACAGGTCTCAATCTTAGAATTCAAGGAAACCCACTATGTGTCTGTTTGCATTTTATGTATGTTTCTGTGAAGAGTCACACACATGTGCATGTATGTATGTATGCATATTTGTGTGGCAGAAGACTGACTATGTGTGCATGTATGTATGTATGCATCTTTGTGTAGCAGAAGACTGACTATGGCAGAAGTTCCTTGTATCTGCCATCCACATTTATTTGCTTTCTTATTTTTAAGGTACATTTTCTCTTTGGGCTAGAACTTACCAAGTAGGTTTGGTTATCTGGCAAGACAGATCTGTGATCTGTGTATCTTGGTCTTCACAATGTTGTGATTACAAAGGCAGGTCACCATGCCTGGCTTTTTCCACTTACCTTCTGGTGATCAAACTCAGATCTTTATGCTTGGAATGTGAATTCTTTACCAAGTGAGCTACCTCCCTTGCCCCAGAAAGAGCTTTTTATTAACAGGCATCGCTGTAGTTTTCTGTCTGGGTGGGAAGTGTTTATCCTATCTGGTGTGGATACCAGCTAGGGAGTGTCCACTCCTCATGGCCTCCAACATGTCCCACATTTTCTTCCCTTTCTGACTGCCTTAACTGCCTTTATTGCTCTCTAACCTTTGCAGAAGCAGTTTGTGTGCAGGGCCATAGAAGAATTACTCTGTCATTATTTGTTTGCAGGTGAGTCTCTTCAAATAGGTTTGGAGCTTTTTGAAGAGAAAAAAACCTAGTACATGTTGTATATTTCCAAAATGAAGCATGGTGCGTGGTAAATGATGAACACTTAGGCCCTGCTTGCCTTGATATAAGGAAGTGCTCAGAATCATCTACCTCCTATGGGAGCTACCTTCCGTCATAGTGGGATGATGACCCAGCATAAAGTAGAGTATGTTTTATAGATTTAATACGCAGTAAAGTCAGCTAGCACCACCCTGGGCAGTCTCTACTTTGCAGAAAAAGCATACCAGAAAAACATGTCTATTCTTGTGACAGATCTGTCCTGGCAGTGGTGGTAGGAAGACCCCTGATAGAGACAGGCTGCCCCCACAAAGACACCATGGCTCAGCACTGTGACATGTGCCTTACTGCATTAAAATGGGGTGCATGCGCTCTGTGGCTTGGCAGCAAGTGATATTTTATTGCTTTGTTTTGTTGCTTTTGTTCAGTGGGGGAACTAAAATGATATGGAACCAAATACCAAATTAGCTATGTCCCGAAACTGCAAATTCAGTCAAGAACTGGGGTCCAGTGTAATCCTAGAATTGAGAGCAAATGAGATGCAGAGTAGCTTCCTGTGTGTACACATCTCTGGCTTTTAGTTTTAGGCTTTCCACGATTTTGCAATCGTAGGTAACTCAGTACCCAAAGGCATCACTACACCGGTCTTACCTGTTAAATATTAATTTAGAGTACTTATTTATATAAATGTGTAATACATAGCTCTAATTACTTATTAATTAGGGCTCATTGGATAGAACTTGGAAAGTAGCTTATCCAGTAAAACTTTCTTTGATTCCCAAAACATACATGCAAAAGCTGTGCTTGTTGGCAGCCACTTTTGCCTCTGGCATTAGGAAAGCAGAGGCACGTTGTAGACTGCTGGTGCTTACCAGCAAGACTGTCTAGCCTACTCAGGAGTTTCAGGCCTGTAAGAGCACTGCCTATAAATAAATGAATAAATCATACACCACACATACACACACACACACCACAAACATGCAGAAAATCCCCTATGTCCTATCACAAAACTCCATCTCCTTCCTTAAAACACAGGAAAAATAATTCAATTTACTTCAAGGGCCTTATCTCAGTGATAAGGCCAATAGTAAGAGTGTATTTATTTGTATGTCCTTGTGAAATACAAAATATCTAAGTAAAGATGGCCAGAAACCCTGCTGTATAGATGCACAGGGCGCCGGACACATCTTCCTACTATTGTGTAATGATGTGGAGCACTTTTAAAAATTCGATACAGTTCACAGATCCAGGAATGAAGACAAATACAAAGGGGCCATCTTCTGCTCTTAGAAGCACAAACTTAAAGACACAAGGCCCGTCTCCAGTTCTTCGTAGTCATAAAACTTGACCAACTCTCCAACTGTAATCTTCTTTCTGATTTTAATACCTACTCCATGGGGTTGAAATATGATCCTAGGAGTTTATTCCTTTAAACAACATGGCCTACAGAAGGCAAGAAGGTAAGGAGGAAATTAAGGTAGAAAAGAGGGAGGGCTGGGGCACTGAGAGGAGGGGCGGCCAGTAGGGTGAAGGCAGCCCCTGGTCTTAGTTTAGTTTGTATTGTTCATATTGAAAACAGGCTAGCTATTTTTTGCTTGTACATAGTTGTGAGGAATTAAAATAGAAAGTGTATTGAAAGATGGCAGAAATGGCCCTCAGGAGCAGTGGTACGTGCATTTGCATAGTGTAAGGTTTATAATAATTTCCTGCAACCTGGAAACCACCTTCAAATATTTGAGAAGAAGGCAATGGAAGAGAACGCGACTTAGCGCCTGTTGATCTAGATGGAGAGTGGGCCCTGATAAGAGGAGATCAAAGGACAGATTTCAGCTTCACGTGATGAGAACCTTTATGAAACCTATAACTCTCCAGCCATGGGAAAGATGATCACAGGAAGTGAGAACCCCTGGTGATTAGATGTGTGCAGGGAAAGGTTAGCTGACAACTTGTCACAGATGTCATATAAAAAGTCCTTGCCTTGGTTGGCAGGGTCACTAGGTAATAACCCAGGGCTCCTTCAAATGCTTTCATCATAAAATACCATTAACCTGAGAACATAAATACATAGAAAGAGAAAGAGCTGGAAGGCTGACTGATAGGAGATAAAGAATCCAGACATTAATAAGTGTTTTTCTGCACTAAAAACACATAATGCTTCATCAGACTCAAGAAATCAAAGAACAAAGCAATCAGGAAATGGCCATGCATCTACTTACAGGCTTTTTTGAGCCTAGCTCACTTTAATAAGATACACGAGTACTGGGAAATTTAATAGTCAGTATTCAATTTAGTTACTGAAAGGGGCTAAGGGTCTTATAAGAACACATCATTCTCTAAGCACAGACACAATGTCTAGGTGATGTGACTAGATCCATAGACACAATCAAGTCAGGCCTAAGCAAAAGAATAGTCGAGAAACTTTATATAAATATTTTACTTTGTATTTATACATTCTAGTATAGATTATTCTTTATTTGAGCTAGCATATATGTATGTGGTATGTGTGTGTGTATGTGTGTGTGTAATATCTATAGCTTTGGTTCCAGATCAAACCAAAGAGTAACATTTAAAAAGTATATTTCAATTCAGTTTTCAATTTCAGTTACTCTACTTTGATTTTCTCTTCCTTTTTTTTTTTTTTTTTGGTTTTCCGAGACAGGGTTTCTCTGTATAGCCTTGGCTACCCTGGAACTCACTCTGTAGACCAGGCTGGCCTCGAGCTCAGAAATCCACCTGCCTCTGCCTCCCAAGTGCTGGGATGAAAGCCGTGAGCCACTACCGCCCCGCCTGATTTTGTCTTTCAATGAATCGAAAAGTAAGCAACTTTGTATCGTTTGCTCGGAAACCAAGTTCTACCCTTGACCTTGCTATTCCCTATAAATGCCCACTGCTGATGAGAGAAGCTTGCCTTCATAGAGTGGAACCAGACTAGAAGCATGAAAACAGCGTGTTCCACTCAACAGGCCCACTCACCCTCATTAAGTGCACTCCATCAAGTCCCACAGAAACTTGACATGTTCCCTTAGATTCAACCCTGAATCTCCAGCAGAAAAGTCCTGAAGGTTAGTGCAAAGAATAATGCATATGCTCAAACGAATGATGAAGATGATTGTTCTTTAAAATATTGTAAAGTTTAGGAAAGATGACATCTACTGTGCCTTATAATATTGATTTAACAGAAAAAATATTAATAGACTTTACAGGTTGATGATGAAAATGGAAAAGACATTTGCATTTAAGTTCTTGTGTGAGATTTTTGTGGTTTTTGATATCTAACCAATGGTCACATGACTGTAAAGCAAAAGCCTTATTTTATAGTTTAGAAGATGCACTGCTTTATTAGCTTTGTTTCTTAAGGGGTAAGCCAGAAATATCAAATGCTTAGCATTTTCTTCAGGAGGAAACCTGCATCTGTGATGTGACATCTATCTTTACTATGGAACATTTTCCTTTAGACACTGGGGTATATTTTCAGTCCAGAAGAGCAACACAGGAGCTAGCTTCTGGGGAAAGGGAGTCACCTGTGTGGGAGCCACACACCATCCATGTGGGCCAGAGCATCTCAACCTTAAGAGGAAGAAAGAATTCACAGCTAGGTCTACTATGTTAAAACAAAATAAAGGACACTTGTGCTTCCTTTACTAACTGTACGTACAGCTCTTGATTATCTTAAAGTCCTTTTAATTTTATTTCTTTTTAATTGTTTTAAGTTAGTTAAATAAAAATGTGGTGATTACTTACCAAACCCGAAGTAAATTATCAAAACAATTCAGAAATATAGGAAATGTCTTAATACCATTTAAGGTATTTCTGAGCTTAACATAATTACATTGTTTCCATGTTCTTGGTCTCCAAACCCTCCCATGTATCAGTCTTCCCTTTTTGCTAAATATTTAACTGGAGGTAGGAATATTCAACAGGTGACTACTAACTTTCAAATGAAGTTAAATTTAGAAGAACAAGATACACCTTTGCCAAACGTTTTTATGTTAACATCCCAAGATTATTAAGGCTCCTAAAATGGAATATCTCCACTTTCATCTCAGCACCCATTACAAGGTTATTAATGTAACCCTGTTCTTTGCGATTCAAGGGTTATAGCAAACGGTAGCAAAATAACCATGTTCGCATTTATCATAAAACTATATAGGGCAGATTGCAAAGAGCCATGACATTCCTTTACCTTGCCCTAAATAGAAAAAGAATACAGCGTCCGTTTTCCATTATGATTTGAAACCATAACCTCTGCAGCATGAAATTTTAATTTATGAAAGAAAGAGTCTTAAGCCTTGAATCTGAGCAGGTTACAACTGGTTATATGAATATCAAAATTGCACAATTTTCTAAAAATAGATGCATTTAACTTCTTCCCCACAAAAGCTCTGTTTTTTAGAACTGAGTTCTAATGAGACATTATGATTGTAGATCATGAGTGCAGGCTTCGAAACTAAGATTCACTACAAAGTTATTGCAAGACAAAGTTACATGGACCTGGGTCATTTCTATTTCCAGCACATCTCATTTGTATTCATTATTAAGCTTATAAAAATAGTCTTAATTCCCTGTTCAGGAACTGCACAATTTATCTCCAAACTCCTAGTTACTAATATACATGTTAAAATTGTATGACTTTAGCAAACTGTTGAGAGCAAAACACTAACCCATCCAAAGTAGCTGGAGCTTGGGCTCTGGAAAACCACCCAACAGTAAAATGCTCTGTGGTAAAGATGCACTCATCGATAGTGGATCAGGTGTCATTTAAATTTATGATCATGAAATGCTTAATACAATATACTATTACCCCATGTATCATATGTATTTTGCTATAAGATAATGTTTCCTCTTGAGACTGACTAGAGATTTTTCCATGAAGCCATCCATCTCTTTCAACAATGACTAAAACAACTCATCTCTACAGAGGGGAAAGTAGTTACTTTGTCTTGTTCTGTCCAAACTGGTATCTTTTGGAAGCTCTCAAAGACCTCTATCTCTTGAGCTGGTCTCTTTGGGAGAAAAAATTAATCACGAAATCAAATAAAAATCTCATGTTATAAGAATTCCAACAGTCTGTGTTGCAAAATTAAGAAATAGAAACTGAACAAAAGATGGTATAGATGGACTTCCTTACTCAAGAGCAAAGGTGCCGTCCAGGTGATTCTCAGGAATGGAATAGTGGTTTTCTCTCTAAAATAGCGCAGAGTGTGCACAATTTTGAAAACACACTCACTTAAATGTAAGAGACTAGATTTGCTTGAAATTTAGAAGAGTTGCTTTAGTCACACTCAGTGTTGGTTGAAATGGGTGTAAAGGAAGCAGGTAGTCATGATACTTCTTTATTGTCATTTAAGTACTTGCACGCTGTCTTATACATAAAACTTGGGTCAATTAAAACGAATATAACAAAGTCAACCAGTTATAAAGATGAAAGTTAGAAGTAAAGTGTAAATGGGAAGGTCATCATGAAACGGAACTGTGATTGAGGTTGATGTATTCAAAATGAAAACAGAGAGCCCATAAAACGCTATGCATTTTATATAAACACTACACATTTTATATAAATGCCTCACAAAGCTGGTCCTGAGCTATTGACTAATCCATACAAGAGGAAAACCAATACATCTATACACACACTCACACACACACACACACACACACACACACACACACACACACACACAAATAATACACAGATAAATACAAATGCCTTTTTGCTTTTTTTTTTTTTTAAGAAAAGATGTTCTAAATAAATGAATAAGAGCTCATTCTTTTAATTTCATCAATATAGTTCGTGGGCATCACATCATATACAGCTTTAGTATTAACACTTCTTTGCGGACCCAATCTGATAGAGCTTCAGCAACAAGAAAACAGCAGCAGCAGCCGCAGATGACGACAAGCAGAGACCATAACTACACAGCACGAGTAACAGCCGTAGCAGCCTTTTCTGTTTCGGGATGCTCATTGTATAACCAACTAGTACTATGTTAAGTGCTTCAGAGATGTTTATTTTACTATGTATTCATGAGGATACTAAGCTAAGGAAGCTGGGAAGGTACCACATTAAACAGTTCAACTTTATCTTATGCTTACCAGCCCCTGCGTGCGTGCGTGCATGCGCATGTGCATGCGTGCGTACGTGCATGTGTGCGTGTGTGCGTGTGTGCGTGCATGCGTGTTTCTCTTCACAGATAAATTCTAAGAGCTCTTAGAATTAGAGTCTCTTTCTTTGGAGATGGGAAATCTGGGTAATTTAACTTCAAACATCATCCTTCTCCTTCCCCTTGCTGTTCTATGCCCACTTTATGCGCCATACTGAATCCCACTGTTCCCTGAAGTACTGGCTTCATTTTGAGTGTCTGTATTTTTGAGCCATGATCCCCCGCAAACAATGCTGCAGTGCTGAAGAAATGACATGTGATTTGTTACAGCTAACAAACTAACAATTTTGCAAATGATATGCTTTATAAATTATATTCTTGATTCCCTATAATGATGTCATCCTTGCTCATGTGAATTCGGGAGTGCTCACTGAATGGCATAGAATGGGGTATAATTGTACATAATTACCGGGGCTTTCAGCCATGATCCTGTGGGCACAAATATATTAAACTAGACATCTGAACATCTCTAGCAACTGTGATCTTATATTCTGGAGCAAAGCTTGCAGCCTTTTGGCTTGTGAAGACTTCAAGTATGTTCTATTGGACTAGAAATTCGAGTAGCTCAGGCAGCATCCAAGTTACAGGGACTCAAACCTTTTTATGATGATTGAAGGCAAGAGTTTTTAGGTGGTGCGCTCATAATTCATTATTTGTATCATCCTGTATTTGTTTCTATGTGTGAGAACAAGGGAAATAGAAATATATCACACCAAGTATGCAGTCATGAAAATCTTCATCTAGGGAAAGGTTCAGGGATTGCATATGGAAAAACATCTCAGAAATTATATGTTTGCGGCTCTATTGGTAGTGTGCTTGTCTACCATGTAGAAAGCTCTGGATTGGTTCCCAGTACTATATACAATAGTTATGGCGGTGCATGCCTGTAACTCCAGCACTTGGGAAATGGAAGCAAAAGGAGCAAAAGTATAAAGTTGTCCTTGAATAGAATATGTTCCAGCCCATCCTGGGGTGAGAGAACCTGCCTCATAAAACACAAAGAATGCAGTAGGTTAGATGGCTAAGTGGCATCTGAGAATCATTTATTTTGGTCTCCTACCGCAATCTCCCTGGGCATGTGGGACTTCCTAGGACTGTCCATAACTGCTTTACTAAAGATCCTTTATTCTAAAGCTGTCTGTATCTTTACTTCTTTAATACATGTTTTCTGTGACACATTTCTGCTACACCTCATTTTCCAAGTCCAGAGGCACCAGTCATTCGCCTAATGTCCTGTGATTTCATGTGTATCTCTGCTGGAACATTTCTTTTCTTCTCTAAAATACATATATCTGCTCCTCCCAACCCCTAGGCTTATAAAAATGCCCCAGTCTGCCACAAGCTCCTGTCAAAACACCCAGTATTTCCCTCTCTAAACCCAAGGGAGCTTCTTGTCCTATCCCACTACATGTTCATGTTTTAATAACTGAAAGTGATAAAAAAAAATGTATTGACAACAATTACCATTGCCACTACACTCTCCTAGAACCTGACATAAACACCAAAGGCCAGAGGTTAATAAATGATGAAATCAATCTTACCTGCAATTATCCGCAAACTCCCCATACATAAAACATTAGGAACAAGAAACCGGAAGTGGATATTTGGGAGGTTATTAAACATTTAGGCAGATTGTTGCTCGCACGACATTATTGTAAACGTATAAATTAAAATATCACTTTTCACTCTAAACTCTTAAAGCCATCGTGTTTGGAAATGTGGAGAGATAAAAACACGTATAAAAGTATATTGTACATTAGTACTGATATTTAAGAAAGTGACTTTGTAGGATCTGGTAAAATTGTGTGATGAGGGAAGATTCAGGCAGAGTCAGCACAACAGGGGCATCACAGGTACTGTAAGCAGCAAGGGCATGGGTGTCAGGCTGCCCAACCCCTTGGAGCCTGTAGGATGACACCATGTACCTTGGATCCCAGTCATGATGCCACCAGATGTGATGTGTGTCCACCTGGCTGTGCTTTTGCTTTTCTTCTCTTACTCTTTTTATTCATGCTTTCTGTTCTGCCATATGTTGAAAGTATGTAATTCCTTTGGGATTTTTATAGGAATTTACAGCTCAATTTTTACCCGGAACATTACAGAAACTTTTGGGTAACCAGAACTGAGAAGTCTATGGGTATTCCTGCAGATGTCGTAAGGATGTTTGTATTATGAGATAAACAGGGTTCTTTAGTGGTCAGGAGTGGGATGCTGTAACTTGGGTCCACAATGGCCTCCACAGCATTTTTTATTAAAGGTGTGATGCCAATCTGTTGAGCTACATACAGGAAGGTGGGTCTAGCAGAAGTAGGTTATGTTTAGTTTGGGTCTATCTTTGAAGAAGATAATGTGTATGGTCCCTTTCTGTCTCTCTCATATGTTCTGAGTCACTATGCCATGAGCATCTGCCTCTACCACATGCTCAAGTCATGATGTATTGACCCAGCAGGACCAAAGCAAAGAAGCTACTTGACAACAGACTGAAACTTCTGAGAGCACAAGCCAGATCCTCGAGCTACACCTCACTAACAGTGATCCTTCTGAGACTATTCCAGTTACTGGAAACAGGTATGACCAGAGATAATACAAAAATGCACCACTGAAATTCTTGAGGGAGGCAGCAGCAGTAATAGAAAATGTATCACTGCCTATACTATTCTCTACTGACATATTCTTTAAACAATCTACAAGTATCTGCCAGCTTCAAGCACTTTTGTGTTCAGGGCTCACAAATCTCTTTAATTCTGAAGTAAGAAAAGTCTAGAATCTCATTAAACTGGTCTCACCAATAAAAGTCAAGAAAAATAAAGCAACATGGAAAAAAGACAGAGAGGGGACATACCTACTTAAATGACAGATGAACTACTTGTTCTTCCTCAGAAGTCCCCCTACAAAGAAGTAAGGCACCTCAAATATAATGTTGTCGACTTCAGTGGTTCAAGGCTTACTCATGACAAAGCAAAGCTTTTCAGAAATCATATCCTCCCCCTCCCCATATTAAAGTTCAGATGCAGCTTGCTGGGAATGATAATAAAGATGTAGGCTTAGGGGCGATGGCTCAGTCACTGAAGTGCCAGTCTGCAGCAGAACCATGAAGACCTGAGCTGTAACTCCAGCATTTACAGAGCACCAGGCATGCACCAGGTGGTGCGTATGTAACCTAAGCACGAGAGGGTCAGGGCACTGAGACAGGTAAATTCCTCATGTGTCCTGGCCATCCAGTCTAGCTAGTCAGTGGGTTTCATGTTCAGTCACTGTCCCCAAAGATAAGCTGAAGAATCATTTTAAGAAGAAAACTGAAATCGACCACTGGTTTCTACATGTACCCGGGCACATAGGCACTTGCACGTTTATGTGGGCACGTAGCATGTACATCTATCTGTATGCATTAGCGCACAAGTGCATCCACCAAAGTCTCCGCCCCCACACACACCACAATTTACATAAAATCAGGCTACTGAGCCTTTCTTTTTTTACTAAAAAGGCATAATCATAACCCTGTGCCTAAAAGGTGATAAACTGATGGCATACCTAAATTTACACTCATCTGTCTTATTAACGGTTTCTCAACTATTTTAATGTCAAGGGCCATAGTGGAATGACAAAGGACAGGCAACTGAAAAAATGTTCTTTGTTATTTATTCTATTTAAATTCCTAATCTATTAGTTCTTGTTGAGAGAAATAATTACCCAAGGGGATTTGGTTTTAAGTTACTCTGTAGTCTCCATTAAACTCACAAACGCATTAGGTTAGAGAGAACTTTAAAATCAGTCAAATTTATTGAGGTTTGAAAGAATGGAGCTGTATAACTATGAATTAAATGTAAGCTTGGGTTTCTGAAAACCAAGACGATACAGCTGTTAGGTTTCTAAGAAAATTCCAAAACTGAAAACAGAGTTGTCCTTTCTGTGCTCTATTCCAAAACAAAACAAACAAACAAAAACAAAAGCAAGGTAAAACAAAACAAATAAACAAAAAACAAAAACAAAACCTCAAACTACAGAATCAATATACAACCAGACAATCATGCATCCATTTCATAAACCCGTGTTTTGATGAGGAAGATTTTTGCTGTACAAGGGTATTTCACAACTCAAGAAATTAATAGAAGTGGATTGTTTAAGTAAGTAGATCCATTTCAAACTGGTTTAAATGAGGCAGACTTTGGGTGGTTCTCATTCTTGGCTGCATTCCAGTGGCCAGCCTTCTGGGGCTCCTGCCTTTTGATGGCTTGTCTGTTTATTTGATTTATGTAGCTTCTGATGGGTGTGGAGAGTGAGGGTTAATAATAATTACCCCGTAAGCAGTCATTCTTAAGAGATCCTGACTGAATAAGACACAATCAGGTTTCTTGCTAGCTCTCTCATATGAAGAGATGGTCTGAAATCCACCATTTTGATCAAACACGTCATCACATCACGAGCACACCACTGAAAGCAATACAAACAGATCTCAGCTCGTGAAAGAATCAAATCCCAGGAATCCCTCTGTGAGTTGACAGTGCAATAAGCTGTCTGTGTGTTTCATGAGTCTGGACTGGTGGCTTTGTATCATAGTGACATAGCACCACGTGGCATTGTGTCCCCCTTGTACTTGTGTGATTGATTAGGAGCTGCAGGTCACTGCTGCCATCAATATAACTAGAGAATAACCCATAGTAGCTTTGACAGAATTTTTAAAAAGCTGTCAAAGTCGCTAAAAGTTAAAAATGCAGGAAAAAAACAGTAAAAATTAAAACACCCGGGCCAGGTAGATGGATCAGGGGAAAAGGTGCTCCTGCTTACTCTAAAACATAAATTTGATTTCTGGACCCCCACAGAGTAGGAGAGACCCTGCTCTGATAAGTTTTCTTTTGACTTCCATAAACATACCAAGACACAACACACACACACACACACACACACACACACACACACACACACACACACACACACTACCTAAAAGCTTAAAATATCATTAAATCCAATCTTATAGCCTAGAATACTGGTCAAGTTCTTAGCTAACTTAGATGTCCACACCTGCTGCAGTCTCTCACTTATCAGTCATACAGACCTAAAGGTAAGTAATTTTATAACTGTCTGAAGGTGTTTGATAATTACTTCAAGATCAATGTCTGGTGAGTAGGACTTCACAGACCACAGGGTAGAGGGGTTAGCAAACAGCATTTTCACCATGAATAAAAAGCTGGGCTAATTTCAATGGTCAAGAATTACCACTTCAAGATTCTGGTAATCAGTTAAAGTCATCTGTCTTAGTCAGGTTTCTATTCCTGCACAAACATCATGACCAAGATGCAAGTTGGAGAGGAAAGGGTTTATTGAGCTTACACTTCCATGCTGCTGTTCATCACGAAAGGAAGTCAGGACTGGAACTCAAGCAGGTCAAGGAGCAGGAGCTGATGCAGAGGCCATGGAGGAATGCTGCTTACAGTCTTGCTTGCTTCTCCTGGCTTGCTCAGCCTGCTTTCTTATAGAACCCAAGACTACCAGCCCACAGATGGTACTACCCACAAGGGGCCCTCCCCCCTTGATCACTAAAAATGCCTTACAGCTGGATCTCATGGAGGCATTTTCTCAACTGACTCTCCTTTCTCTGTGATAAATCCAACTTGTGTCAAGTTGACACACAAAACTAGCCAGTACATCATCCAAGTTGAGACATTCTTGTTCCTGAGAAAGTGCTGTCTGTGTGGGAAGAGAAGATGTCTTCTGTGGTGTCCTGATGCTCTGCTGCCTGCATGTCCCATACTATTATAGTTAGTTTATCCTGGACCAGACACTGTGCTCTGTGTCTACACACATGGATGAACAAGACAGAACATGTATGAATGAAGGAATGTAAATCCCACTATTACAGTTGACTCTTCATCGGCCATAAAATGGCCACAAAGCACTCTGGTTTTGCACACAACCTTGAAGTCCCAAAAGCACATAACTTTTGAAGTATGATTTCTATTTTAACTAATGAACTTTAAGTAGTTAAATACATAATAAAATAATTTCAGTTCATCTCACTTGGTACAGAGGATGAATGCGATTGTGGACTTATAATTGGCTAGCTCTAACGCTCCCTAAGTGTTCAATGTCGCTCTGGACATCTGATCTATTGTCTCATAAGAGAAAGTTTCAAGATGACTTTTTGGGAACAAAGGCCATGATTCTTCATAAGGCCATCTAATACTATACATAAATATCAACAATGTTCACAGGGAACCTTCTCAGGCTTCTTTTGACACAATACATTTCCATAATTAGCATAGCATTTGTAAACACATTTACTTTTTTAAAAGCTAGTTTTTTTAGATGTGTAAAACACATAGAATTTACTTTAATATATAGTACTAGAGTGTAACCTAAATCCCAACATATTTTCAATATATAACGACAAAGGCTATACATAGATTTTATTTAAGCTGTGAGATCAGAGTATGGAAATGATAACATTTAGTTTTTATTTAATAAATGTAGCTTACAGCATGCCAAACGTTAGTCTTGTCACTTTGCATTCCTCAGGTCTTCTAATTCATGAAATTCCCAGGGACTGTTTTACAAGAGGCCATTGAGCCATCAGGAGGGTGACTAACTTCACTTGCCTGAGGCACAAACAGGCAGTGAGATGGACTGTTTCTGAGTGGTGCATGGTGAAGCCTGGATTCAAACTTACACCAACTGGCTCCAAGCCCTGAACTCTTGCCTCCTCTGCTGTACTAATAAAGCATATGTTCCTATGAGCTTGCCTTACAAAGCCAAATATGCAAAGAAGGAAGGAAATACCGGCAGTTATATGTTTCCTTTTTTTTTTTGAATTAACATGCCTTACTATTTTTGAAATATGTGCACACCTATACTCTTTGCCAAAGAAACTCTCATCCTCTAAAATAACCACTTCAGATACAGAAAACTAAGGGATAGATTTTATTGACTTGAAAGTTAGCTTAAAATAATTTTACAAGAAAAACATTACCTGAATAATAGAGACACCAAATTTAAAAGATATAATTGGATTTAGGTAAATCTCTAGCATTTTAATTTTTAAAAACAATTCCAAATCACAAACTTCCACACGTCCATATCATGTGCAAACAGGTTTTATATGTAATGCCAGTTATGAGCAAACTTAGGTAACACACATTCTGATGGCTCAACATACGTATGAACACACGCCTTTTGTTTGCCTGTTTGAAGATTTGCTTTCTAATTTAGGGGTCCTTATGTTCCTCCTATGTTAAACAAATAGATGACGGTTTCACCACCCAGATATCTGGTCATTCATGTTATCCTGTGCTGCCTTGACCTACTTGCTGTGGCCTTCCACCAGCTCAGCATCCATAGAACATCTGTGTTCTTTCTCTGCACATCGGATTTCATCTGCACATTCAGTATTGTCCCCATTAGAATTGAACAATTATTCTTGAAAGAAATTTATAGCAATGAAACGTATTTTATATGGCTGAGATGTTCATGGCCGGCTTCTAAACCCACTGATGACAGAATCTACTGGACAATGAAAACACAAGGAGACATGAAGACATGTAAAACAGAAGACATCAGGTGCCTCTTGCTAGTGGAAAGCATGGCATTGCAGCCATGCAGGTATGCATCTGCTACAGGCATGCATCTGCTACAGGCATGCATCTGCTACAGGCATGCATCTGCTACAGGCATGCATCTGTGTCTCCACTGGAGACTGAGAACTGAAAAAGACAGTCCAGCTAACGGCAAGACAGGGAAGGAACAGCTCTCAGTGGGACCTAGACACCTCTTCTATGCTGATCTCTGCCGCGTCACTTTTATAGTAACATGTATTTTTGCTGATAGAAATTTGAATGAGACACCTTCTCTCCATTATGGCCTCCTCCTAGTTCTGATTCAGTTACTGTAGAAATTAATCAAGACATGACTCAAGGCATAGCATTTTAAATGTCAGCAACGCTGTAATATCAGCTCCCTAAATTATCTACCTTTCCAACAGGGAATGTCACCAGGGCAAAGACCCTGGCAGCCATGGGTAGAAGATCTCTTAGTTGTAGTCTGGAGAGATTTTGTTTGTCTACTGACCTAGTTTTATTTTGTACATTCTCAAACATGTAAAGAAAATATTTTTAAGGGGTGCCTTAGCTGTATAGAGCCCTTTAACTCAGGATGAGGAACTGATAGTGTATACCTTCCATGAGTGTATACACAGTTGCATTCCCTTTTATTGTTACAAATGAATAAGGGGAGTGCTTCAAATTTAAAATGTGGAAATACAATGAAGTCATCAAGTGTTTATTCCTCTAGTGAGGTATGTGTTTTAAAAATTAACAAAAAGTGATAGTCACATAAAAACAATTTAAGACATGTACGATACCTTCTCATGCAATCTAATGCTCGGATGAAAAAGTCTTTGTGCAGTTGATGCTCGTCTCTCAGGATGGAACACTGCTCCAGTGTCACCGACATCGATGTCCTGTCTTTGGCACTTTTACAGCAGGTAAAACGAATGCCATTGAGTTTCCGACAAATCTGCAAGACCCAAATGAAAACAGAGAGTCAGGTGGTTCCGTCCACCCTGTCAAATGTGAACACACCCACTTCTCATTCTGTAAGCTAAAGGGTTAGCGTTGACTGGTTTATATCTGTGAGCGAAATGATCCCTACCGCTATGAGCTTCACAGAGCCCACAGAGGAGGCATGCAGGGTTGCTGATTTGCAAAAATGCCACTCACAGCTCTGGAGCAACAGCTTAGCTAAAAATGAAGCAAGCCCTGGAGTTCTTAGGTCAGATTCTGAATGTCTACCCAAAGGCTAATTATTTTTAAGACTAACCAGCCCACATCTCATCATTGGTGTGAGAAGGTCTCATGAAGTCCCAAGTTTTAACATTTGCATATCTGGTGTCCCTCTGTGAGTCTCCAACTCAGGATTACCCATTTTCTCACTGTCCTTTGCTTCACATGTAGACCTCTCTGCTCCCCTCTCTTAGGCATGATGGCTTTCTGAGATGAGATACCAATAATCAACTGCAGCATCAGCAATGTTAATCAACGTACATTTAAGATAAATTTAATGTGACACAGTAACCATCTACTTTATTATCTGTAATCAACGAGGCCTTAAAAATGCCTGCTCAGAGAGGAAACATAAAACAGGTTTTATTGTGAATTTTTTCACTGTATTTTAATTCTGGTTCTGGTACTTAAATTAAGATTTATATGTCCCTATTAATTCAGAATTTCACTCTCTTCTATTTCCAATAAAAGAGACTACAGAAAAATGAGAGTATGGTTTTACCATACAATCTCTTTTTCCTTAGAAAAAATTTAGTTCTTTCAAATAAATACTGTTTCACATTTTTAAAAGCCGACTATATCCATAGTCATAAAATCGACCTTAATGGACACTTTTGAGATAAAATTTTTAAAATAATTAATATCCTTTAAAATATAGTGCTACTTTCACAGGTGCTTCTCCTTGGGATATTCAGCGCTCTGCTTTTAAAGTCAAATGGAGGTAGGATGTTTCTCCATTGTACAAAGGAGAATCTTGATTTTAAGACACAAGCTTGCTTGTAAATACTCAGATGACATTTAGTTTCTTAAATGTTTCCCATTTTATTATTTAAATTAAATCAAGAAAAATATCAAACAACTTTGGTGTTTTAATTAGACTGTAAAACATTGACAAAGTCAGTATTTCATTAAACAGATAGAAAGAGAGGAAACAGGCAAACAGAAGTAAAAGCTTTTGGAAATGTCAGAGGGATTCCTGTAGTTCTTCATTTTAAGAGTACTATTAAATTGCTCTGTTTGGAAAGCTGATACTGAAACTAAGCTTTCAACTTACAGAGGCACTAGGGTTTTACACAATCAACTGTGAGCTGTGTAAGAAACTCATGTGACTGGTATGCATATCAGAAAGCATTTTTAAAATAGGCACCGTGATGGGGAATGTTTATATATCCAAATGGGAAAAATGCATATCCTAAGAGAAGATGTCCATTCAGTTTCCTGTATCTATCATTGCTTTATCTTTTTAGATGATTTTACCACATGTATCCAATGCCACGCTCATATGGCCTCCAGATATTGGAGTGCCTTGCAAATGATCAGACTTCCTGTATGCTGTAATATTTCCAGCAAAACATGCAAAAGGACATAAAGCTTCCCGTAATGAATTTTTGTGAATTAATAACCACGGTAGTCTCTGAAGACACCCAGAATTCTGAAACTATTGTGGTTCAGAGCATGACCACTGTAAGGCCCATCTGAAAGCAGAGATTCCTATTTCTGCTCCCTTTGATGTTCTTTCCCAGCACCTGAGGAAGGTATGACAGGCACTTTTCCTCTGCCTTGTTCTTGGTTGATTATTACATGTGGTTTCATGATCCATTATCCCTCCCCGTTCCAGAAGAGACTAAGTGACTTAGGAAGAGTAGGAAGGCTGATGCAAAGGCTTTTGATGGTTCATAAATAACGTGTGCTGCAAGGCTAGTGAACCTGAACTCTGAATTGTAGAACGGACACAGTCAAGGTGACAAACAAGATGCTTGTCACAAGGTCTCCAGGGTGCCTTTCTTGATACAGGATGCTTTCCCAAAAAAAGTCCCTGGGATCTCAGATTTTTAATAAAGTTATAAATTTAATATGAACTCTGTTTCAAATTGCCAGATAAGAGCTTAAGAACACAGGCAAGATTCTCTCCCTAATTCGTGTGAAAGTCTAGGCAGGAAAACAGGCAGATCTTCCACCCTGAGGGTGCCATTAAGTGAGAGAGAACCATATGCAATTCAGCTCGTTACCCCCATGATAATCAATCAGTAATAAATTTTATGCCAACACCTAAATTAACAAACACATTTACAAGCTCATTAACTGAACAATATGTCCATGAGCCTTAAGTCAGGAATCTGACAACCGCACAATTGGAATCCCATGTCTCTACAGGGGCAGTTCACAATTCCGATTGCTACAGAACACTGACAATTGTCCATAGCATGTAAAACCAAGAAAATCACAGATACGTCCTTTCACTTTGGAGTGTCAAACAAGCCCAAAGTTGGTAAGAAGGGTCAATAAGGAGTATTTTCCCCTGTTGAGTTCATTTTTCTCTGTCTCTATTGATAAGGCAACTAGGGAAATGATGATGCTTTATAAGTGGATAGCCTTAGACCCGGTGTGATGTGTCCCCGACAACACGTGTTGGTGATGCTGTGATGGGGGAAAGGTGGCCAGGAGTGCTTACCGTTGCTGCCAGCCACATGATTTCTACATTCTTTCTTTTTTTGGCTTGAATATTTTGGTGGAGATTGTCCAACAGTCCTTTTAAATCATTTTGTTCCTGAAAATGTGAAATATCTGAAGGAGAAGCAGAGAGAAAACCAGGAGACAGAGTCAGCATGACACTTCCTGTGGAGTTCTCTTGCAACACTTCTGCAGATACAACTTTCAAAACAAGAAATGTCCTTTGGAGCAAAGAATATGTAAGGGAAATCTTATTAATCCTGTCAGTTTTACCCTTTATCTGAATACATGCTTCAGTTCCTTCCAGTCTACGTAACTATAGTAATATCAAACTGTCCACGAAGCACTGTTGCCAACAAGGAAAAAGCATTTTTCATGAAGATGCATTGCTTTCCTTTAGGCAGCATGTGCCAGAAATGTCTTGAGATATCATCTCTTTTTGCAACTAAGTAGCTAGCCTGATCAAGGCTATATATTAAGTTAGACATCACACATGAGAAAAATCTGAAAGTTCAATTTATATATATGAAACCAGTTTCCCCAGTCTTGACGCTATTGATATTTGTGGTCAGATAAGATTCTTCTTTTACTTGGGAGGGAGCTGCTGACTGTTATGGGATTTACAACTGCTTCTGTGAAGTCTTCTCCTCAGATGCCAGAAGGAGTCTGTCCATTTTGACAGTGAATACTGTATCTAGGCATTGCCAAATGTTTCTTACAGAAAAAGGAGGAGCCACTGCTGTCAAGGAGCACAGGTGTGACAGGGAAGGAAGATAGCTCAGGCGACATGAATGGCAGATGAGAACTGAAGTAGGAGCTGGAATGTGCTGCTGCTCAAATGTCTGCATACTAACAACCAAAGCATGGGTGACAAATGGCCTACAGTGTACACTAAAGATGACGGCAATGTGCAATTGAGCCAAATATTCCTGAGACTTGATGAGATGAGATTCAGCAAAGGGACAAAATGCTCCTTAAAAACAGCGTTGGGCCGGGCAGTGGTGGCGCAAGCCTTTAATCCCAGCACTCGGGAGGCAGAGGCAGGCGGATTTCTGAGTTCAAGGCCAGCCTGGTCTACAGAGTGAGTTCCAGGACAGCCAGGGCTACACAGAGAAACCCTGTCTCGAAAAAAACAAAAACCAAAAACCAAAAAAAAACCAAAAAAAAAAAAAAAAATCAAAACAGTGTTGGATCAGTAATGCAGTGGGAGTTCACTATCTAAGGCATGGAGAATTCTAAGACCTTTGAGTAAGGCTAATAAACAGAAGATACGTAAGAATTAAAGACCTTGTATAGTTATCCAATTACATGGAAGACACAAAACAGACATCAAAACATGTCATTTCAGGTATCATGAGTACAGAATAAAATGGGTATTCCGTATTCATATATATATTATATATATATATATATATATATATATATATATATATATATATATACACACATACATATATGGGACATCATCAAGGTCCCAAGATTCTTTTAAATACATAACACTAAAGTATATTGCAACCATTTTTAAAGCAATGTAAAACATTATGTCTACTTTAATGCAATATAACAAAGTCTGAAACTGCAATACAGAATGAGTACGGGTAATTAATGTATACTTTATTATATATTTGCTATCTTTTCACATACAAAGAATGTGATAACTATGTAAAGTAATAAATATATTAGTTTGGCTATAGTGGCTATTTCATTATTTCTATATTAATCCATTAAATTTTCTTCCTTAAATGTTCAGTCTTTAATTATTAAATATACTTCCATTTCTAAGTAATACAACATCTCATGGAGCTAACATATTATAAACACATATACGCATCTGCTCTGTGAAGAAACATTGTTGAATAACATTTAATCCTAAGGTACATCGTGCATCCTGTTTATGCTCTGCCTACTTAAAAAAGTCCAGTTGCAACCCACCAAAAGGATACAACACTAAAACCAATATAAAGCCATGCAAAGCACTGGCTTGGAGAAGCTTCATTGCAGTGTGCATGCTGTAATTTGCGTGTTGATTTTCCTTTAGAAACCACATAGGAAGTGAATGGTTCCTAGAGTGGGCTTAGGAAGAGTAACCCTTTGAGGGCTTGGGGGCCTGGAGAAGCAGTTTAGGGCATGCGTTTTGCTCTCACCGGGGACTTTGGGACTCCAGTCTTTTCCACTTTATTTCTTTTGCTTCCTACCTGGGCTATAATGTGATTTTTCTCCATCATGGATTCCTGTCATGATGGTCTGACTTGTCACAAAAGCAAAGCAGTGACACCAGCTAATCAAGGACCCCAGAATAGCCAAAGTAAAACTTTTCTTTTGTAGATTTGTTATCTGAGTTATTTTGTTATAGCAAACTAATATCACCTAGCACAAAGAGTAGTATATTTTTCCAAAAAGGATCTTTTAACTAGTCTCTGAGCTTCTAGGAACTCCAGAATTTTTCCCCAAATCTTATTAGTGCTTACACAGTTAGTGGAGTTTTACAAACAACTCAGATATTTTTATAATAGACCAACATATTCAGAAAAAACCATTTATATTTACTAAAATGATTTTTTTTTTCATTGTTGACATGGGATTTGACACTCTGAGAATTATAAAACAGGTTGTGGAACATGGCAAAAGACTGCAGACCAGCCATGCACCCATGAGATCTCAAAAATATAATATCCTAAACAAGAAGAATATAACAGGCACACCAACGAACATGACTAAGTTGTTAGAGGAAACTCATGAGGCCCTGCCCCTAGGAGAAGAGCTACAGGCAAACTCTGCTGAGAGAGGGAGAATCTCTCTCGGGAGCAACCCTGCCGCAGAGTATCCAATCCCAGGTGGCCAGATTTTAGAAACTATATATGTATATATTAAAATATACCTGAGAATATAAAATAATGATGTCAAGGTATTTCTTTTCTCAAAGGAAGAAAAACTTACATGCTGAAAAGCCAGGGGAAGAGGTCAGAAAGGGTGCTTTTATTTTATCTGCAAATATTTTCCTTTTACAAAAGTCTTTATATTGGGTTATTGATTCCCAGTAACTAAATCTTTCTTAGTTGTAGGGTTTTTTTATGTGAAACTCTCATAAGTCTCTTGAAACAGAGCCATAAATCCAGGAAAATGACTTTCAATGCCAATTCTGCCTCGCTTGATATGTGGTCGGGGGTGAGCTGTTTGGCCCTGTGCCCCTATCTCCTCAACTGTGAAATGAGTACAGCAACCCTGCCGTGCTTCATCAAGCTGAAGAGACTACAATTAATAAAAGCTGTGGCAGTACAGCCTACATTATTCAATCCTGTTTCAACAGTAAAAACAGGGAAAGGTATCTATTGCTCTTGGGAAAGCCAGTTTAATCTGGATATCCAGATATCTAGGGTCTATCCAGGATAGCAAACAAGTTCCCCCCCTACACACACACATATGGGTACAAATTCCATCCCATCTACAAACCAGTGGATACCTGTCTACTGCTCCCTCACAGAGCAGAACAGGCAAGGCAAAGAGTTACATTTTATACCTATCTTCTGTGGCTCACCAAATGATGTACCTTCAACAGCAAGTGTTCTAAACAGAATCATGGCAGAGTGCTCATATGTGAACCAGATATGTGAACGGAGATGCTTCTCAATGGGTTAACTCACATGGAACTCTGGGAGCCACTTCAGTATCCCGTGGTCAGTTGATACTACACTGCTAGAGAATGTGCCACACTGAGAGATTTTAAAACAGGAGAAGACTTGCTATATAATTATGTCAATGCACTAAGAGAGACACAGAGATTAAGTGGAGGCCAAGCTATCTTTTTTATAGTTCAGAGCCACTGAATCAGCCCTCTCTTGAAGCCTGCCTTACTGCTGGGCTTCATCAATAAATATCCTTTATTGTTCAAAATAGTTTAAGTCAGGGATTCTGCCCCTTGCCACCAAAGATATTTAAGTTAAATTGATGTATACACACACGCGCGCACGCGCACACACACACACACACACAAACATACTATATATATATATATATCACTTACCAGCAGCAACTTCATAAATATGTAGTGTTATCAGAGTATGGAAAAGACAAATGCAATTATTTCTGGATAGCAGCCAAACACCTGAACCTGTGGTGATGTTTCTAAAACATTGTACCCTTATTTTTTGGCATGCTTTTCTTAGAGAGCTAGAGTCTATGTCTTCTCACCTTAATCAGGGTGAAATTATAACTATCTTGACTAATGAGCAAGACAGGAATAATGGTATTTTCTGAGACCAGGTTGTAAGTTACTGTATAACTCCTATCTGATTATTTTCTTTGAAATTTACTGTATGTAGTTTTTCATATTATCTCTACAATGATAAATCTAATATAAACTAGGAAATGCTCATGCCACATGCAAGTTCTACGTAGGTGACTATGGCAAAGGCATTGTGCCAAGTTATCCCAGGTACCAGGGCATGAATGCTGAGACCTCCAGATGATTCCAGTTTCCAGACACTGAAGCACTCCCTGACCATTCTTCCTTCTACCAAAAGGCATAGACACGAGAGAAGAGACAAGATGCCCCACCATCTCCATTAGACTCCCTAAACCAGCAAATCTGTGAGCAGAGATTAAATGATGCTGTTCCATGTCCATAATCTTGGCACAGTTTGTTACATGGCAGAATATAGATAAAAACACCCCAATAAAAACGACTTAGAAGGGCTCTTATTGCATAGAGGACAGTGTTTTCACTGTGTGCACTATACTCTGCAAAATTAATCTCCTTTAATTAACTCTAAACAATTATAGTCGATTGTATTAGCAAGCAGACAATCACAATTAGGAAAAAGTCATTGAAAGATCTTAAAATTATAAATTATGTTCTTTTGGAGGCTACAGAATCTTGAAAGGCATAAAAAGACAGTGCTGCCCTCAAGCTAACTTTATACAAATCATGTTTCTCGTCTACCTGTAAGGAAAAGGCATTATAAGAAACCAAACACCAACGTATCCAGGATCACAGAGCTCTCAGGACCCAACAAGGATGACTTTAGCTGAAATACCCAACAAAGGGGAGATAGAACTTGTAGAGACCACCTCCAGGAGATAGGCATGGCTTCCAGTTGAGGAATGGGGCCATCTCAAAATTTTTAACCCAGAAATGTTTCTGTCCAAAGGAAATACAGGGACAGAAAAATGGAACAGAGATTGAAGGAAAGGTCATCCAGAGACCTCCCCACCTAGGGATCCATCCCATCAGCAGACACCAAACTCAGACACTATTGCTGATGCCAAGAAGCATTTGCTCACAAGAGCCTGGTATGGCTGTTCCCTGAGAGGTTCTCCCAGCACCTGGCCCATACAGATGCAGATACTCACAGCCAACCATTGGACTGAGCTGGGGTCCACAATGGAAGAGTTCAGGGAAGGGCTGAATTTGCTGAAGGGAATTGCAACCCCATAGGAAGAACAATATCAATTACCAGGACCACCAAGAGCTCCCAGGGACTAAAGCACTAACCAAAGAGTATACATGGAGGGATACATGGCTCTAGCTGCATACCTAGGAGAGGATGGCCTTATTTGGCATCAGTGGGAGGTGAGGCTTTTGGTTCTGAGAAGGCTTGATGCCCCAGCATAGGGGGATGCTAGAACAGTGAGACAGGAGTGGGTGTGTGTGTTGAGGAGCACCCTCATAGAGGCAAAGGGGAGGGGGAAGGGGAGATGGGATGAGGAGTTTGTTGAGAGGTAACTGGGAAGGGAGATATATTTTAAAATATAAACAAATAAAATGATTAATAAATAAAAAAAGAAATCAAATACTAAAATTTCAACCTGCTTAGAGCTGAACATTTTGGGCCTACACACTTTCAGAGTTTCCTGTTAAACTCATCACCAGAAGCAACAGGAGAAAATACCTCAAAACTGTTGTTAAAATGTTTCAGATACAGTACAAAAGATTTTATGAAATCCTCTCTTCATATAATTACACGATCCATGGTCTTTATTGAAAAAGGAGGTATGAAATAATAACACATTAACCTTTTTTTCTCATTTAAAAAAAATAACATAGAAATAGTTCGTGGCTTGATTATACAACCCCAAAACATGCGTACATTTTGTAAAAGACCAAGAGATTCTTTGTTGTTCAGTGCCACTGCAGCAGCTGACCTTGAGTTCCTTGTTCTGCCCGAGATGGCTTTCGATGGCAATTAGGCCAAGATGGACCAAGAAGGTCTGAGCTAGGAGAGGCTGTGCATGAATAGCCGCCCAGGGCTCTGGGAGTTGGACAGAAGAGCATGGATAATCACTTTTGCTTCTGTTCAGATAGTAGAGGTCTTAGCACTGAAAGGACATGGATGACCAACCCCTTCCTGCAGGCCAACTTCCATGTGCCCTATTGTGCCCAACAACCACAGTAGAGAGTATATGACTTTTGGGAGTAGGTAAAGACAGGAACAAGAATGGAGTTAGAGAATTAGGCTTTGGAAGTAATACCAATGTCCTTTCAGCTAGCTCCAGCAGCAGCATAAGGTCAGAATGAAGCCCAGAGGGGCAGAGGTAAGGTCTTCCCTTTTGGTCTTCTTTACCCTTCCTCTTTTTGATGACATCGATTGAACCAATCAGCCAATCCTACCAGTAGTCTTGGTCTTTGGCTTATTATCCCTTAGAAGCAAGTGAAGTCTTACCATACCATTCTGCCAGAAACTTTATAGATAATTTCTAGACATTAGAGAAGGTATAGATGAAGTAAAACAGAAAGATAATTTTAGAATGAGAGGGGTACACTGAAAGTCTCCAAAATAGAAAGAAAAGCCCTGAATATACTAGAGTATAATGCATACATTTTATTCCTCTTCTATAGCACACTCAACTTGAAGTGGCCTCTTACTTGGCAAGCTGAGGCATTCATATTTGCAGTTTATCAGTGAAAGCCCCAAGTACTAATTAATCAGTGTTCACAGGCTTCCCTTTTTAACCCATCTTGACCTACCTAGTAAAGATAACGTTACTTCTCCCTGTACTGGTGTCCCAAGGTCATGTTCACCTTGCTGGAGTCTAGTGATACAAAACTGAGAGGGAAAATGATGATATAAAATGGATGAAAAGATAGATTGAACACAAAATGTCACCCCTTTGGGGCCTGAAGAGAAGAGTCACAGTAATTAGTGAGAGACTGTTTAGAAGATTGACTTTTCATATTGAATAGCAAAGGGATTTCAAATGTATAACTGTGTAAAAGATCAAATACTAAGTTATTTTTAGTTTCCCCCTTTGAATTGCTTTATTTATTTTTATCTTACCTGTGTGTGGGTTTTGCCTGTGTGTGGTCTGTTTACTATGGACATGCCTGGTGCCCTCAGAGGTCAGAAGACAGCCCTGGATTTCTCTGTAACTGGAGTTACAGATGCTTTTGAAGTAACTTGTGGGCATTGGGGATTTGAACTCAGATCCTCTGAAAAGCAACAAAGGCTGAGCCATCTCTCTAACCTCCCTGCTTTGATTTTAAATTCGAAGTTGAAATTAATTTTTAGTCACCTTTAACAGATGTTTGGCTTATTGGATATAATACCAAATGAAAACGAACCATTAGATGCCAGGAACTAATCCAGGTCAAATCCAGATATTAATATTCTAAACGTATACCTTAAAAATTAAGATAATTACTATTAACCTATTCCTTACTGTATGATGCGCCCCAAATAAAAATCAAACAAAAACAAATCTTATTTTCATGATGATTTTTTATTAACTCATCTCTAAGGGTATTCCAAAAGGAAACATAATTCTTTTTGAAAAACTTATCAGAGAATTGATAATCGTACTAAGCAGTGATTAAAGTTAATACAGCCCTGAAAAAGCACACAAAAGACAGAGAAAGAAAGGTTATGGAAGAGGAGAATGATGTAAATCTGTTCGCATAATAGAAAAGAATTCACAATCAAGTGTGACCAGAAGGATCAGTGGATTTGTTAGAACCCTGCCAAACTATAATTCTCTGAGAATCTCAGAGTACACAACAATCATTATCTTATCTGTCGTTCTAGCCTTTCTACATGGAGTGTGGTGTCTTTTTGTCAGGGAAACTGAGAGTGGAAGTATTAACTTCCTTGTCCTAGAGAGATAGTGGGGGATGGACTTTGAAGTACAAAGTATCTGTGTGTTAATTATCCTCCTCTAGCTGGTGATGAAATGTAAGCGTTCCAAACAGCTAGAGACTCAACTAAGTGAGCTTTCAACTGAATTCTGCTCTATTCTAAGCCATTACATGCTGGCTGAAGAGGCTAGTCTACTGGGAGACCATCCAAGCGCAACAAGTGGCCACATGTGAAAGGCAAGATGGGATTTCTTAAATTTAGGTAACCAAATGAAGGAAGGAGGAAGAAGAGTAAGGAAGACAGAATGCTTAGACATTCCTTCCGTTAAGCTATGTGCAGGTACATGGGGGAATGTTTGAAGTGCAAAGTACACACACACACACACACACACACACACACACATACATATACACACACATAAACTTTGTACTTCAAAGTAAATTCCTCCGTGTATCTGCACATAACAGAGTGGCAGGGATAAGAAAGAAATTACAGATCTAAGCTGTTGATACTACAAGACAACACTGGGGATACAAAGGCCAGTTTCTAGTTTGCTGGGCAGATGGGTATCCGCATGCCTACATATGTGTCTTCTTTTCTTTTCTTTTGAAGTGTTGTTTGTACTTCATGCTTCTAACCAGTCTATAATTTAATAACAACTAAGTGTCTCTATCTCTGATTTTATGCCTATTGTGAAAAGAGTGAATATTATATTATAGCACATTAAATTTTTAGTGTGTGTGTATGTGTGTGTGTGTGTGTGTGTGTGTGTGTGTGTGTGTGTGTGTGTGTGTGTGTAGGTCAGAGGACAACATTCGGGAGTTGGTTCTTTCCTCCTATCAGGAGGTTTCAGAGATCAAGCTTAGGTGGTCATGTGATTGTATTTGGTAACCTTTCCTTTCAAGAAAGTCACTGAGATGTGTTGGAACTGAGCTGAGAACAAATTCTCAACTATAAATATACCAAACATAAAGACAAATCTACAGCATAGAGCTAAAAATTCAGACACCTTTGAGTCTATCATTTAAAATTCTGACCAGAGGGTTCTAGACAGCACTGGCAGGATAATGGTGTAAAC
Organism: Uromys caudimaculatus; assembly: GCA_028551405.1. Taxonomy (NCBI): domain Eukaryota; kingdom Metazoa; phylum Chordata; class Mammalia; order Rodentia; family Muridae; genus Uromys; species Uromys caudimaculatus. Next base: position 13,504,674 of record CM052707.1, on the reverse strand, counting down.
GTGAAACAAAAGCCCATCTGCAAGTCATCATATGTGGAATTGAATTCCTGATGTCCCACTAGCCAGATCGATGAACCTAACAGAACCTAACATGGAAACCCAAGTCCTCCCTAACAAACGACAGAGTTGCCCTAAATCAGTATCCTTTAAATTATGCCTTGAGGAACACTTATTTAGCAATATGCTAATGGTATATTATATGTGTTTATGATCTCCAATGCTAAAAGTAAAAAAGAATAAATTGTACCTTTAATCGCAAATGTACTTAGAAGTGTCTCCCTAGCACAAGAACTATTAGCTATTGCTGAACTCGGAAGATTTCTGGAATTGATGTGCTCCTTCCTTGGTGGTTAAGGAACACAGGTAGAAAGGACATGGCATTGTACATATTATCAGACAGAATAGACTATTGTGGTATACCCATTTGATTTATGTGCTTGCCTGACTTACTCCGGTCTGTAAGGTAGTCTGACATGAACAGCCTGGCTTCCTTTCTAAAGCTTGGAGACAATGAAAAGAAAATAAGTTCACAGTAGGTGTTTGAGCAAGAACAATAACAAAGGAGATGAGTCTAGCCAGGGTTTCAGTTGCTCACAGCCAAACCTTGAGCAGAATAGAGCCACATCCCAGCCCCCATAGAATGCATGTGTGGTGTTCTCTCTTATATAATCAACTTCTATAATTGTCAAGAGTTCAAGAAAATCTAGTGTTACTACAAGTGGGGGAGAAGTTAGTAACTTACATATTCCCTCTGGAGGCTGAGAAATAGTCAATCGATATTAGAAAGTCCGTTAACCAATCAGAAATTCTTATACTGCTTGTTTGAAGACCTCTGGGTGTGTGTGTGTGTGTGTGTGTGTGTGTGTGTGTGTATTCATGCTCTTTAGTATGGTTACCTTGCTTTATTTCTCCATTTCATAAACACAGGCCATTTTCAGAGCCTGATGAAGTATGGGTAACTGGGCTCAAGATTAACATTAACGTCTGTGTCGGAAAAGCATGACCATGAGTATGTGGCGGCCGCACATTTGAGTTCCAGGGCGTGGTGAACCTGATGTGACTTCAAAGCCTGTGTCATGCGGATGGTCAAGTGGCAGGTCCATTGTACTCACAGGTGTCCGTGGTTGTGGAACACTGGCAGTCTTTGTGGCTCAGGTAAGCAAGCTGTCTTTTGTCATAGTCGGTTCCAGTGAATATTCCTTTCTGAGACAGGGTTCATAGAATGATCAGTAATTGAAGGACACACCCATCTAAGTAGCCACAGTATTCATTGATATGAGGAATCTGACATAGCTTTCTCTGACATCTGTACCTGCCATATTCAGGACCTGAGTTCCAGGTGACTTTCCGGCATTGAGCGGTGTGTGAGGACAACAGCGTAGTTTTCTGAAGGAGCATTTAAAACCCAAGGCTGATTTTTTTGTCCTTAGAGGGTGGGTCCTATCATCCCACTCACAGGAACTTCTCCGGATCTTGTTGCTACTCATCATGGGTAGCTCTGCAATGTATGGAATCCAGGCCTGACTGAGCGCCTGGCAGACCTGCTCTTCTAATTCCTTTTAGGAACAAAATCCAATCATTTTGTTCAGGGAAGTATTATCACATAGTATTTTGCAAAACTATGTGCTAATTTTATTATTATTTAGATTTATGAAAAATAATTGTTCCATGTTTTAAAATCTGGCCAAATATTAAATGGCTGGAAGCCAATATGAAAATATGCAAAGCACTGTGGGCTGGACAGATTGGTTAGTTGGAAAAGTTCTTGCCTCACAGACATGATGGCCTGAGTGAGGTCTCCAGAACCCTTGTGGAAAGAGCATGATGAGGTGGTGCACAATTGTAACTCCAGCACTTGTTAGAAAGGCACACACAGCCACTGGAGCTGGTTAGTCATCAACTCTGGCCTATCCTGTGTCAAAAGCACCAGTAGGATTCCCTGAGGGATGGAATTTAAGATTACTCTCTGGCTTCTGGCTTCTACACTAATTTTGCACATGTGCCTTGTACAGACATGAAGATACACACTAAATAAGCAAACCAATAGCAATATCTATTAGGAATACGTTGTTCCTGTCTGTAGCATGGTTAAATCCAACTTGAGTTATTCTACATGGTATTAATAGCTAAGAATCATTTTCCTATCTGCTTTTATAAGGTTCTTTAATCTATAGAGTTACTGTCTCAAGGTGGTGATGTTACTTTATTTTTAAAGTAAATTTTACATTAGTTTTTGTTTCAGTAGTTGAAGTTTCTTTATAATGTTGTCCTAAGAAGAGACTTGATCAATATAGTTCATGTTTGATTGAGAATTAAGATCACCTGACATACGAAGAATAGAAAGTGCTGAGGTCTAGAGAACAGCTCAATGGCGAAGCTCCTTGGCCTTGGTTGCAAGTATAAAAGACAAAACAAAAAGTGAAAATTGAAAATAGAGGAAAAGTTCAAAGATAAAAAACCTTTCAGCTTAAGTAAACTATGATTTTTATGGTAGAACTAACTCTCTATTTATTTCTTATCATGCATGCACAGTTTTTTTGTTTGTTTGTTTTTTGTTTTTTGGTTTTTTTATTTTTTGGTTTTTCGAGACAGGGTTTCTCTGTGTAGCCCTGGCTGTCCTGGGACTCACTCTGTAGGCCAGGCTGGCCTCGAACTCAGAAATCCACCTGTCTCTGCCTCCCAAGGGCTAGGATTAAAGGCGTGCGCCACCACCGCCCGGCGCATGCACAGTTTTTGAAAAGTATATATAAAAACTATACACTAGGTCAAACATGATGGTTAAAGCCTTTAATGACTCATGACTCTAAAGGCCAAGGCAGAAAGGCCACTGAGTCCAGGGTTAGCTCTGAACGTGTGAGTGAAACCTAAATCAAGACAATAAAAGAAATTGAAAAGTATATTTTAGTAATTATGATTGATATCATGATTGATTCTTCTAAAGCCATTGGGTGACATTAAGAACCCCATAGCAGTGAAGAACAACCCAAATTACCTCCACACAGAATATGAAGCTTACAGAGCTCTAAGTGGCCTAATTCTGGGAGGCTCCTAGAGGCGGTTCAGGGACCTCACACAGGCATGGCAGGCTTCTCTTTCTAGAAGCCAGAATGCTGCTTTTCTTTCCCTGAGCATAGTTTGCTTTGTCTCACAGGGAGTTGAAGCCATCTACTCACTCTATGGGCTTTACTTTGGCCTTCTGGAAGTGCCAAGGGTTCCACTGTCTCCTCCAGAACCTCTTAGGAGGAACATGTCCTTAGAGCAGAGCTTCCACTTTCCATCTGTCCTTAAACATGTTCACCAGCCATCTTGGCAAGGGGAACAAATATGGCAGCAGCACTCTCTCCTGTTCCTGTTGCTTTGAGCCTGCCTCTGTCTCTCTTATGTCACCTGCCTTGTCTCTCTTATGTATACTGCTGAGTTTCCTAAGAGTGTGCATTCCACTCTGTCTCCCTACATGTACCATAAGCTCCTTAAGAGCCTATGACCGAACTTTTATTTTACACATTAAAAACTATTCCAACAGTCAGGCATGGTGGCATTCACTTTTAATCCCAGCATTCTAGAGGCAGGTGGATCTTTGAGTTCAAGACCAGCCTGGTCTACAGAGTGAGTTCTAGGACAGCCAGGACTATACAAAGAAACCCTGTCTCAAACAAACAAACAACCCAAAAAAGCCAAAAAACAAAAACAAACAAAAAACAAAACAAAACCCCAAGCCAAAACAAACAAACCAAAATCCCAAAATAACAAAAAACCTTAAAACAACCAAACAACCAGCCAAAACACCTATTCTATTAAATGCTGCCATTGATGCCCCAAGTCTAATTGCTTTTACTTAATCCTCATTATTAATAAACAAACTTGTTCTTCCTGCTCACTTCCCCTGGATGACAGGTCTGTCATTTTCTTATTTGACTTATTTATTATTTATTTTATTTCCTGAGTGTGGTGGGCTAAGTCTCTCATTCTCTGTACATGCAGATCTTCTTATGATATGTGACTGCTCATTTTCCATGGGGACTGTATAGAAAACTATTCACAGAATGCACCTAAAATTAATTCTATATAAAACTTTATTAGATTCGCATCTTCCTTCTCTGTTTTTATCAAGGGAGGAGCTGTGTAGGATGTTTCATTTTTCCTAGTGAGAACTTAATGCTTTAACTATTCAGAACTACACATGTCAAAAACCACCTAGGAGGAAGTAAAATAACAACAATAAAACCATAGAGCTAATATATACAGGAAAAGTCCACCGCCCCCACACACTGACTCTGCTTCTCCTGAAAGCAGTTTGGCTTTAGTGAAGATTATCCCTTGGTTACGTTGAATCAATGCCTGTAAGCTATAGGGGTACAAACTTATTCATCTTCATCCTCCCTGGTGATTGACATGAAGTTTTATACACTGTATTGTCTCTGCCAGTGTCTGCTAAATTGAATGTGAGAGTTCCAGCAAAAGTTTCACATCTATGATGAAATATATGTCAATATTATACTTATTCTCACTGCAAACCTGAATTTTTTTAAAAAAGCATTTCATATGCAATCCGTATTGCTATAATGAAAGAAAGACGGTATACAACAAAGATGTCAAATGTTTTAGAAATAGTTTGGAATAGTTACAAAAGTGGTCACCCTGTTTTTCTCTCTTAGCTCACAGTGCTACATAGCCCAGCCTTACTGCATGAAGAAAGGAGTCCGTGTGTGATAAATTTCTAGCAGACTTGGGTGATAATACACCTACTGCATTTTGGATTAAAAAAAAAAATGTCTGGACATTAATATCAGGAAAAAGGGCTTAGCAGATTTGGATGTGATAAACTGGCAGTTGGTCTCGTCTCCGCTAAGAAGGGAAGAACACTTCACTGGCCCCTTTTACCAAGCTCTTCTACGGCATGGCGACTTTCAAACATGAAGTTATCTGTGCAAGTGACTGAGAGCAGGGCCCTTTTATGAAGTTATTCTTAAAGCAAAAGTTAAGTCTTTTAGGGAGGCAGTGACATGACAGATTCCTGACAGCAACAAGCCCAGTGAGCAGAGTGAGCAGAGGCGCTAACGCCTACCCTGCCCACTGGAATTGCCCCAGCTGATCAAAGGTGCCTGTGAATATCACAGGGAAGGCCTGAGGGGAACCACTCCAGAAGGTTTCCTGCCTTGGTGTCAAGGTAGAGAGCACAAACATCTGAAAACTGCAGCAGTGTATAAAAAAGCCAGCAGGAAGAAACCCACAACAGCTCGAAGAAGCTTTTTATCAATGCCCTAGTATACATATTACTATACGTATATTATCCATATGTTTTTGATGCCTATTAGCTGCTTCAGACCAACATTCAGCAAAGACTGACAGGAAAATGATTGCTCACCATGGAGAGATCCCCGCCCACTACACCTTCTAGCAAAGGCTTTCTGTTCTCAGCTGAGGGGAAGTTGAGAGAATAGGATGATATCTGAATTTTAATGAATATTTATTCCAATGGCATTAAGAGTTTTGAACAGATTAGCTGATGCTTTGCTAGACTGCTGAGCATCTCAGAAGGGCCTGTGGAAGGCTGGCAGGCCCTTAATTCTGCATCATACTCCCACTTATTAAGAGCTAAAGGTGAGATGTTCAGCAAGATTCATAGCAGCTACTAAAAGAAAACGACTTTTTTGTAGATTACTGAAATGACGCTATCCACTTAGCTCACATATGTCAGGGAGTTAGTGAATACTTGGGGAAGATTATACTTGCTCACAACAATTTCTTTATGAGTAAAAGAAAACTAAAAACTACCTGCCATTGAATGAATACATAGCCTAGGGCAATTTCATCTTAGCCGTGATGTGACGAAAATAGAGTATATCCACTAAGATTAATGACATCTTTGGAGAAGAAACAATTTTTACTTAGAAACCCACATAGAATCCAAACATTTCTCTTGTAAGTCATTAAAAACAATGGTTAGGAAATTAATAGGCAGCATATGCATTGTGTATTTTTAAAGAAAATATTGGATTGCATAAATTATCTGTCTTTCAATATAAACTCCTTAAATTGACTGTAAAAACAAATAATAGATTGTGTTCAATAAAGAGATGGTCCAGAATGGTCCTGTCTTCCAGAGTGGAAGTTCTTGCTATTTTAGCTAATTCTGTAGCCCCCATCCATAGTCCTAACACAGCTTTTAAGTTGCATTTTGGAATGGAGTGCAGCCCAGCTCTGCTTTAGTATGTGACATATCTATGAGAGGTACACAACCCATATATGTTTGTGTGACTATACAGATCTCTGTTGTACTTTTCTTGCAGAGTGTAACCACAATGTCAATACTTGATTCTGCTGAAAATCTGATAGTTTTGCCTCTATAGCAAACAATGTAGGGAAAATCAGATACACTAAAATCTAACTAATTAGATGTATTTGGCTCAATTTAAATTAGTTTAATCTGTGGTTATAAGAATTAGTATTTGGAATGTAGATAGAAACTATGCTAGTTTGGTAAAGAGACCATGTGGGTTCTCTTCTAAGGTCCATGATTCCCACAGATATAGGTCTTACCCTGCATTAAAGATATGCCTCCTTGAAACAGAGACCACTGCAGAAAACTGCAACAGATTACAATACTGAAAACAAGTGGTGTGACAATCAAGCACAAGTCATACATGAACAACACAATTTCTTCAGCAAAGATTCATGGGGGAAGAAAGATTGTAAGAGCCAGAGAAGAAAGGAAATTTGCCCTGATACTGAGTCTCCTAAAACTGTCAGAAAAACTGCACCTATGTAATCTCATCAATATGGCCACCTAGACAAGAGCTGAACAAGATCTACACCAATAAACAAGCTAATGTAGAGGGTGAAAATCTCATGGGGCTCAACCTTTGATAAGGAATGGCAGGCAACTGAGGAATATTGAGTCTTTCCCAGGAAAGAGGACCAGGATGGGTATGTTAATACTATGGTGTCTACTTCAAAATCATATACATTCAGGTAACATTAAAGAGACTGATCAGGTTAACTTATATTCTTCTATCTATCTATCTGTCTATTTATCTATCTATCTATCCATCTCAATGCTAATACTATTGCTTTATATGCTAATATTATATATTCCTGGGTGTATTTAACAACAATTAAAGACATAGAGGCCAGGAATTTGAGAGTAAGGAGATGCCTGAGAAGGAATAAAGGAAGGAAAGGGAAGGCTGAAATGATATAACCATATCTTAATTTCAAAGAATAAAAGATGTTAAAGGCTATCATATTTTTAACAGATAATAAATATAATAAATTTATTTTTATATAATAACATTTAAAGTTTCAAAGATACTTAGTTATATAGTAAGCTTTTTCTACTCCAGGGCTTATCATCCATAAATTAATCAACCATAGATCATACATGTTCAGAAGTAAAACTGCATCTCTATGGAACCTGTTGTAGACTTGATGTCTATGTGATTATTCCCTATAAAATACAGCATAACAAACATTTCCATACTGCTTAAATTATACTAGGTTCCTATTAGTAGATATTATGTACTTTATTGTATTTATATGGTGTCCAGAAACCATTCCCTTATGGAGATTGAGAAGAAAACTCTTATTGGTAATATAGAAAGTTTAATGTTCTTAAATCCTTTTTAGATAAAAAATCATAAGACTTATTTTATTTTATTTCACATTCCAACCACAGTATCCTTTTCCTCTTAAATCTTTAAGCATTTATTCCTTCAAATCATTTAAATTACTTGAGTATATAAGTGTTTTATATTTAACGTTAGGCAATCCTTCAGTAAGTACTTTTACTTAATTTCTTTTTAGGCAAAATGGTTGGTTTTGGTATAATAAAACCCTTCGCAAAGTTCCATAACCTACTTTCAATTTACCCCCGAATAAAGAAGACATTTTAATAGTTCTCAAACGTTACTATGGATCAGACATTGCTTGGAAGCATGGGTTCAGGGAGGTGCAGGAGTCTGACGCGGAGTGGAGGACCTGTATTGCTGATTGATTCTCAGGACTGCTGATGCTGATGGGCTGGGGAATATAGCTAATTTTCACATAACAGTGTAGACAGAAGTCATATTGTAAATAAATGAGAATTCTGACGTTATTTTAGAATGAAAAGAAAAATCACATCTTGGAACAACAAATGACCAATGTCTAAGTCTTAGTAACTTCATTAATCACTAAAGAAAAGTAGTTTTGTTTACACATACTAGTAACCTTAGTGAAAGTAACAAATATATATATCAAAGTATGCTGGATGCTAAAGAATCTCCATTGGAATATTTTAGTTTAGGGAAATATATTTTATATTAAATATATTAATATAAAAATCATAATATAAATATGGAACTTTTCTATTATCTGCACATGGCTACTTGAGTCATTTTAGTATCATGAAACAATATTCACTGGGTTATGAAAAGACAAATATTCTGTTGCCTATGAGTCCAAGAACCAGACACAAACAATGAACAAATTCCTTATAAGTTGGTGACAACTATATTTTATGGCTTTTGGTGAAATGTTCTATTTCTACTTGTTATCTTTCATTTCTTATCCTCACACATATCTGAGGAGAATTATACTGGAGATAGATGAAATCCTGGTCAGTTCATAAATTCAAATACCCAAGAGCTCAAGTTGAAGAAAGAGCTACCCTAGTGAATAACAGAGAGTGCTCATCCAACATTTAAAACATGACTATCCACTTAGATGGTTGAAATTTTCACATAAAATGGTGCAATAAGTGCATCCAATGAATTTGTTCCTTAAGTTATAAATCTTAAGATTGCATTGGAGAACTTGCAATTTATATCCCCGATCATTACACTGGAGCACTTGTATTCTATCTGACTTTCTCTTAATATTCATATACTATATTTCATTTGGATAAAATATGAAAGACAAATGATCCAGTTATTTAAGTGTTAACTGTATAAAATTTTTATTGGACTCAATTGAGATTTCTAATTATACCTTCCATATTTCTAAACCTTGGCCTTTTCTACATTCAGTGTCCCAGCATGGACACTGGGCAACGGAGGATGGCAATCAAGGGAATGAAGCAGGCTTCAGCCATGCCACCATGGCAATCGGCCCTTCACAAAAACTCAAAATCGCGTTCACGCTACACTCCATGCTCCTTTACTCACAGGCCTCTTTTGCTTAAGATTTTTAATCAACAAATGATTGTTAATCAACAAATGACTGCTAGTGTTTCTTACAACCCACATACTTACAATCAGGAGGCATCTTTTCCATAAATATTGAATAATATTCTTGTACGAGTTCAAAATTTTCTTGATTAATACTTTCTTGCAAAGAAACATCTCCAAACCTAAAAATAGAAGAGGAGGAGGAGGAGGAGGAGGAGGAGGAGGAGGAGGAGGAGGAGGAGGAGGAGGAGGAGAAAGAGGAGGAGGAAGAGAAGGAGGAGAAGGAGGAGGAGGAGGAGGAGGAAGAAGAGGAGGAGGAGAGTCATGGGATATAAAACAGCACCAAAAATTAATATAGCTTATCCTGTCCTTTTACATAAATGATAATTATTTTTACATTTTATAACTTGTCTGTAAAGTCCACCTCAGCATACAGAGGAAGCCCCTCCATCTCTCTCCATTTGAGATTTCCTATTTATGCTCACACATAGATCTAGAAGAACATGCCTGGCAGCTGGGCTAGATGTCATACTGTCCTGTGCTACTGAGTACATGCTACAGTCCTCCCAGAGAGCACTTCACCTTTGACACACTCTATGTGGGTCTGCTCTGTGTGCCCGAGCTCTCCTCGCCCACCTTCATCAAGTCCTTTTTTTTGTACATCATCTCTCTTCTCGTTCAATATGCCCCAGTGTCACACTTAAGAGTTTGTCTTTCTACCGAACGATGTTATGCAAGTAGCTTTCAATATGTACCCCTATCTAAACCTATATGTATATTTTTCTTGGTGTCCATTGAAATTTCAATGCTACTCCATAACTATAATTTTGCTACTGTTATAAATCATAATGTAAATCTCTGATATGCAAGATGTGTGATATGCAACCTTCAGAGGGGTCGCGACCTACAGGGTGAGAAACACTGCCCTACAAGAAAGTCCCCATGCTAGAATCAGATTCTTTCTTCAGTTTTGTCTTTTCAATTTTTGGTTATTTCATGACCCAATCTCATGTGATATTTGCTGATTTTTCTTCTACAGGATGCTAATCATTTCTCCCTAACTTCTAACAGCTTGGCAAAGCAAGCAGTGTCTGGCAGAAGACATGTTCTACAGTTATATCAAACACACTATCCAGAAAATACACAGGAGAGTTTCTCTAGGGTACTCTGACTTTGCCAGATAGTGTAGGCAGCTGGAGGATTTTGGACTAAAGGTTTGTGTTCTCACAAAACTCATGTGTGAAAACCTTTACCTCCAGTGTGTCTGTATTTACCTGTGTGGCCTCTGAGGAAATGGTCGAAGTTAAATAACGTGAGGGCGAGTTCTGGTCCCATGGCACTAATGTCCTTAAAAAAGGTGCTACCAAAGATCTCTTCTACCCTTCCCTACATTTCTGTGAAAAGGAGGTCATGTGAGCACATAGGAAAGGAGCTTTCACCAGAGACCAATGCCCTGGAACTGACACCCATATTTCCAAGCCTCTTAACTATGAGGAATGATGTTTAGCTTCTTAAGCTTTCTAGCTAGACTTCTAGCTTCATGCTAGTTTTTCGATACAGTTAGCATTTATCTATGTAAGAATGGTCACATAAAAGACATGGTTGGGGATAAATATTAAATAGAAAGTTATAGGATTTATGCAGTATTTCACATGTAAGAGTTGCCTGAAGACCACCAACATTCTAAATCAGAATAATAAGGATCAAAGCGCAGAGGGGAAGTGTTTGCCTGAATCAATACCGTGTTGGTGTCAATGTGCTAAGCAACTGACTTTTCTGCTTCCCCCGGCGTGTCTCTGTATTCTGCAGTTTTGTCTTTGTTTTCAACTCCTGTCACTCTTAAACAGTTTCCAGGTAATTAAAAGCTACAATTTTAATTTACAAGAAAGATAAAGGAAAATGAATGCTTTCAAAATGAAAGTGACCTCTAGCACAGTTAGAAGCTAGAGGCTCACTGGTCCCTGAAAGTCCCTACTAGCTCTTAAAAAGTCTGTAAACAGGAGAGTTGGAGGCTACTCTCTAGGACACACTCATAAGCTGTGTACATAGTTTACTATTGGTATAAATATATTTCTCGTTGGGCAGTGGTAGCGCACACCTTTAATCCCAGCACTTGGGAGGCAGAGGCAGGCAGATTTCTGAGTTCGAGGCCAGCCTGGTCTACAGAGTGAGTTCCAGGATAGCCAGGGCTATACAGAGAAACCCTGTCTCGAAAAACCAATATATATATATTTCTCAAGGTTTTGACACATTTAAATCTAATTAGGGGCGTGACTCCTTCATATACAGTTTAATTTGTTATGAGAAGCAACTTGGGAGTATATTCATTGAAAGGAAAATGCTACACATCACATGCCTAAATTCTATAAGCGGCAATATGGTATTTCCCAGTATGCAACAAAAGGAGAAAAAGAAACACTGAGCTCCATCTTTCTCATAAGCCTACCTCTCAGCCAGGGTCTGCTGCTCATTGATCCCAACATTAAACAGAACTGGATACACACGAAGCAACTGGCCTTCTTTAATCTGCAGAGGGAGCGACTCAAATACTGTCGTTGGAAGCTTGACCTCCACCACATAGTGCTCACTACAGACAGCAAGGATGGAAGAGAGAAATGGTTTAGGTTGTCTGAGGTTCACTTGGAAGAAAGCCATCAATGGACAGATTGAATACAACACTGACTAGGGCGTTTGTTGGTTATGTGCTTTCATTCAGTTGTTCAATCACTGAAGGAATATACACCCATTTTATTGTTGAAATGAATGGTGTGTACATTGGTAAGTATACGTGGATGTACATTCTCAGCATTGCTCTGGATCTGTAGGAAAGGGAGGACAATTAGCTCACTTCTGAAGACCTGCCTTTCCTGCTTTTGAGGTACATGGTCATAATGATGAGGAAAGTGACTGGCGTAACTATTTCTTTTGGCCTGGTCAGATGGATGAACCTCCCGGTTTCTGATGGCCAGATGGAAATAGTTTAATTATTGAATATGTAACCTTTGGAATTTGTGGTTCTTTTGAAAATTTTGTGTAAAACTTAAACATTTTGATTAGAAAATTTCATTAAATGTGATCCTAACTATACAATGTTGGAAATCTAGAATCCATAAAATGAGCTCAGTAGAAGTAGTTCTGAATGTTACAACTGTTACCTGATGCAGGAAAGAGTTGAATGTAGACATGTGAAGGGTTTAGCCTAGGAAGTAGAGAAACCTACGAACTTAGAGAGGTATATGAGTGGGTAGGATCATAACCCATGCGTTGAGTGAATCTCCTCTTGACGATCCTTGCAAATTTTCAAGCAAAACATTGTGTCAAACACTATCGATCATAGAGGCACATTTGTTGGTGTTTTGTTTTGTTTTGAGCCTGTAGCCAGGGACATTGGCAGGACCCTTCGAAGATAGACACTGTAATTTTCTCTGTTTACATACTCTCGGTTGATTTCTAACAGGCTGATGCTTGTTTCAAGTTTCTCGAGACTGTTAAGGCATGAATGAGTTGGTTTATAACTTGCACGGTGTGTTGGTAACGTGTATGACTAAGTCACATTTTAACATAGCAGTGCACCATGCTGCATTTTTCCCCATGCCTTCATGAGCAGAGTATGCATATTATTTTTTATTGTAAATAGTCCCATGATGAATATTTAAGTAAAAGCCCATGCATTGAGCAAATGCTTTACTTCCTCTTGGGTATATATTTAAGAACCATTGTGTACGTTTGTATTCGATAATTTTAAAAACCGATTAGCTATTTCCTTTATTTTTAACTAAAATGTAATTACATCTTTTTTCCCTCCCTCCAAGCCAAATATTCCTATTACATTACTCCTTTAACAGTTAGTGCCCACTTTTTCTTCAATTTTTATACATATACACATAAATATACACACACACACATATGGCAAATACATAGATACAACCTGCTGAGTCCATTCGGTGTTGTTTGTATGCATGCAGTTTCAGGGCTGACCGCTGGTGTCAGATAACCAGTTAGGGTGCTCTGTTTTCCTTTTTAGCAGTAATGCATGAACTCCCCAGGATTTCTTTGTTGTAGCAACATTTGTTATTATCAGAAGCCTTGAGGGTGATGACTCAGTGTGAGTGAACTGATATGAATGGGCAGTGTTCACCCCTCCCCCGCTGACTAGAGATACTGAGTATGGTTTCTTTTTTTTTTTTTTTTTTTTTTTCTGCCAAAGAACTGCTTTTTTATTATGTAGGAAAAATACAATACAAACAATGTCACAAGTTTAATATCCAGTGGCTTTAAAACCAGGCAGACTACACTGAGTTTCTGTTATCTCCTATATTTATTTAATTTCCTGTTAAGATTTTTCGGTACTGGTGTTTAAAGATACAAATAATTTTGGAGCACCAATATTATTTCCAACTTTAGCTCTATCTGACCTAATGAATTATCATATTTTTAGTATCTTAAACAACACACATTTATTTCTCATGTTCCTTTTTTTGTTTGTTTTTTTTGTTTGTTTGTTTTTTTGTTTTTTTTTTCCTCCTTTTTTATTTTTGATACTTTATATACATTTCCAATGTTTCCCCTTTTCTGAGTCTCCTCTTTGTATACCCCCCATCCCCTCCCCAACCCGCCTCTAGGAGGGAATTCCACCTCCCACCCCACCCCCCCCCCCCCCCGTCCACCCATCCCCATTTTCCCGCCTTGATATTCCCCTTTACTGAGGCCTCTAACATCCTCAGGCCCAAGGGCCTTTCGTCTCTCCCTGATGGCCATCGAGGTCGTCCTCTGCCACATATGTGGTCCA
>CM052707.1:13347111-13490239 GCA_028551405.1 Uromys caudimaculatus | reverse complement strand
CTACATGTAGACCGCCAGTTGACCCAGCACCATTTGTTGAAAATGCTGTCTTTTTTCCACTGAGTGGTTTTAGCTTCTTTGTCGAAAATCAAGTGACCATATGTGTGTGGGTTCATTTCTGGGTCCTCAATTCTATTCCATTGATCTCTGAGTATGGTTTCATATGCTCTTTTTAATTGCAATTTATTTTTTACTTATTCACTTAATGCACCTTTCACTGCCTCCTCCCACAATCCTTTTCCCCCTTCTCCCTCCATTTCTCCTCTGAGCTGGTTAGATCCTCCTGGGTATCCCTCTACCATGGCACTTCAAGTCTACACAATGCTAAGTGGTTCCTCTCCCACTGAGGCCAGACCAGGCAGCCCAGCTAGAAACACATCTCACATGTACGTCACGACTTTTGGGATAGCTCCCACTCCAGTTGTTCATGACCCACATGAAGGCCAGGCTGCACATCTGATACATATGAGTGGTAAGGCCTAGGTCCACCCTGTGAATGTTCTTCAGTGGGTGGTTTAGACTCTGAGAGCCCTCAGGGTCCAGGTTAGTTGAGTCTGCTGGTCTTCTTGTGGAGTTCCTATCCCCTTCGGGAACTACAATCCTTCCTCATATGCTTCTTATCATTTATCTCTATTCAAATATTTATCAATTTTTAAATTATATTTTTAATTATTATTCAGATGTGAAATGCCTGAGCATATTTTGGGAACAAGGACTTTAAAACTACACAATCTGTATGTGTTGTCTCTCAGTTTGTCACTTGTCCTTTCACATTCTTGGTGATTTCTTTTAAAAGTGTGTGTGTGTGAGAGTGAGAGAGAGAGAGAGGCAGAGAGACAGAGAGATAGAGAGACAGAGATTAGACAGACAGACACACACACACACACATACACACACAGTGCTGGTGATGGGTCCCAGTTTTCTTCTGGGCTGAGGATCACACCAAGGTCTCTAAGTCTGTCTGTGCAACTTCCAGATGAGACAACTGTTTGGGGCGACTCTCCCTAAATCAGAGAGAATTTACCCAGAAGCAGCCTTTGTCTTTCTGGAGGCTTGCACTCCTTTGACAAGTTCTGAGCATAACCATAGCATGAAGGATGTCCTCAGCAAGGTCACCCTTCTCTTTGCCTGCACAAATGACCCAGTAAGCTTCTCTATGAATTTAGGGGAAGTATCAGCTTGTCGCATTTAATAATAAACTTTCAGAGAAATGTTCAGAGCTGTGTTATTTTCCAGGTGTATTTGTGTACAATCTTTCCTCATATTTTCCTCTGATGAATAGCAAAGGATGCATTATGATCTGGATGAGACATTTACTCTCCTGGGGGCTGTGTTTTCTTTCCTGATGTTCCAGAGTTACCTTTCAACAATGCTTGAGGAGCTTGCTGTTTTGTATGCACTTTTAGCACATTATTCTAAAGAATTTATTTTGTTTATTTTGTCTTTTCTCCATCTCTCTCCCACACGTGTTTACACTGTGACCTAAGACTATTTCAAAATTCAAGTAACGTCATATAGCACTTAAATTTGTTAACAGCAAATCAATAAAATCTGGATAACTTCTGATTGAATCAACATTTTATATGGTATATTTCTCCTATTAGAAGTATCTTTTACATACCACCATTTTTTTTATTATTTCTAGTACTTTGCCCATTATATTTTGACCTTGGAAGCTATTTATTTCAAACCCTTCTCGGAAATGTCGCAGTCTGAAAGTGAATTGTCAAAAATGATTAAGAAAAATGGTGTAATATGCAACCAACATAAGAATATATCCTTCCTAACACGTTGCTGCATTTAACTGAATTTAATTTCAAGTCATCTCAAGAATTATGAAGCTATTAGCTGGGTAATTCCTGCAAAAGTAAAAACACCCAGAGCTTTGGACTAGACAGTAATGAAGAGAAGTAGTCCATTGCTGCTGCTGCTGCTGCTGCTGCTGCTGCTGCTGCTGCTGCTGCTGCTGCTGCTGCAGAGTTTCTGCATCTCACATGCATCTTCATGTTTAACCTCAAGACTATTCCAAGCACTCATGAGACTTCAAGGGGATTTTTAAGACCTTCTTGTATCACGCCTTCTGGGTTTATTTCTCAATCCCCCCAAAAGAAAATAAAACAAAACAAAATCCCCAAACAACCTGAATTATCCAAGGAAACTTGCCCAGAAAGCACTGTGTAAGTAAGGAAGTCTGGGCTCTGGACATGGGCACCACTCACCGCCTTCCCGTGAGAACAGGGAGGACATCGTTGGACGTGGCTTCAGTTATTTTAAATGCAACTTTCCTCAGATCTGAAATGCCGACAGCCATGTCCTCCAGCATTCCAATCTCATCACCTGCACAGGGAGAAAGGACCTCGTTACAAACAGACTATTAAAATAAACTGTTGGTCCCTGCTCTACCTCCCTGCTGGGAGTATCCCTAGCAGTTCAGTGAATGAGTTTATGAAGGCAGCAAATCCACTCCGCATACTTTCTCATTCAGCTCAGGGGTTTCATCAGTGAACTAAGAACAGTTTCAATGGACTCCAGAAGTCAATGTTCCCTTTGAGGGAAGAAGAATGTCCAGCTTTGCTGAGAGCCTAGAGAGAGATTTCTAAGCCTTTTATGAAGCGAAGCATCATTTAGACATCTTGTCATTGACAGGACTGTTAATTTGATTCTTTTTAGAAGGAAGAAAGCTGCAGTGATCATTTCATCAATTGATCAATTACCTAATGCTAACTTCGTCTTCAAACTCTGAAGAATATAGCCTGGAGATCTAATGGATATTCTAAACTAACGCAATCCCAAGGAAATAGAATGTAAGCTATATAAATATCTGCAGATTTTCTGTTCTTCAATTTTTGAAAAGAATAATGCAAATCAAAGTTGCATTGATTTTAGTAACATAGTGTACACAATTCCAACATATACACACTGCAGATTCAAATGTAAAGCAATATATAGTTCTTAATAGCTAAAACAAAGCACTGTGTCTTTGCTGGTCTTTGAAATCTGATGTTCATGTCTAGAATACATTGATGTGCGCTAGATGCATTTGAAGCCCTCCACAAACACACGAGGCTCCCACACTGAACAGCATGGTCCTAGACATGGGGTTGCTGTGTGTTTCAACGCCAATGAAACCAATGTTGTCAATGAGTCTCGTTAGTAAGTAAAAAAATCCAGATGGCTGCTCAAGAGTCCTCTCTGAAATAATCTCCAATTCAATTTTCAAAACATAATATGAATCCAAAAGAAATTCCAAGGGTGAATGAGTATAAAACTTAGAAGCTGACTTATTTCTGTAATGCTTAGTACAGGAAAAACTTCACTTTTTACTTTTGACGCTATTTGAAAAAAACAGAAGTGTTATCACTATAAATAGCAATCACACTGTGAGATATAAACTCACGCAATACTCACTGTAAGTACTCAGCAGTCCTTCGTACTGTACCATCAAGCCCACTGTGTGGAGCTGCTGTAGAAAGCCAGGGTCATGCAAACTTGTATGCAATTTGATGATAAAACCACAAACCAATCCAGCAAGCTAAGAAAAGAAACCATTCAAGAAATTTACTGGGGTCAGCAAACTTATCACTTCAAGTTTTAAATATCTTCAGACTTTTGAGACATCACAAAGTTAATTAAAATTCCTCAAGCATATGTAACAAAGCTGCTAGAATTGGCACATATTTATTAAAATAAATTGATGGTCTTTGATCTAGGGCGGCATTGTCTACGGGCTTGGGAAGACAGAACTGAAAGGAAGCTAGAGCTAGAAAAATGGATTTCAGAATCAAGGTGGAAAGTCTTTGAATTGTATGTCTACCATCTTAACCATGGCACCATTAAACTTTCTTAAGATTTTTCAAATTACACAATTGTTTTGTTTTTGCACATGTGACTAGAGTCACTAAAAGGACATCATTAATAAGCAAGCTTAAGGGGGAGTCTAATGTTTGGTTAGCTCCATCTGCCACTGGACCACTAATGGCATAATGTACTGGCAATGGGGCAATTTGGTTAAAATATCCCCCTTTATATAGACTGCTTACAAAGTGCAGAACTGCTATCTCCTTCCCTTCGTGCTCATGTACTTCACCCCTGAAAGTGAATTGTGGGGTGGAGAAAGGGGAGAGAAAGAAATGCAGCAAGCTCTGCACTGGTGGTAGAACTGGTTAGAGTCATGGTTAGGGTTGGATATGGCCAAAGTGGGTGATTCTGCAAACCCTTATGAGAAAATCTTACAGCCTTGCAAACTTCTTTTATAAATGAGAGAAGAGACCAGTCTGAAACCCTGTCCTGAGATTTATGAGGAGACTGAATACATAAGGAGCTATATACAAACACCCCCTTCACTGAGTTCTTGGCCATCACCTGCAGTGCAAGGTGACAGTCCCTTCCTTTTCACCCATAGGCTGTCCCAGGGAATGATACAAGGGACCATTATTTCTCCCTCACAGACTACATCCACTGTTAAAGCAAAATATGCATTTCACATTGAGCTGTATCTTTTCCACAAGGAAATACCAATGGTTCAGAAATTGTTCATGATCTATTCAGACTATTTATTTATATAAACAAAACGGCACCAGAATTTAAAAAAAAAAAATCTTTAAAAATAAAGCCAAGCAAAGATCTCTACCCCATCAAGGACAGAGTGTTTAGCAGTTCAACACTGTTCTGTTCACACAAAAAGGGGCACCCACCGCCTGACTGAAGACGATGTCTCTTCTCAGAGTCAGCATCAAACACTGGGGCAGACTGTAGGCCAGTTCCTGAAGCAGTACAAATGTCAGCGATTGCTTTGCTCGGCTCACCACTTCTCCCATGCACTCCTTCAAGGTAAGGATGAGTGGCTGCAGCTCTTCATACCAGTCCTCTGAGGCAGGGCATATGGAGCAAGAACAGCAGGAAAGATGAGAAAGAGTCTTTGAGTATAAAATCAATATTTTCCATGAACTTGTACATCCTATCAATGATTCATGAGGACTAGGGTTGAAAATCTCTAAGCCCAGTGACTTCCCTGAATTCAGTCTCTTGTTACATCCTTGCACCTAGATGTGTGTTATATATATGGCTGTAGGCTACCTTTCTACTTCACTCTTCTCTAAGGTGAGCACTTCCTGTCTGTCTGTTAATGATGCACCATTTCTTCCTATGCTGGAGACAGACTTTTTGCTGGATTTCTTCCAAAGATTTCATAGAAATGTGACCATCAAATCAGCTCTTCTCCCAGGGTGGCTTTTCTGATATTAATCTTCCCCTTGTCTGCCCATCATGCACGGTTATCCTCAGGTTCGATTCCTGGTCTCTCCCTAGCTTATTCCTGTCTTGTCTCCATCATACGCAGATTGTGTCCTGCCTCTCTGTAATGTGGATGGGATCTTTTCAGTCAGTTTGAATCCCATTTCATTGCTTTCTCCTCCTTACTCAAAGCATATAAAGCAACAAAGGCCAAACAAGCAAAACCATCACATTTAGAATAAGTCTAAATTCATGAAGCATCCTCCATGATCCAACCTCTGCACACTTGTCTAGTACCACCTTAAAAAATCATTTTCAGGGTGGAGAGATGGCTCACAGGTTAAGAGCAGAAGCTGCCCTTCCAGAGGTCCCGAGTTCAATTCCCAGCAACCATATTGTGGTTCATAACCACTTATGATGAGATCGTGTGCCCTCTTCTGGCCTGCAGACATACATACAGTCAGAATACTATATACATAATAAATAAATAAATCTAAAAGAAAGAAAGAAAGAAAGAAAGAAAGAAAGAAAGAAAGAAAGAAAGAAAGAAAGAAAGAAAGAAAGAAAGAAAGAAAGAAAATTGTGACTGGAGAGATGGCTCACTGGTTAAGAGCACTGATTGCTTTCCCAGAGGTCCTGAGTTCAATTCCCAGCAACCACATGGTGGCTCACAACCATCTGTAATGGGATCAGATGCCCTCTTCTGGTGCGTCTGAAGACAGTGACAGTGTACTCATATACATAAAACAAATAAATCTTTTTTAAAAATCAATTGTAATGTTGAGTTCTAAGTGTATTAAATTATCCCCCAGTGTGCTCTCCTTTCCCACTCTAGGGGCTTTGACGATAGTCTCTTTTAAAAATTTTCTTTTTTCTTCTTATCTTCCTGACAGTTTATTCTCTGGAACCTTGGGTTGAGACCTCTGTCCTGGAGGAAGCTGCCTCCCTTCGTGTTTTTGTCTTTCCCAAAGCTTGGGTGCTGATGTTCCTCTTTGGGCCACTTTATTCTGATATTGCTGTGTGTGAATACTTTTAAAGAAGAAGTTCAGCAAGGGAGAGGAATTTATTTTTTTTAATCTCCAAATCTCCAGAAACTACTGCAGGCCTAGCTTTTAGCAGACACCAGAATTGTCAAGGAATGAGTCAATTTAAGACAAAATGGTATGTCTTTTTTGTAAAATGCAGGAACATATAAAAAAGTCAAACTTTTGACATTATTAGAGTTCCAAATAGTGTTTTTAAAGAAGTGTATGCATGTGTGTGTGTGTGTGTGTGTGTGTGTGTGTGTGTGTGTACTATGTATATATATGTGTGTGCATATAGGTGTACAGATATGTGTGCCTCTGTCCCTGTGTAGAGAAAGACACACATGCATCTTCCTCTATTGCTTCTATCTTATGTTTTGAGATAGTCTCAGACTGAACCAGAAACTCACCCATTGGCTAAAGTCTCTGGCCAATGAGCTCCAGGCTGTGTCCTTTCTCTCTGCTTTCCATTGTAGAAAGTGTGAGTCTACTTCACTGTGCTTAGCCTTTGACTTGGATGCTGATAGGCTGGATTTTGATTTATACATTTTACTTAGTGAAGAAGGAGTGATGGGATTGGATCCCAACTAAGGTCTTCAGCTTTGCACATCACACACATTACTCAGTGAGCCATCTCTCTAGCACCAAACTAATCTCTTTTGTCTAAATTAATCATTCCATTCGTTTACATCTCAAATGATATCCCACTTCCTGGTTACACCTCCACAACCCCCCCAAGTCCCTCACCTGCCCTCTCCCCCTCCCCTTTGTATCCACGAGGGTGCTCTTCCACCCACCCTCCCACCCTCTCCCACCCTACCGCTCCAGCATCCCCCTACGCTGGGGCATCAAACTTCTGCAGGGCCTCCCCTCCCATTGATGTCAGACAAGGCCATCTTCCGCTACATATGTATCTGGAGCCATGGATCCCTCCCTGTACACTTCTTGGTTGGTGGTCTAGTCCCAAAATAATCTTTTTAAAAGTCAAAACGTCTACACTCCTGAGTATGTGAGTGAGTAGGTCTCTCATTCTTGACCTTCTCTTGGGCCTCTTTTCCTCCTGTTGGTTTGCCTCACCCAACCTCAATGTGATGGTCTTTGTTGTTGTTTTATTTTATTTAATTTGTTATGGTTTTATTATTATCCCTTAGAAGCCTGTTCTTTTCTAATGAGAGACAGAAAAGGGGTGAGTGCAGATGGATGGGCAGGTGGGAAAGACCTAGGAGGAGGAGAGGGAAGGGAAAGTATAATCAGGGTATATCTATGGGAAAAAAAATCTATTTTCAATAATAGGAAAAATCAAAACCAATTAGGGTACTTACATGTCTAGAGTTCTAATTTGTATCAACTACATAATTACGAATCTGGCACATAATATATGAACAAATTATACCATATTCCAATTTACTTGGAGAACAAATACTTGAGAAATATTAAATACAAATTTTGGGTTTTATGACATTCTATTAAAATCTAAATGAATTAATAGTGGATTGACAAATACAACTTAACACGAATGATGGAAGATAAAAAAGTAATTACCAAGTAGGTTTGTGATAACATCATATTCTCAGAACAACAAGGTCAATAATCAGCTAAGACCTTGAAAGAACAATAAAGATGATAAGAATGAACCCCATGAGGACTGTGCTGTGTTTACCATAATTTATGTGATGTTATGATATAATAAACTAAATGAGCTAATCCAAATGGTTGAAAAGAAAATGAATGGCCTCCAGCTTCACAAAGAGAGAAGTGCTACAGTGTAAAACAAAGCATTATGTTTCATCTTTCTGAAAGATATTGTAGACTTAAGTGTTAGTACTGGGGGAAAAGAAAACACTAGAAAAGCGGAAGTTCAAGGAAGCTATTACAGCTAGTTTCCTCTGACAAGGAATCTGCTTATGCTTCAGGGTGAAATATGGGAACAGTGGTTCAACTGAAGCAATGAATTCTTATACTATTGATTAGAGAGGAAAGTGGGAAAGATGCTTTATATTTTGAATAAATAACATTTTAGGCACCAAAAGAACAATACCCTATGTTATTATATATCTTCCATACTTAAATTTTGTATATCCTATCCTCTCTCATTCTCTACCTGTTATCCTCAACATGAAAAAGTAGGTGTGTGTGTGTGTGTGTGTGTGTGTGTGTGTGTGTGTGTGTTGACATCACCTACCCTTACATATGAAAACACTAGGAAAAGAAAATTCCGTTAAGTTTACTCATAGTTCAATGTTGAAAATTAACTACAAACCTGTTCTGTCCTGTGATTGGTTCTGTAGGTTTGAGGTTCCACTATGTAATTATCAGGCAGAAAATACAGCTTTTGTGCAGTAGGTGGAGCTGCTTTATCAGGCTGAAGTAGAACTACTTTGTCACTCATTTAATCCAAGACTGAAGAAAACATGTTTCTTGTATATTTGCATAGTTCTCAAAGAACATGTATCTATTGCTTAAGCACCTTGAATCATACTCTCCCATGTCAAAGGGGTAATAGCTTGCTCAGGGTGTGATATGCTCTTTCTACTTTGAAAACAAAAAGCTAACGTAAGTATATAGGTTTTTGTCCTTGAATGAGATTGTCAATTCAAATGAAATACAGCTGTTTGCTTTTCTTAAAGATTTCTGAAAGTGGAAGCTTCACCGGCCACTTAAAAACTTCAGAATGAGAGACTGAGGGGGAGAGAGTAAAGTAGAGTAGAGGGGGACAGAGGTAGAAACAAAAGGGAGAAGATGGAAAGAGACCATGTCTAGTTTTATCGGAAGAGGGATAGAAATATACTGGTACTCTAAACCCAAGAGAAATAGGAGGCACTTCTCTCACTAGCAGCATTCCTGCATCTCCATTGACTACCATGCATTCTATATAAAATAGTGGTTATATACTTGTGACTGTAATTGAGGAAGAATGAGAACAGAAAACAGTTATAGTTGAATAGCTGAAAGTGTTTTCAAGCACGGCACGGTGTCTTGAAGATGACGCTTTCTACTGAGATACACAGGTCAAGAAGGAAGGCAACAGACGTGTATCTTTTAAAAAGAGAAACAAGCAGCTATGGCAGTAGATGAAGGAACTGTCCCAGCAAACTGCAATGACTACAGGTTTCTTTGCCATGTCAACGTCCACATTCTGTTGATCCCAAGTTCTGACATAAACACAATAGGCTATGGAGGGCCAAACACAGGCAGAGTTCAGGTCATAAATGGTCTTTTGGCTACAATGAACATTCATGTCATTCTAACAAGGAGCAAAATATGCTTCCGTTTTCTTGTTAAAGCTGATGGTTGTTTGGGGGGGAAGAGCTCATTCTTCACATTTCTGTCATGCCCTTCCATAGTCCCCCATTTGCATTGTGGCTGTGAGAAGTCAGCTCAGGAACTTTGGGATATTCCACCAGGGCCCCCGAGCACATGGGCACCCCTCCCCTCCTGGAAGAGACAGGTTAGAGAGCACATAGACTGGAAGGGAGGGGCTGATTAAGCCCCTGCTACCTCATTCCCTAAAGACCAATCAGTTTAAAACTCACACTGTTCTGCCAATCACATTGTGCCTAATGGCTGCTGATCTAAAAACTGTATCAAAGGTCCCTGAATGGACTACACATGGTTGCTTTCCTGCCCTGGTGTGCAGGACGACCCCAGCATGCTGGAACAATAAATTCCTCTTGCATTTTGCATCAATCCCCGATTCCATGTGTTCACTCGGGGGGGGGGGGTCTTCAGTAAGTTAAGGTTCTCCAGAGTCTTACAGCTGTTTTGTACTTCAAATAAAACCATCTCTTTTTACAGCGTGGTCAAAGAAAAAATCCATGCATGCACTCACATGTACTTCCCTGAGTTTAATTTTTTCCCACTTTACACACATGTATGACGATGTGTGCACATGGGAAAACACATTGGTAAGATGCCTCTAGGAAGCAGGGTAGTTGTGCTTGCATCATGGTTTGCTACCACATCAGTGCCTCACAGTTCCTCACCTTGGCAGTCCCTGAATTGTAGTTCTATCATGGGCTTCCTTCAGCAGCAGAGGAAAACATGAAGAGCATGTTTTAGTGTCTCCATAAAAACTTGCTGAGACTCCTTAACCCTGAGACCAACAAGCAGAATTTTTCCTCAGGAAAACATAAAATGCATGTGGCTTAGCTGAGCTTTCCCTGAGCTCTGTGATGGGACCTGGAAGACATCTAGGCAGATCTCTGCTTCCCAGCCTTTTACAGCCTTCTCTAATGTATTCAAGTGAAACTAGCTAAAGGATACGAAGGATGACTGCTGGGTGCCCTCCCTCCCCTCCACACACCATCTATTTCCTGTACAGGATGTCCACGTCCTCTGAGCTCAATGGCTCTTATGTTACTCGGGAGAAAAATAAAAGAGCCATGGAGCAACCAACTGTAGCATGGCGTAATGCTGTCCTGCCAATTTCTGAGCCATTTTCTTCTCAGAGATTTTATTTTTCTCTCCTCACCTAAAACAATTAACTTCACAAAAGCATGTAGACATTCTTATTTTTGTTATCACAACTTTTCAGATATGATAGGGGAAGAAAAGCTAAAAGATGGAATAGCCACTAAATGCTCTGCAAAGAGCTGAGAGATGTCTCAGCTCTGTTCATTTTCTCATAAATTTCCATGAAGGCAAACGCCTGGAGTAGCTCCAAAGGAAGCTGACAAAATGCCTAACGGTTTGAGGTGAACACAGAGCAATCCTTACCCAACACGTGTTTTATGTTATATAGAAATCTCACTTAATACCAAAATGAAAACACCTTCATGGCTGGGTGGTGAGGACAGGGGATGAGGATGGGGATTTACGCTTTTAAAATGTCCCTTGAATTTCAAAAGCCCACATGCTACACTAGCAAACATCCAGCTCTTCCTGGGCCTCTCTGTGTGAACATATGTTATAGACTCAGCTTTTGCAGTGTGCACACGTGAACAGTATTCTAGTCATCAATATGAACATGGGAAGATAAATTGCTGGGGAGAATTCCTCGGCACAACTTACAGCAAATTTCATTGTATGAGTCAATACATGTGGCCAATGTTAATCACAGACCTAGACACCGGCCCTCTGGAGGCCTCTAATCTAGACATATCCTAGGGGGGAACACAGAAAGCTGGTTCAATCCAGACAGCAATAGGCAACTGAGAAAAGGGAGCTTGTGCTGGGGTGTGGCTGCTTCGGAGTTCTTTCTGCAGGCTGAGAGTATTCTCTTGCTGTCCTCACCTTTACGATTGATTCATTTCTTAACTGTGGCCCAGGAATTGAAAACTCAATTTACATTTATCTTACCCTAACAAGGATTGATTTGGCTTCCTTACATTATTATGTATTAGTCAAAATACAATGACCTTGAAAAGAGAAAAGGTCTATCTATGCTGCCTAAAAGCTTTGAAGTATCTAGTCCCAAGCTGAATAAATCCATTAGTCTATGGTGGGCATCGTTGTGATGATGACAGAGTATGGGTGAAGCATATTGCTCATTTCATAGCTAGAAGGCTAAAGAGGGAAATGGAGAGAGTGACCAATGACCTAAACACATCTCATGGGATCTGACCTCCTAAAGACTCCATCATCTCCCAGGAGTGGTGCACTCAGGAGTAAGCCTTTAACACACAGCAGAGATTCAGATCTAAACCAGAGCACTACTCCATTGCTTTCACACAGCCATCTTGAGAGATGTAATTTCATTAGATCACAACAGTCATGTCTTGTATTTTAATGGCTGTAATGTTGTTTGTACCACACCACTCCTAACCTCAGATGACTCTGATGCAATGAATGCTGCTCATTGCACCGATCTACTTTCTAGAAACAGCATCACTGTGTTGCATGGTGGGGCATCTACACGCCAGAACACACTCCTGGAGTTCAGAAAACAACTGTGGGATGCAATTGCTCCTATGTACGAGTTTCAGGGTTTAAAATCTGGCTGTCTGATTTGCATGGGATTCACCAATCCCATGGAACTGTCTATCCACATGTGCACTTGTTAATGTTGAAATTCAATGTAGGTGAATTGATGTGCCTGAAAATATGAAGTCAAATACCTGGGGTCTCTCCAAAGTTTCCTGAAGGAAGATCAGCCTCTAGCATGAGCTACATCAGAACAGACAGGTATCAGACAGTCTAAGAGGTAAAGGTCAAAGCCAAATGGAATGAGGAGGTTTTGTTCTTCTGCTTCCTGGCTGCCATTACATGGGTCATTCAGCTTCAGCATGCCTGGGTCATTATTGTGGGCTGGAATTGATGAAACTATGGTCTGAAATACATTTCTCCTCTTTTAACTTGTTTGACCAGGTATTTAAAAACAAAAACAAAAACAAAAAAACAAGAAAAGTAACTAAGAGAGCAGCAATAGTGGATGTTAGCCAATGGGGGACTTGTATGAAGTCATCCAGGTAGGAGCAAAGACTGGAGGAAGGTAGACATGAGGAGAAAACAAGGTAAGCCATCTTATAGATGACAGGGGTCAAAAGTTAAGGTAAGTCCTGAAATAATGACTATTAGGGCAAATGGAAGCCGTGGGCGTGAGGGAGCCTGTGAATGAATTCCCTTCTCCCTGCATGGAGGTATTCAAGCAAAGGACAAAACAACATCTTAAAATATAATCACTCTACTGTCCTCTGGGGTAAGTGACTGTTCTTGACAACTTTTAGATGAATTAGAAATGAACATACTGCTCGGTCCAAGACAAATGAGGACGAGAAGAACAGAGGCCACTCTCGCTCATGTCGAGGGACTTGTTTGTTTAAACCCTGACAGGCTGAGAAGAGTGTCATAAAACTTTCCATTCTTGTTCATAGACAAACAGCAAAGGAAATGCATAAGCGGAAACACTAGCTAAACTTTCCACTTCACAGCAGCAAGCTGAAAGTCTTCAGTAAATTCTGCTAAGGCAGTTTCTAGCAACTGCATCTGTTCATCACAGAAGCTCTGCACCTGTCACAGCCCTGAAGCTTTGAATCCAGGTTCTGCTGGACCAAGAAGAGTC
Organism: Uromys caudimaculatus; assembly: GCA_028551405.1. NCBI lineage: Eukaryota > Metazoa > Chordata > Mammalia > Rodentia > Muridae > Uromys > Uromys caudimaculatus. The sequence goes on along the minus strand of CM052707.1, from coordinate 13,476,982 downwards.
ACAGACTCACATTTCTCAGTCTTATTTTGCCTTGTGGTTATAAATAAACTCAAGTCTTGTGACTCTAGTCTATATGTAGGCTGAGTATTTGAAACAAGCTCCAGAGGTCATGGATCAGACAGAAATGACCAGTCTGTCTGTATTACATAGTTGCTGTCATTTTAACAGCAGCATGTAAGGTTGGGAAGGCAGCACCAGTGGCTGTTGTGTTGACTAAGTCCTGTTAGCTAGAAGAAGGAAATAATCATATTTTTACCTTAAATCTTATAATATATGTGTAATAGTTTTTGTTAGTTTTTCTTTAATCGATGTTCTAGGCCAGTGGAATATAGTATATAATATTAGGTTTTCTTTATACATATAAAAATAGAACATTATACACAGATTAAATTGATTAATGTTAAACATACATTCAATTAACCAAGAGCAATGTGAACATACATTTATCAGGATGCTCCGTTCAGTAGTCACATGTCTTGAAGTTTCTGAATGGTAAATACCATCTCCCCTTTCCTCAACCTATCCCAGGGTATCTCTGTGTATGAGAATGCTCATCTATCCTGAAACCTGTCTACAACACATGAGAGGTTGTTGGTGACAGGGTAGGTTAAATCTATAGCTCATCCACACTGGGTATGCAGCACTCCTCCTCTGAATACTGTGAGCATCAGAGTCCATGTTCATAACCCTCTGTGAGATGGGAATAAAGTCATCTCAATTCTCTGCTACTGTATCTCCATACCTGTCACCATTAGTCCCTGTGTCCTTATTTTCCTCCTACTTGAGATGATGGACTGAGCTCTCAAGTATAGATCATCAACTCCGTTCTATAGACACTAGATTTTATCATTAAAACTCACCTAGGAGCATTATTCTGGCAAGGCTCTTGCCTTCCTCCCAAGCCTGCATTTTTTTTTTTTTTACTGATTTATTCCCACAAGCAAATAAATATGATGCTCATGTTTATCTCCTTAACTTTAAAATGTAACATTAAGTTGACTGCACTTCCTGTCACAGTTCTTACAATGTTTCTGTTTACTGGTCACCCTCCCCGAAAACGAATATGCAATTGTTTCCAGTTCCTTTGCTTTGTCTCCTTCTTAGTCCTCTCCACTATGACTTTAATTCCTACCTACTAAAGCAAAACCACTCTGTTCATTGTCACAAAGGACTTCACCAATGCGAAATTTAAAGTCATTCCTCAATCCAATTTTGCTCAGTGCTTTTAATCCTGGGTTGCAGGATGCTACAATCCTAGCTCACCGGTGAATTTCAAATAAAATGTGCTGTTTCCTCTACTCCTTTCTTATTTAGTAACACTGATGTGTCTTTGGGAATATTTTATAGATGGATTCCTTATTCTCTGAACATTCAACACATCATTGATATTCTTGAATAACTTTCCATCTGCTTGTCGGAACCTCAGCTTCTTGTATTTAATGTCATATCTGCATGTCAGACTTAATGCCTTCTAGATGACTTCCTATGTTCCTTTCCAAAAAATTTATTCCATGTAGAATATTCTATAACTCCTACACGGACCCTTTGTCCTTTTGGTTACTCCAGTCAAACATCTTAAAATTATTTTGATGTCTATTCTCATGCTTCTGTTCAAACTAACAGAACCTCATTGGAAAAACACACAAAGTAGGCACAGAATCTCAGTACTGATTGTCCCCTCCATGCTGGGAACTGCATCATCATGTCCCACCTATATAATCTCATTGGGTTTCTTACAGTCTACACTAGGATTGACTCTTTCCATTTACATTCTAGTTGTAACAGAAAATTCTGTGTTTGTCTCTTGCTTGCATTGGGTTAATAGCTTCTAAGCCTCTCAACTGCTCCCCGGTTTTCTTAGAGGAAATGCAGAGTCTGTAGAGATGACAGAGATGATCCTTCCTGCAGCTATCTCTTGAATTTCACTTCTTCCTCTTGCCTCTCATTTCACTTCTGGTTGCCCTAGCCTTGATGTTCCCTGCACATGGCAAACACATGTTCCCACCAGCTGCTCTCTGCATCTGGTAATCCTTCCCCCAGATATCCATGCTGATCCCCTTTATCTCCTGGGTCTTTGTTCAAACATTAGCTTCTAAATGAAGTCTTTGTCAACTGATTAGTTCACAACCCCAACCTTAGACCCACAGCATCCCTTCAAAATGCTTTGACTTGCTCTGTGTTCTCCAACACCTTTGTCCCATCAACCCACCGGTGTACTGTGTGATGCTCCCCATCTGTCATGCTATTTCTTAATATCTCTCTCTCTTTTATTTGTTTATATTTTTTAGTAAAACACAGACTTGAGGAGGATGAGTGTTCTGTCTGCTTTAGTCAGTGTTTTATCTTCTGTGTCTAAAATCGTGCCTGGCATAGAATAGTTACCCAAATAAAATATGTTGAGTGACTTTAGAAACAAGTTTTATTTCTTTTTCCATTATTCAACATCAGAATTGAAGTTTTCTTCATAATTTTGTCCTTAGATAATCACCATTTGACTGAAAAAGAAATTCTTTGACTGAGTCTCAAAGAATTTCAACGATTTTCAAACACCACACTAACACATAAATGTCTTCAGAATCCCACATGGTATGCTATTTCATAATATATTATATGATTTTATAATAAAATAATAAATTTCTAATAAGAATAGTCATTACAAAATGACCTTGTGTTTAAATGTTTTTGAAAGTCTATTATTATAGACGACATGGTCCTATTAATGTATCTATCGAGCGATTAAAATTATAGTATAGAAGTCATTTCAATTTTCAACAATGGATTTTTAAAGCCCAATCCAATGATGTTTATGTCACAATGAGATTGTGCCCATTCAATATGTGGAAATCGAAATAATTTAATAATCATATTTAAGCTCCTTTAAGAAACCAAGCTTTGTTCTTGATTTTCGTAATTTAAAAAGCAAAGCATATTTGTTATATATGATAAAGTCACTAAAATAATTAGCTATTGTGAAACACACACTCTCGGGAGATCAGTATCTTTCCATACGTGTAAATGTGTGCATACATTGAATACATAAACTGACTGAGTATTTCTGGTGGGTGGTAGGTGCAGAGATGACAATAGCATCTTTATTCTATAATTTCAAGTGCTCATTATTTATCAAAATTTATATTACATGCTATGGATTCAGTAATAAGTTACAACACTTGGCATATTCTCACAGAGCCGAGTCTAGTAAGGGGGGTGGCATTTAAAACAGCATGTGTAATCAGTCAGAGATTTAGAGGTTTCAAAAAAATTGCCAATGAGCCAATCTTACGCAGACTGAGACTGAACTTTCCTGGCTATCACATGTTTTAATCATTGACCCCTTAAAATGAAGTGTATTATATAAAATTTCTAATTTACTTGAGACATTTCAGGCAATGCTAACTTTTGGCCTGTCCATATCACACTGTGGAAATGACAGACTAGAGACAGAATTGTGGCCACTTCTGCAGAGATTCTCTCTCCTAATTTGGGCTAGTTTCCCTTCCGACCCTGGATTTGTTCTTGTTATCCTGCATGATACCTTTGTATTTGCAAACCCCACAGAAAGTACAGCTACATAATTGGCAAACCAAAAAAAGAAAGAAAGGAAGAAAGAAAAGTCAAATCCTGGGGCTTTATTCAAACCTGTAAACAAGTTTTCTGTTTCTTTCTCAGTAGTGCTCTTGCTGACCTGTCACAGCGGTTGGTAGTTTTAACTTACTTGTTCATGTCTCACTTCCTTGGGCATGGGGGGGTATGAGCGCCAAGCCTCAAAGACCCCAGCCTGAACCTGACTTAATAGTAAATATAATTTCCCTTAGGAAAGTGGATGTATGAAGTCTTTCCGGCTGGATAGTAGAAGCCAGGTTGAAGAGACCCTGCCAAAAGCATCCACAGGAGAGGGCCCAGTAGAACTCACGAATTCAGACCCTCAGCTCTTGGGCAGGTTCCTTTACCCCACTGAAGTTCATCTATAAATCTAATGACATCATCAGGAGTCTCAGTAGAGGAACACAGCACAGTAAGCTCAGAGCATCAAACTCTTCTAGGGAAGAGTCAACTGCACTGACTCCATGAAGCCAGCTCAGGGAAGGCACACCAAAGAATGTGAAGGGTTTGGCCTGTGGGAAGTGGAACCGCAGCATCTCCCAAAGGCTGGCAGAGACAAGCACATGGTGAGATCTTCAGGGTTCAGAGTCTCTTAGCATGAAGCATGAAAGAGTAAGGAAGGGGAGCAAGTCAAAGACCTGTAACTAAACACATGTGGATTAAAAATCACGAGGACTTTAATATAAGGAAAGGCTTAGCAAACAGGTAATGCCAACCTGTGACTAAGACACACCTTAAAACATCAAGAGAAAAGACAGAGCAATCCACAGGCATAGCTACTATTGAAACTTATGCATTCCTTTTTCCAAGAGATATTCTAAGAATCCCAGGCTTTTTCTGACTTACTCACCCACATAGGAATCATTCTGTCCAGACTGAAGTCAAATTCTGTGATTTTTAGATGAATGGTTTAACCCCATCTATCAAACAGGGATCCATAACACATCTGCCCTCACAGACTCATCATGAGGAAGGAGCAAAGAAAGGTGGCGTGCAAGTGTACTGTACATACATGTGAGCAAGCATGTGAGCTGTGAATGTGATTCTTATCAGTCTCTCTACACCCAGGATTGACATCACAAACCACACTAGCTGGATGTCAACACAGCTTCGCGTGGCTACATGAGTGAACTCTACTACAGGACTTCAAAGCTTGGACATGCTTACAGGGTGGTACATTAGGGCAAACAATTCAGTTGCTTAGGATGTCACAAGGCACCTGAGAAAGAAACAAAGGCTATGCAACAACTTAGCAGGGGAATATAGAGTTTACGTAATGCACATTTCAAAGAGCGAGAATCTGCATAGGAATTCAGTATGCATTGTCCTTTGGGCCTTGTGTCTCAGGACCTGTAGTCAGTTCTATTTTCTACCATTTTTGTCAATGACTTCTATGAGTAGAAGAGGAAAGTGTGTGCAATGTGAATGAGATAAGCCAGAGTGGGATAGTAGATATGATGGATGAAATAAAAAACACAAACCAAGTATTTATTAGGATGCACTCTAAACAGTGTACACACTGCAGACATGGGCGGACATTCATCTCTAGAACAGCAGCAAGATAAGCCATCTAAATCTCCTGAAGCCACTAATATTTCACAATATGTAGCCTAGAATGGTGCTTAAAGGCTGCTTAAATCTTGAAAACACGTGAAGAATAAGTCAGTCTAGTAAGGCTTATGCCTATCTATATCATTGCTCCTAAAATGTGGCAGCCCAGGCAGATCCGATAGTTTAGGTATCATTAATATCAGCAGTAACTGAGAGGAGAGAGCTGATTCCCTATATCACTCGCGCAGTTGCCAGAGGACAGTGTGCCACTGCTTAACTCTGGGGAAAGCCGAGACAAATGAGCCAAGCCTTTGAGAAAAGCCACATTGAGAGTCTTGAGGCTGTTTCTTTGAAAAATGCACCCAAATGCATTGAGTCAGCGAGACATGATGGTTGTTTACAGATATAATTTTGGCTTAATGTGGGAAACGGAAAATAAAATTGTTCTGTTTATTGCAAAAGACTTCATCTGGGTCAGTGGGCAGACTTAAAACAAGCACATTTGGACCACGGTCTGAAGTGTAAGGCACCAGAAGACAAAATGATGTTTCCTGGAGTCGTAGCTGCGTATTACAGCCTAGGCTGGAACTGGCAGAGATACTGTAGGTAAGCCTCTTAACATAATTCAGGAGATTTAATTACATAATCGTTAAGTTCACATCAAAATCCTAGAGTTTAATATTCACTGATTTAATCTTTGCAGCCTCAATTTATTATGAAATTGAAGGCATGTGGTGCTACGCAGAGAGCAGATGTCCATAATTGTGTTTACGTGGACTGAAAATAAAGGGGCAATCTGTGTTTACTGGTTCAGTAGACACTCACACACACACACACACACACACACACACACACACACACACACACACATGCATGCAAATGTATACACACAGACACACATACACTAATCCACATAAATGCAGACATTGAGAAAAATATATTTAATTATTTAAACCTAAACAGTACAGAAAGCTTGACTTCTTCTAGAACTATTTATATTCACGCTGAAAGAAATGTATAAAGCAAGTCAGAGGTGTATCTTAAAGCCCCTGCTTTGAAGTAAATATTCCAGAAAAGGAAAAAAACCCACATACTGCAAATGTAAAGTATTACTATATTAATACACCGTAAAAAGAAAGCATCAACTCTGAGAAAGAAATATGTACAAATGGAAGAGGAACTCAGGGAAAGGATAAGGCCATCAGACTCCTAAGTACACACAAGCAATGCACACAAATTAAGGCGAGAATGGAAATGGTGAAGAGAGGCCATGACACAAATCCAGCAAGAGTCTGGCTTACACTGTGAAACTTATCGCTGTACCAAGAACAATCAAAACCTGTTGCATAACTGTATTCAAGCAGCACTTTAAAGAATATTTGCAAAATTTAATTTATAAAGAAACAAACAGAAGTAATACAGAATGATGAAATTAATCACTTCCTGGGTCAATGAGGTGGGTCAAAGGGTAAAAGTCCTACCACCAAGCCTAATGGCCTGACATGGATCCCAGGACCCAATTGGTGAGCGGAGAGAACCAACATTTTATAGATTGTTTTCTGACCCATGCATGCCATCTCCACAGAGCACAAATAAATGAATGAATGAGAAAATACTGTTTTAAGAATCACTAACAATGTTTTTGGATAAATGTCAGATAGTATTTGGCATGTCGTATGTACAATAATATTAGATAATTAAAATCACTTGGTTCATTGTAAGAAATAGAAACCTCATTTTCTTCTATAGCAAGTGGATATGGATAAATATGAGAGTATTGAGCAAATTGATCTCATTATTAATGAAAATAATGTGAAAATAGTATTGATTAATACATTTTATACTGCTAAACTTATCATGCAAACAAAAATATAATTAAAACAAAAACCAAATGTGGTATGAAATTAGAAAGACAGAAGTGTGCTCTTGAGAGTACCTGTATAGACATAGTAGATTCAGGACCTATGCTTATGGAAAATGTTGCTATAAAGCAGATGTTGGATCTAAGTGGTGCTTCCAAGGGAAGCAACGAGATTCCTCAGAGATTGTCTGAACCTAGGGCTGTGGAGAGGAGCTAAAAACACTCTCAGTTGCTGAATGGTAATGATATTGGATTATAAAGCAAAAAATAAAGAGCATATATGAGTCCACAGTAATAAAAATGATTAGTTGAACAAATAATGCCTTGGAGGAAGGGAAATATTGTAAAATGTTTCCACTCTTAGCAGTCTAACTTAAATGAGACTATCCACAAAGTTGAAGAATTAAATATTCGATGATGCTTGTGTGTTAATTATAGCATTAATATAATAAATGAAAATCAAAAAGAACAATTTCTATTTTGCTAAATTTGTTTACAATCATTAAAAACTCATTTCCATGAAACATTTATGAGAGAATACTGACATGTAAGACATAAAAACATACATTTTATTTATGATGGGTATTCTAGTTTATTTGAAATACATTTGTGAGTATGTAGATGTATCTGCTCAATAAACAGAAGAATGTTCTAAATATTTATATCTAGTTGAAATAAAATCACCAGGCATATGCAATCCTATCTGCTCCTTTTAAGCAAACTCTATAATGCATTGCCTTTGCTCCTATGATTATTTGGGATAAATTAGGGAAAGGTAGGCACATGTCTCAACTATCCTTATCAGTAATAATTTGCACCACTGCATGGACTAAATGCATATCTTTACTTGATTATTTCTATCAGTTCAAAATCTTTCTGTACCATATTGTTTGTGTGACAAGTCAGTATAGAAATTGAAAGTGCTATCTGCCTCCATCAAAGAGGCAGGCTATAAATTAATAAAAGGTAAAGGTAACTTAATTAACCAACTGACTTAGTTAATTAAAGTCATTCTACATAAGCAGTATCACCCAAAATTTATTTAAGTATTATTAAACACAGAATTACTTGCAAGATACATATTTATGCATGTTAAGAAGATTATATTGTTTTTCATACCAATGACCTCCTTGATACATACTTTCTATATAATGCTGACCTGAAGGTAGAATGTTAACAAAATCTTTGAAATTATTTGACATCATATTCTATATTAAACAACTTTCCATAATACTTTAAATAGTACCATCTAAGGGATTTTATAACAAACAAAATAATGTAAGACAAAAGTAGTCATATAATCAGGTGAAAAAAAGGGAAAGGATCAAACCAGTTAGCTCACATTACACTTGACCACAACCATCCAGAGGGTGACCAGATTGTGAATCTACAGGAATCTTTACAAACTCATTTATAATTTTATGTATATAGTTGTTTTGCCTTTATGTATGTTTGTACATCTGGGGCCACTGGAGACCAAAAGAGAGTGTCATCCTCTGGAAATGGAGACACAGACAGTTGCAAGCTGCCATGTCAGTTCTGAGACCTGAAGTCCGGTCCCCTGGAAAAGCAGTTGGTGCTCTTAGCCACTGAGCCATCTCTCCAGCTTCATTTTAGTTTTTAAAAGTGTAACATTAATTCAGGAACATTGCTCTGGTTAAATACCAGATGTGAAAAAATTGTGTCATTTCAAATATTTCAGAACTTTATTTGTGTCTCTGGCTGTTTGAAGGGTTTCAACATATACCAAAATCAGATATCCATTATTTCTACTGTAAATAACGTGCACTGAAAATCCCTCAAGAGACAGCCTGATTCACTCTGTATCTTTGATCTTTGGGTTCTGGTAAACAATTCTGTTTCTAGAACACTACTGACTCTGGCTCATACCTGTTAGCCAATGCAGGTTTAACTGAAGAAAGTTGAAGAGTACTATTTTTAACACATAATTATGACAAGTTTCTATTTTAATTCATTTGAAGTTTGAGACTTACTAGGTTCACTAATTTAAAAATAAGTATAGTATTACTAAATAAGAACACATCTGTAGATAGACCCTGTGGGATCACAAAGAACATTGTCTATTTACTTTGGGGTGTACAACAAAGGAAGATGGGCCATCTACCCAGGAACCTCCGAAATGATATTACTTCCAAATAGAATTTATGAAGGACTCAATCAATTAATTATGTGAGGAGACATAGAACTATAAAATTATTTTTCTTATTTTTTGAGAATATATCATAATTACATCATTATTCCCTCTCCTTTCCTCTTTCCAAAGCCTCCTAGAGAACTTTCTTTCAAACTGATGGCCTCTTTTTTCATTAATTCTTGTTAAAGTTTGTGTGTTGGGAGTGAGGGGGTACACAAGTGGATGTGTGGGCACAATGAACACTTGAATGTGTGCATATAAAACTCATATTTTATATATGTATGTAGTCACTGATATATGTATATATGGAACACTGTGGGAAATATCAAGTTCTGAAATATTTAAAAGTCGCCAAGAGCTTAAAGCACATTGCTTGATTGTCTCTCAACTATCATTTTGGGAACTTGTAAAAGAAGATAAGACTATCCCCCACTCTAAAGCAGTGATTTTCGACCTTCCTGAAGCTTCTGCCTTTAGGACAGTTCTCATGCAGTGGGACCTCCAATCATAAGATTATTTTTGGTGCTACACTGTAACTGTAATCTAGCTACTGTTATGATTTGTAATGTAAATATCAATGTTTTCCAATGGTCCTTTTGGGGTCATGACCCACAGGTTAAGAACCATTGTTCCAAAGGTTACACTGGCCATCTTCCAAGAAGGTTCATATGGTAAAAGAAAAAAAAAAAAAAAAAAAAGATGAACATGGCAAGCAGCCCTGAAATCACAACTGACACAATTTAACAATCGCCTTCTATCATCCGTGTCAGAGCAGTGTCAAGTCCAGTCACCGCTCTTTCATCAAAGGTTCTATTGACTCTTCTCATTCTATCTTATTTTATCATGAGTTTCTCATTTTCTTCACTCAGCCAATGATTGGTGAAAAATGAGTTCTTACCCCTTGGATGAGATGTGATGGAGTCTTCCAGGGTAGGGTCCGCATCTCCGTCCTTGCTACTGCCGCCTCCAGCACCTTCTTCATTGTGACTGTCTCTCTCAATCAGTTTGTCTACTTTAGCGATAATGCAGTTCAGGCTCTTCCCCACATTGGCCCACACCCTATCCTGAAGACAGTATGAGAGTCACTAAGATATTTATGACTAAATCATCATTAAACATCTTAGAGGAGCAGCAAAAGCTTCAAGCATCCAAGCATTGCGTGAGCAGCTACAATATCTTCACTATTTGGGTCAGATATCAGATATTCTCCAAATTCATTATTCTCCTGCTAAAGTCAAAGTTAAGTTTCATTAATTCTTTAGTTAATCTATGTTTGAAATAATAAAGTGCTATATGATTTTAACCAATAATTGAGCATAAATTATAACAGTTTGCTAGAGATATGTCTTCTTATCCACATAATAAAAAAAGCAAAGATACAATAATATCTTAAAGAATGGCTATCAGTTACATCAGGAATTCTTCATTCTTGTGTCAACATTTGTACAACAGACAAACCTTGCCAACTTGGGAATACATCATCCCCCATACACTCATTCTTGGGTAACTACCACCAACATTTAATTCTAGAATGTGTTCATCTGCCTATCCTAAAAGTCTGTCCCTCTTGTTGACAAACCTCCTTTCCCCCATTCTCAACACAGTTCTGACAACCAGATCCTTAGATCTCCTGCTCACCACCTACTGGTTGGTGCGATGCAACGACATAGCTCACGTCATCTCAGAGAGTCATTTCCTGCAAGACATGTCCTGTCACTAAAAGGCCTCTTTGCCTCTTGTGTCTCCAGTTCTGACAAGCTTGTACGTTTTAGATTCATTGATTCATAAAATTGCGTTAATTTTAAACAAATATTTTAAGCATAGTTACTTTGATAGAAGAGACCAGTTTTCCCTCTTATTGTTCTTCCTGCATAAGTCAGACACACAGCTCAGGCACTGATGAGAACAATGACTTCCATCTCTACAGATATGAATCAGGGGAATTTGAGGCATTTTCCATGCAGAGAGGACTCTTTCAGGGGCTACCTCCTCTATGACTGAACTATTTCAGATATCTCGAATGGCTGTTTAGCATAAAGTGAGTACAGAATGCTAGCATGCTATCGCTGGTTTACACGTTTCCTTAAAATGTGCATTTTTCATCTTAGTTAATTTTGTAGAAAACTGATTTGGAAGAGAACAAATCTAAAAGGAAAAACTTGTATCTGAATTTGGATTATTGGATTGTTCTCTTGTAAAAGTTAAGTGGAAGAGTCTATCCTCATGGGTATGTACACATTTGTTCAGTATAGCTGAGAAAGTAACAGAATTTCCTATTAAAGACGCACAAAGCAAGGAAAAGTAATTTTGAGGATTTATGAAGCACATAAACGTGAGACTGTGGGCAAAGCACCTCATTTCTGAGGACTCACTTGTAACCTAAATTTGGGATGATAATTCTTGCTCCACCTCCGTTACCCTGGGCGGTCCAAGCCAACGGATGCACTGTGTCGTGTGTGAAAGCATTCGGGGGAGGTTATTATAATTTAGCAGGACCTCTGGCAGCCTTGATTGCTTTCCTTAGTGAGTCAATCTTGCTTCCTGTCACCCTACAATCTTGCCTGGGAAGTGTGCTATTAGTCACAAGTAATCATAACAATCTTTTCACAAGAGGCAGATTTTCCTTCACAGCACAGAAAGGACTTCCTCTCTCAGGGAAATTAAGACACTAATCAAGTCTGTAGATTGCATCATCCTCTGCATGCTGTCAGGGAAAGGGGGTGCAGGTGCCCTGCACTGGGAGTGGGCTTGAGTATACAAGAAATACTGGGCAAAAGAAGTAAGCAGCCGGAAAGCCAGGCTTTGTTCGGTTTGGGGTTCAGTGAGGCGCCTACCTACCACTCACAATGACTAACTCAATGACCTCTATTCTAAATATACCTCAACTGCTACCATCAACTTTCTCTGTAAAATAATGAAATTAAAGAGTGAAGCAATCCTCTAGGAGAGCCTGGGAATAAACTATCACTGAGATGCAAACAAAGAACAGATTCTTCTCAAATTTTCAGATTAGCTTCACATGGAAGACAGATTTTCAATTTCCTTCCTGTTGCCCATGTTGAAAATATATGTTTTGTCTCTAGAAGATTCATGCTGCCTTTGTTATATAAATACCAGAGAAGACCTGACTTCTCTTAATTCTATCTCTGAAAAGCTGGAACAACAAAAATCTATAGAATATGATTTGATATCCGCATGGTTCTTCATTTGCATATCCCAAGATTACAAGAGTCCACTGATAGAGAACATGACTTGAGTTGCAGGCAGAGGCACTGTTATTGGTCTGAGGACCTTGTTACTGACCAAGGCCCTCAGGAATGCAGTAAATGTGACAATAGAAGGCACATATGTAGTTATTCATGTTCATAGGCCATTTCCTGAGACTGTGGAGTGAACTATGTCTTATGCAGTCATTACATGTAATGAGTGGATAATCGAACTTTTATTAGACCACACTCAGCAGCAGACCCTGAGCAGATACATTCCACTCTTCATCTGTGGAAAAGAGAACCCTTCTCATTGAAGTTGGGGAAACTCAGTGCTAGACTCATTCCTGCCTCCTCTTTATGGCCTCTGCAGATTAAACTTATTGATTTGTGCCTGCTTCTAATGCCAGACTGTAAATTCTTTGTGAGTTCTCCCTTCACACTATAGGACAGGGACTATCCCTCAACAGAATGTTCTGGAAGTAAGAAAGGGATGAAAAGGCAGAAGGAAACAAGATGGGGAGGCTATTGTCTAAACTCACTAGTATCCCTGCACTCCTTAACTTCAATGTTAAAAGTCACCAGATACTGACTTCGTTTTCTGAGAGACAGAACTTTAGACAAGTGAGGAATAGTAACATTCCCCATTAATGTGGCAGAAATTAACTAGAACTTCATCTTTCTTGACTCCAAAGATTTGATTCCTCCAACGAGTTCCCAGATATTGATGGTGCACTGTGACACATAGAACAGAGTCAGGAGAAGAGGCTCCCATGCATGGTCAGAGAGAAAAAGAGAATTCACAGTGTTAATGTTAGCCTTCAAGTATCTGAGATCAGATATGAGACCAAGAGATGCCATACTAAAACACATTTAACAAAAAGAGCAGGATAGTCACACCCAGTCTGGTACAAAAGGTATCAGGGAAGCAAGACTGAACAAAGCACTTTCACAAATGTCCATAAGGCAACTTTAACAAACTCAAATGGCTTGGCTAATAGAGGAAGGGGACAGACCCCAGATCCATTTCATAAATGGGGTGTACAGAAGAGCAAGGAGAACATGGACAAAGATGATAATTCAATTATGAAGCAACTCTAGGCAGTCATTTTGAAAGCAGGGTACCAAGACTTCTTGGCAAGATTCTCAAAAGGAATCCTTGGGTATCTGAGTTCTCTCTGAAAGGAGCCTGTTCATTTAGATCTGAAGACATGCAGAGAAGACACTGGCCAACAAACATACCTTCTTATTCTGATAGCTATTGTCATGCCAGTCTGTGAGAGAGGCTCATTCAGCTTACACTGCTGATGTTAGGGGGACACTCCTTTCCAGTCTCCACTGCAATCATGCTGTGCACTTCAGTCTGTTTTCAAGTTCAAGAAAGGCTGGCTAGTGGTTTGTAAGAAGATGCAGAAAGGATAGAGATTTGGCACGAATCCAAAGGGCTCACATCTCTCTACTCTCTTTAGGCCAGAGATGCTAAATGAAACTCAAATTACATGCACAGAGAAGTTTTAAGACAAGTACTCCCTATCAGAGAGACAGATTGGAAGGCCATTCCCCACAACTAGTAGCAATTGCCCTACTGTGAAGAAGCAATGGAAGGGTGGTGGGTTACGGTCTAACCATTATTAAATGAGAGGCAAAGTGGCTGTGAACTCTTTCAAGTCACTAAGGGGACAAAGCAAGTGGAGAGCTATGGCAATATTTATTTCATTCTAAGTTAGGTGCTGATCTGGGCCCTTGTTTATTTGCGGGTTAGGATATAAGCTAACATAAAGGTCAAACGCAGTGCCATAATTGAAAAATCTTGATAGATGTCGTAGCATGGAACAGGGAGAGCATACAGCTGCCAGAGTGAACCATGAGGGCAGAAGAAGAGTGAGTACTCAGCATGCCACGTGTTTATGAGCCCTGCAGCATCAAGAAAGATCCTGGATCAATATCGTACTTTGAAAAGACAACTCAGTAATGCTTAGCTGATCAACTTTTATGAGGCCAATTTTTGATCTGCAAGAATATAATAACTCAACCAGAACTGATGTGGATGTTCAAAATTGTGTGTGTGTGTGTGTGTGTATGTGTGTGTGTGTGTGTGTGTGTGTCCATGAATAGTTTCCCATTGGCTACAACACAGTACCAAGATCTTTGATTACCCAGTGAACTAACAAGGTTAATCTTACCCTCAACTCATTCTTGCATTTTATTTTAGACCATCCATGTTCTTTAACACTAAAAGTCTTTGCTCCTTCTATGACCTGGTAGATCTTCTCTCTGGATGTTAATTTAGACTGTTAATTAAAATGAGTTGCACATATGTTCTATAGGACAGACAGCACATACAGGGCCCAAGGTATAAGGGCTAAAACACTTCTCAGTGTATGTAAGACCACTAAAAATACCAAGACTTATGGCGTCCATTGGAATGCCATCTCCCAGCTTTGCCTCCTATTGATCTTGCTTTATTTCAACTCAGCTGCTGGTGAAAATCCTTTGGTTGTCATGTCCCAACAACCAAGAAGTCTGTCATTTATTCCTGGTCTTTTCTCGAGATTCAGATTCTGCTCACACTAATAGTCTCAGATAATCAGCCACCTTTTTTGGCAAGGAGTGAATTCTCTATTCATTCTTCTTGCTTGGGTCCTTGCCCAGACCTATTATCTGTCTCCCAGTCAGGTAGAAGTGAGGCTTAGCCACAAGTACTTCAGCCACCTTCATTCATCACCATGATGATTTACTCATTCTTGATTAAATGAAAGCTAAGCACCAGAGCTGGTTCTGCAGCCTGGAGTCCCTTGGAAAGCCAGGAAGACAAAGATGATTTTCATTTCTCTTTAACCTTAAAAAAAGAAAATACTCTAGCCAAGGCTACCATCCCTACTGTCCTCAAAACTTACTGTTAAAGTAGATCACACATATTCATCAGACACCTGCTATATGCTCAGACAGTATTGAACATCAAAGATACAGAGGAACCAATATTTCTATTGTGAAGCATGCTGAGTTTTATCTCCACTCACATACTAATAATTTCAGCTTTTTACCCCTAAGATAGGGTTTCTTTGTATAGCCCTGGTTACCCAAGAACTTGCTCTGTAGATTAGACTAGCCTCAAATTCAGAGAACTGTGAGCCACTGCCTCCTGAGTGCTAGAATTAAAGACATATGCCGCTACCACATGACGTGATGATTTTAACTTTTAATGAAAGTTGCATGTTTCCTATAACCACTATACACTCACAACTGCTAGCACCTGTTTTACTGGTAATTATATCTTAACTGAGATTATTCTAACATAATCAGTCAGCTCTCTGTGTATACCTCAGCATTTCCTTTACTTATTCAGTTCTGGAGCATCAATAATTTCTCCTTAGAAGAAAATCTCATTTTTCCTCATAGAATGTAAGGTACCTAGGGTGACGATAATCATACATTTCTAAGGGGGACATAGGCACATAAATACAGTCATCAAAATATGTGATACCTGACCAGGAAATGGAAGATTTGGGAAGGTATTCCCAAAGATATTGTTGCATATGTAAAATACCAATGAAAAAATCACCATTACTAAGTATAATAGAATAAAACAGCTCGTGTAAAACTCAGATTGAGTTCGAGGATGACAAGTGCCTGATTTGGCCAGTCCATCCAATCAGTTCTTCCCACACTGACATATACAAATACCTTTAAAAGGTATGTATCAAACAGCATGCTAAGTGCCATAAAGCCGGGACTGAAGTCGAAACCATTAACCATAGGTGGGGAAAATGTAGGTACGGGCAGGATTTCATGAATATGCATGCACATAAAGCTCTCCTTTGGGGTTTCTTTTTTTAATAGAACATTTGTGCATTTTAATGAGCAGCCATGAACTTTGCTTAATCGTCTTTTATAGACCTAAGTAGTGGATGAGTATTCGAAGCACATATCTTCTGGGTGAAATGGACTGGAGAAGTTCAGGAATGCTTCTCATCATCAAGGAAACAGAAGATAGACTGTGTTCAGTTGCCATGTAGGGACCAACTGGCTAAATTCCCATCTTTTGTGCTCTTTCTGATGCTGGTAGTGACTGCTTGGAGGAGTCTATTTTGATCACTGTAGGATTTACAAAACCAAACTGTTGTACGGCATGGCTGAGGGATGAGAAACAAAAAGGTGGGAGAAGGGAACGAGCTTCTGTGAGTGAATTATTTATTTAAAAAATGAATTTTTAAAAAGAGACAGGACTTGATAATCTGAGGAACACCAAGTAAAATTAAAACTGCTGCCGCCAAATTTTTAGGACATTGAAGTTCTCATAGACCTGGTTCAGTAATCGCTGAGGCAACACTTTTAGAGTTTTTTGTCTCTCTGCTGAGAGGTGAAAAGCCACCCCAGTGCTAAAGAGTGACACGTATGGCTTAGAGAGGGGAATAATTGGAAGATGGCTCAAATAGTCATTTTGGTGTTGGAACATCAATAAACAAGAAACAAGGCTGCCCATGCGTCACAAGCTGCCCCTTGTCATTCACATACTGGCAGCACTAAGTAGTCTCAGCACTTGAGGAAGAGAAAGGACATGAAGGAAGGATGGGGCAGTGAGACAGAGGATAGGGAAGAGACTGAAGGTGAAGAAATGGAGCTAGGTGGAAGTGATCAAAACACATTAACATGACTGTATAAAATTATAAATAATAACCCCAACTTTCACAAAAGTTCATCCTGACAAAGAACTAACTGTATGGTTCACAAATATTACTAGAAGCTGTGGAATCTTGAAACAAATGAGGAGTGGAGGAGATACCTGGGGACTTCTCACTACTTGGAGAACAAAATTTTTTTAAAGAATTAATGAGTTCTAATATTAAAAAATATAGTAGACATATGTAAATAATAATAAGAAATTAGAATCTTATGTTTTTCAAAATAAGAAGATAAATATAAGTGACAATTTGAAGGCTAATTTTAAGGAAATTAATTCACTGTATAACTCTATACTGATCACCATTGGTTCACAAACTCTTTTGCTAACCAATAAGCAATGAAGTTGAACAAGAAGTTGAATAAACTTTCTTTAGAAGTCTATTAGGTGCACAAAGAATAAAAAAAGGAAATATAAACAACTTACTATAATTCAGAATTTCATAGGCTATGTGTAGATGGGATCCCAGAGTAATTAGTAAACAATATCATTTGGATTTGAAAATATATGTAAGTAAATACACACATACATATGCACAGCTATCTGTCAAAAACATTAGAAGTGAATGGCCATATTTTAGTGTGTAGATTTCTAAGTTCCAGGGCGCTGCTGATGAAGAGGCTGAATCATACGTTCGTTGGTGGCAGGCTGACTGTAAGGATTAGTTATCTGTAAGGGATAAAGAGGATTTAATCCCTTCTTGAATCAATGGCTCACATGACATGACACTAGCTAGTCAGAGAACACAGGAAAATCTGTTATATGTTATGAGTATCAATTTGTATAGGCATCCCTGTGTTTGCATTGACTCTGAACTTCTTGTCACTGCAGGTGAGGCGAAAGATGGACAGAGTAACTTCTGTTCAGAATGATGACTACTGCTGCTCACTTACGGGGTGACCTGGCTGAATGTGTAATATCCTGAACGTTGTTTTGTGAGCATCCATGTTCACTGTCACTACTTAGGGTAATGTAAACATATCTATCAGCGCTCCCACAAGGGTAAACATTTGTGCTTGTCCCAGACATCACTCGACAAAGGTCACAGTATAGCATTTGTAAGAACTCTTTCAGAAAGCCATTTCTAGAAATCTGATTCTAAAGCACAATATTTGGCATCATCAAGTTACAGAGAAGCCTTAATTAATTTTTAGACTATATTTGGACCTGATGAATGGAACTTTTGGTGTCACTACTGCTACGGATTTGACTACCAACAAAACATGCCACTCCTTTTCTCGTGTGAACATAAACACACGTATCATGAAACAGAAAAGAAAATGTATCCTAGCTTAGGAAAGATTAAATTTTGTTTATGAAATCGGGTTTATGACTCATTTTAAACCTTGTACTTCCTTGCTCTATTTGAACAACATTTATACATACAGAGGCAGTGCCTTGTAGTGTGTCAATGTACGTGCATTCCCTAGTGTTTAAGTCAGGTAAATACGCGTTCTCTCAAACCTTAATCTTTTTCCGCGGTAAAAACTTTCAAATGTATAGCTTTTGGAAATGTGCAGTGTGCATCCCTGTTTCCTACAGCAGTTCTTCTCCTGAGGAGCATCCTGCAACTCCTTGTTCCCAGAATAAACATTAACTCGTGGATGCAACATGAAGCAGAAATCAGTTCAATAATTTGAATGCTGAAATGTAATTCAATATGAAATGATAGTTTAGGATATTTCCAATAATAGGAACAGTTTTGCTGGTTGTGTGCCTCACTATAATGGATCAGAATTTAAAGTATGATAAGATCAAGTAAACTATTTATTTGACTAGGGATAGCCAGATTTAGCTCCAAACACACCAATGTAGTAAATGCTGGAATTAAACCACAATGCAGAGAATGGAGTAATTACTGAAGCCACAAAATCTGGGACAGCTTAACGGTTTGGTTAAATGGTGTGCTTTCATATTCTGGACAAACTAATCTTGGGATCCCAGCTGCTAGAAGCATCTGGTCTAGCGGGGTACAGAGATAAATGCAATATGTCATCTTCACTGGCTGGAAGATGCTGTGCTAGTCAAGTTTCTGCACGTATTGACATGAAATAGTCCCCAAATATTCCACTGGGGTTTTATTGTTTACTAACTTTTTAGGAAAACAAACCTGTAGAGCATTCAATCATTTAATAACTAAAATTTAGCAAATAACAGGCATTTTCCGGTATGGCTCATTTCAGTTGCAACCTCTGTCATAGCTACTTGATAATTATCAGCCACATTCTTGCCGTCAGGTTTTCTCAGTGAAGCTAGTTGAAACCAGAATAGCCTTACACACAAAACATGTAGGGTTAACAGAAATTCTTTTTCATGACTACAAAAAAAAAGTTTCTGAGATACATTAAAATGGACTCAAGAATAATTTGCCAAGATATATTCGCTTCTCACATGTTTATTCGAACCTGTATGCTTCAAGCTAAGTCATTGTTACAGTAAGCTTCTGGAAGGTAAGCAAAACCAGGAGAGTTTTTAACAAATGGACCTATACAACCTTACATTCAAATTGAAGTCACTTAAGTCATCAGAGAACACTTTCATATGTCACTGAAACCTGACCGCATTCATTTAAAACACAGAGTTGCTTTCAGGTGTTGACTATATTAGTAATCAATCCAGGTACTTTTATAACAGCTAAATAAGAAAACTAATAACACTAACTTATATTCCAAATAATGTACCAGCACCAACTCCAAAGACATTTCTGTTATCTACATTTTCCCCAGGTTTACTATGTCAGTCAGAGGTAAAGAACATTTTGAATATAATAAATATGACATGGCTAGTATGACTGATGAGTATTTTTTCTTTTTATGGAGATTAAGTCCTTTGGCAGAGGAACCTTTTTGATGAAAACTGATTTCTGGAGAAAATCAGAAAGAATGCTGCATAATCATCACAGCAATGATTAGCAAAGATTAAATATGGGGAGGAG
This sequence comes from Uromys caudimaculatus, assembly GCA_028551405.1. Lineage (NCBI taxonomy): Eukaryota > Metazoa > Chordata > Mammalia > Rodentia > Muridae > Uromys > Uromys caudimaculatus. The sequence goes on along the minus strand of CM052707.1, from coordinate 13,456,990 downwards.
GGAATTAGAATTAACTTTACTTAGCGTAAGTTTCCTTCTAATTGTGTTAAGGTTGGAAGAACTATTTCTATGATTTCAAGAAATAATGACTTTTGAAGGAGATTCCTAACACATGCAAGGAGACACAGGGGCACGAAGACCGACTAGGCTCAAGATAAAAACCAAGAGAATGGCTTGTGATGAGCAGAGATCCATGCAAGCCACAGCTCATGTTGGTGGCTCATTCATAAGCTTGGAGACGCTCATTGTTATTCCAAATGTTGCTAAAATCTCACCTAATCAGTTCTTCAGCTTTCCCCTTTCTCTCCTTTCATCTTTCCTGGCCTTCTCTAAATGCAAGGCTCCCCTTTATATGGAAAGTATAAAAGGAGCCATATAGTCCAGACGAGCTCACCAAAGCTCTGTGAGTCCTTTGTATGTCTCAGCTGAAGAAAATGCTTCTCCTAAGATTCCTCCAATGAGAAGTAAGTCTGTTTCTCATTCTGTGAGGGCCTAAACCTGCCCATCGTCACCTCTAACTACCAAATGATCTTTCCATTACAGCTATAGTAGAATTTCATCAATTAGAAAACAAGCAAAATTAATAATAATAATCACAAATATCTGTGCATTGTATCTTAGTCACTACCTCTCCCCACAGTGGTTACACACCCAGTTCCCTTTCTTGAATTGTTAACCTCTGTTCTCAGGCCCATCTCCAGAGTGGCGTCTGAAGCCTTACTCTGACCATGAAACTCTTGCACCTTTCTATGTGGACCTCTCAGGCTGCCTTATACAATAGCCATTGATCTTTCTAGGTTTCTGAATACACTGTAGGCTCTAAGAGGCCCTAGGGTGTCCTTAGGGCCTCCCATGTGCAAGTGTAATCAGGAAGAATGTCAATTCTGAATGAAGGAAAGCGGCTCTTTGTAAACCTCCCCACCCAATGACTTGGACCTCTCCTTTGTGCATCATAGGACAATCTGACTTCAAACTGGGTTGGAGGAAATCCTACTGTCAGAGACTATCATCCAGTATTCCAACCTTTGTTTCAACATTTTTAATCTGTTAACTGAGGTATCGTTGAGGACCTAGCATGGCTAATCTTCCCATTGATTATATATATGTATATTATATATATGTGTGTATTATTTCTACAGGTCAGTAGGGATAGATTTTGTTGTCATAATAAGACTCTAAGTCACGTATTTTCACCAAGAACCACATATCAATAACACTACCATTAAATCATTAAATCAGGCTAGGCCTGTCCAGGCATCACCACAAAATGATAAACCACCTCTTGCACGTACATCCTAAGAGCTAAGCAGAACAGGTATAGATTTCATTTTACAGCTGAGAAAATTGAACTTGAGCGAGGTTAAGAGGCAGGCACCTCTTGGAGCTCTGAATAAATTGAAGAAGGTGAGGTTAAATTGAAGAAGTATCTGACTTGCTCTTTTGAAATGCTGCCACGTGGGAGAAGCAATCTTCATCAGCAACCACAACACTTATTCAGTGCTTACCTCGAGAAGGCTGAAGATATGCTTCTTGTGGTAGAAATTGTACCGAAAGAAAGAACAGTTGCTATCTCAGAGGCTCTCAAACACCGTTTTAGAGATTTGCCCCTTCAAATACCCTACCCTAAACACTAAAATTCCAGGCTAGAAAGGGAAGAACGGTTAGCTAAAAACTAAGCATCTAGTGCAGCCAGTGCACTTCTTTTCTTAAGCACGTGGTACAACGAAGGGATTCCAGTGTGTATGTGCATGTGGGTAAATAAACATTCACAACAGAGGCGTGTGGGTAATATCTATACTAGGAGTCATCACAGCTCACTGTTCTTCCTGCCTCTGTGCCCTTCCTGCTCCCCTGTCTTACTCCTCTCTAAGTCAGTTCCTCTCATACTGCTTGCTTCTTCTCTTAATTTGCCTTCACCAGTAATTATCCCGATATATATACAGGGCATATGATGTCAGAGCCCCTGTATGTAATACATATTTAATTGCAGAATCACCAGCAGGTGGGATTTAAGAATCTTTATGTCCACTCTCATTTAAACATGACTATGTGGCTTTAATGTATGCACATATACAACTGTCTACCTAGCAATAATGGAAATACTTGTTGTATCTAGTAGGGGTGACAAGACTTACTGATCACCGTCTTTTATGACATGGTTTCAAACTTTACTTATCTTTTTATTGATTAAGTTACTTATTTACTTTACATCCTAATCACAGTTTCACCTCCTTCCTCTCATCCCAGTCCTTAAGTCTCCCCTTGCCTCTCTTTCTGTCCATCCCTCCTTAAACTTAGAAAAGGGGAGGACTCCCAGGGGTAAGGACACAAGAAAAATTACAGAATCTACTAACCTGGACCCATAGGAGCTCACTGAGACTGAACTGCCAACCAGAGAGCACGCATGGGACAGACCTAGACCCTCTGCTCCTATGTAACAGTTGTGCAGCTGGGTCTTCATGTGGGACTCCTAGAGCAGGGCCAGGGGCTGTCTCTGACTACATTTCCAGCCTTTGGATCTCTTTCCCCTAACTAGACTGCCTTGTCTGGCCTCAATAGAAGATGTGCCTCGTCATACTGCAACTTGAAATGCCAAAGCTGGTTGATACCCATGACTTTTCAGTCTTTGTCTGGAAAAGTTTAAAAATTTTAAATAGCTTAGAAATGAGTAAGGAAATGTATTATAGGATTTTGTAATTTTGATAACATGATTCAATGACTTACTTGATAATAAATACATATCTCTAACAAATAATTTTGATCAGGAATAGAAGTTTCAAGTTGAACTTGATCCTGAGAGAAAGCTGTACTATTATCTATCCACCATTCTGTTGTGATTTCTACTGAGCTAGTTCCATGACGTGAAAATATTCTGAATTTTTTTTTTTGCAACAAAGTCTTTTATTTTTTTGTGTGATCTTTGCTTATTATTTAAGTATGAAATAGACATAGGATGATCATGTTTCCTTTTGGGCATGTTTGGGGTGTACATATATATGTATGTTATGCATATGTGTATATATATATATATATATATATATATATATATATATATATATATATGGTTACACATATATATGTAAAACTGTTTTTCATACATACTTTGAAAGTGGAGCTTTCTTATTATGCTCCGTATATTTCTTTGCACTACACCATGAGAGTAACTGGTGTGAGGAGACTTACCCACTCTTCCTCATCATAGTCAGAATGATGTGGTATGGAGTCTTGTCTTTTAAGCTGCGGGGTATCATGCTGGGTACTTTTCTCCTCTTTGCTGACCTTCGGAGAGGATGGCTTCTTAAGGATTCCTCCTGGTCTGGCAGTGTAGAGAGCCAAAAGAGCACTCCTGACCAGCTGATCCTTGAAGGCATGGACAAAAAGCTCAGTCTGCAAAGAAATTGACACGGATTAGAAACCCACGGAAGGCATCTCTGCCTAGAGCTGTAAAAAGGTCAATTGCAGGTGTGTTGGCACTGAAGAGGTGTGTGGTGGAAAAGGCCCAGGCACCAAGGAGGAGGAGTGATTCATAGCGATCAATGGGAAACAGGCTGTCTTTGGGGTGCTGCCAAGGATTGGAGTCCTCCTGTTTTCAAGTAAATGCTGAGGTTTTCAATGTACTATAAACACCATCTGTCTCCTCAGCCTCCTCTCTTTGAGCTCCATGATCTTCGCAGATATATTTCACTGGGGATAATCATTTCAACAACTACCTACTGTACCTCGCAAAGAATCCCGAACGTGCCCCCAAAGAAAAGCTGATTGTGTTATAAAACAGAAGCAATGAATAGAGAAAAACTAAAAGATTTCATTGCAAAATATGTATATTCAGAATATTTTCATATCATGGAAAGATCTCAAGAGAAGAGACAAAAGAGCAGTCTTCCCTATGAAAATATTTGCTTTTTATAATTTATTATCATCCCCCGAACGGTCTCCTTTACTACATTATGCCAGTAATGTAGTATTAATGAAGTTAAGGTAAGACTTGGGGTGGAAGGTTTTCCGAGCTAGTGGTAAAGACCTAGTCAGTGCTAGCATCGGCAGCTTCCCAGGGGTAAAGCATGTTCCAGCTGTGCTTTGTAATTTTCTGATGAAATGTTTAAGAACTGTAATAGACTGAAAGATGCACTAATTGATCTTCTTGAATATAGTAAACATAGCACGTGCGTGGCCTAACACTATGTTCAAACACTATAGAGACAAGCCGGCATTGACCAGGGTGGTTCATAGCTGCTCGTAAGTTAGGAAAAGACCTTTAACCCAATTGTTATTTTTGAGGGTAATTAATACCATTCTTTGATGTAACAACTTCTGATAATGCTAACTTAATCATTGCTACATTTCAAAGTAATTGTTTCTTGGTCTACTATCAAAATCCAATCAATAGTGCTATGAGTATCTCGAAATTAGTTAACCCTTTCTGAATCTTCTGGTAACTGTCAGTAATTAAAGAAAATCATGCAATTCCTATGTTAACAAGTGCCAAAACTTATTTGTTATACCTCTATATTTTCTTCTTCCCAATAGATTGCAACATTCTAGAGCTGGGACAGATCTTGTGGTTGACCATTATTCAGATATAATACTATATAAACTGCTTTTCTATTGCTATGGTGTGGCACCATAACCAAAGCAACTTACAAAAAATAAACTATTTGGGGCTGAGCATTTCAGAATGTGAGACCATGACCATCAGGGTGAAAAGCATGGCAGGGGGGAGGCGGGCATGGTGCTAGAGCAGTAGCTGAGAGCTCCCTTTCCAATACACATCCAAGTGGTACAAACAAAACCTGGGGTTTTGAAATGTCAAAACCTTCCTCCTGTGACACATCCTTCAACAAGGCCACACCTCTGCTTATTACCTCCCACATAGTTCCACCAACTTGGGACTAAGTGTCCCATGTAGGAACTTGGGTGGGAAATTCCCAATCAAACCACCATGAAAGAAAGAAAAGGAAGGAAAGAAAGAAGCAGGGAGGGAGGGAGGAAGGGGGGAGGGAGAGAGGGAAGGAAGGAGGGAAGGGAGAGAGGTGGAGGGAGAGAGGGAGGGAAGGAGAGACAGAGGGAGGGAGGGAAGACAGTAAGTCTTTGTTAACACATTTCTCATTCTCTCCCCCAAATAAAGCAGGTTCCAAGTTGTCTCCCAAGCTCAGCAGCCCTTCCTCATTCCAACCAAAGCACCACTTGCAAGCAGTCTAGACCCCTGTGCCCTCCCCTCAATCTGAGTCCCCACACATCTTGAACATGTCTCAGAACTAAATTTACCTGCTACAAACTAGTCATGGAATTATTACTGCTGCAAAAGTTTATAGACTCTTGTCCACATTCAACAGACATATTAGTTACCTTGTAAGAAAACAACAAATGTGAAAAACTGAGCATAAAATATTAACAATTAGAAACTACTTTACAATAAATTATGAAAAGTCAGCTGGCTTATATTGGAAAAGCACACTCAATAAGTGTTAGAATGACTATGGAAGACACATAATAAATAGTAATGAAAAAATTAGATACACAGGTGCTCTATCCAGTCAGTGCAGATAAAAGAAAATGGACAAACATGCTTTTCACACCATTTTCAATAACCTGGGTATATCCATCAATGCCACTTTAATTATTAAAAATGTGAATTTACTCCAATTATGGTTAGCCAAACATTTTACTTCTTGCTAATTATTTTCTTCTGATTCAATAAATTCTTAGCTGGGCTTCTCTGCATTCCTGCTGCTACAGGTCTGATTCCTGCAATGCTTACATGGTTACTGTGTAGAGGCATGGCTATTCACACCAACTAGAACCTTCTATAGTACTTTTGATCACTTTTTCCCAAACATGGACATGCAGGCTCTCTCCTTCACTTTTTTTTCTTTTAATTTTTATTTTTTGATACTTTAGTTACATTTCAAATGTTTCCCACTTTCTAGGTCTCCACTTTGGAAACCCCCTATCCCCTCCCCTTCCCCCTGCCTCTGTGAGGATTTCCTTTATATCCACAGTAGATACTTTTTGCAGTCCAGTAGAAAGTCCCCAACAATGCCTTTATGGGTTGATTTCCTTTTCAAATGCGCTTGCGCTCTCTCTCTCTCTCTCTCTCTCTCTCTCTCTCTCTCTCTCTCTCTCTCCTTCTTTTTCTTCTTTTTCTTTTTCCTCTTCTTCTTTTTCTTTTTCCCCTTCTTCCTCTTCTTCTTCTTCTTCTTCTTCTTCTTCTTCTTCTTCTTTCTTCTTCTTCTTCTTCTTCTTCTTCTTTTTCTTCTTCTTCTCCTCCTCCTCCTCCTCCTCCTCCTCCTCCTCCTCCTCCTCCTCCTCCAGAATGTTAGTTAAAAGCCACAAATATTAAAATGTAAACGCCAGAGTCTCAGCACTAAATAATAGATCATATTTTAAATGTTTAACAAGGTGGCCCAGAAGCGTGACTTACATAGCGATGCCCAATGCTGACCATGTAAAGCAAATATACATTACCACTCTGTTGCTACAGGGATGACGTGCACAAAGCAGATATTCTTACTTGACTTTCTATGTGTCAGAAGAATAAACTTACTATTTTCAAAAATGTCTTCCTCTGAGTGTGGTTGTGGGTGTGGGTGTGGGTGTGGGTGTGGGTGTGGGTGTGGGTGTGGGTGGGCCTATACCATGGTACCTGTGCAGACATCAGAAGACGACCCGGAATCTTGGTCTCTTCACTGGGTCTTTCTTTAGTTATTTGTACTGTGCTTACCAGAGTACCTGGTCTACAAACTTCATGAACTTCATGAGATTCTCCAGCCCATTTTCCATCTCACTGTAAGAGTGCTGGAAATGCTTTTCTATGCCTCTGGACCCTGCATTTCATAAGTTTCTGGAAATACAGACCTACGTCTTCACACTTGCACAACAGCCCTTTCCCTAAGGAGCCATCTCTGTGGCTGACAGAATAAACTATTGGGGAAAAAACTAGGTATTAATTAGGTGGCTAGGTATCAGGGTTGTATGAAGGAGAATTTTCATTCTCCATTTCTTTATTTACATATACAGTGTTCTGCAAGCTGCTTCATTTAATAGGTGGCTAGTGGAATCTTATTTGCATTTCCTATTTCAATAGGTCGCTAGTGGAATCTCATTTGCATTTCCTATTTCAATAGGTGGTTAGAGGAATCTCATTTGCATTTCCTATTTCAGTAGGTGGTTAGTGGAATCTCATTTGCATTTCTCTACTGGAAAAAGGATGCTGGGAAACTTTGCATGCACTTCCTTCCCACTCATACATATTTTGTGGTGGAGTGTCTTTTTAATCTTTTTCCTTTTATTAATTGGTTGCTTGTCTTATTAAGTTGCATGAACACTTTATGTATTCTGATACAGGATCATTATGAGACATATATTTTCTATATATTTTTCTAAGTTCATGACTTGCCTCTTCTGTTTTTGTTTTTGTTTTGGTTTTAATTAAATTGTCAGGTGGTCAGAGAATAACTGGCAAGAATCATTTTTCCCCTATCATCATGTGAGGCTTGGAACGTGAATGTAGGGTATCAGGTGAGGCCAATAGTGTCTTAAGTCATTGAACTATCTGACCAGCTCCTTTGTATTTTAACATCTCCCTTACAGATTATATATTTGAGTGCAGTCTAAAGGAGCTTGGGTCTGGGGATTCAGGACATGATGTGCAGCCAGATGCAGGTGTGGGACACTCAGATCTGGTCTTCTGGAAAAGAAGCAAATGTTTTAACTACTGAGCCATCTCTCCAGACCACACATTTTACTTTCTGAATAACATCTTCTCAATCAGAAAAAAAATATATATATATTTTGTCATTATCTTTTAATTTGTTTTTTCACATATTTATAATAATACAAAGTAGAAAGTATTTCATCATTAATCTAGCCTCTAGAATTTTTCTCTTTTTGGAGTCTGAATATAGTCAAGATACATTTTATAATATTCTCAAATAATTAATAAAGATTATTAAGTACTAATTTAAAACTTACACTTAGAAAAATGTAATTTTAATGCAGATTTCTGTGTATCATTTACTCATGGGGCCAGAAGAGGGCATGGAATGTGCTGGAAGGAGTTACAGAGAGTTGTGAGCTGCCATGGAAGGGCTAGAAATCAAACCAGGTCCTCTTTAAGAGCAATTAAAGCCCTTAACCACTGAACCATCTCTCCAGGAAGTTTTCAACCCACGTTCTGTATTTGTTTATTGACTGGCATGCAGTTTGACTTTATATTATCAGTTGCTTAATTTTTATTATATTATTTTGAAGACTATTTTGTTCTGATGTAAATTTAGGTTACTTGAAATGAGACCCTTTGTTTTAAAGCCTTACTCATGGAGATAAACCACAACTCATATTCTAGCTTTCTTTTAACTCCACTATCAGACCCGAGATTTTCAGAGGACTCTACTCAGAAAATAGCTAGTCTTTTTTTCCTTTGCAGAAGTGAAGATATAATATTCATAGCATATTCCTGCACCTTGCCTGGGCAGCACGGTAGTGCTGGCCCTGGATGTTGGGGTTGCTGGTGAGCCAGCCTCAACAGGGTGAGTGCAGGAGAGCTGACCCTGCCTGTAGTCTGCTGTGCTGTGGTGGCAGAGAGGGAGAGATGCCTTCCTCCTCTCCCTTGTCCCTTGCCACCTATGGCAGGCAGGAGAGCTGGCCCTAAGTTCATGAGAGTGGGAGAACTGGTTATGTTCCACCCAGGCTGCAACACTCAGGAGAGCGGGCCCTGCATCTTGCCTTGCCTCCGCAGCAGAGTAGAGCTGGCTCTGGTTGAGGGGTTGCGGGTGAGCTGGCCCAGAGGGTGTGAAAGTGGGAGAGCCAGCCTTCAGGCTGACAAACTCAGATGCCTCTCAGGTCCATATCCAGGGCTTTGAATTGGCCCATCTCAACATCTACACCATTGATGAACTGCTAGAGTCCATGAAAGGCCCAGTCCTACAGATCCAAAACTACAGGATCTCCACGATAGAGAGCAACAACAGGATATTCGAGAGGAGTCACAGTGAGGTTCCAGTACTGATAGAGTCGCAGAAGCCCGAGGCCTTGTACCAGACCAACAATTCATTTCAACAAACATTTGTAAGCAAAGTGGTATAGACAGAAGGGTATACTGTGTGACATGCTGTGACACACTACAGCTTCCACAATGAGATTTGTTTTCTCTTGGGGATAGAGGACAGGGACGAGAGGAGGGGAAGATTGAGTGGGATTGGGGCACATGATGTGAAATTCACAAAGAACCAATAAAAAGTTAAATATATATTCATACCACTATTTGAGAAGAGAAATAGCTCTATTGGCTAATGTCTGCTGTTGGTTTTCCTGCACATGTGTAGTTTATTCATAAACATACATGAGTCAGTCAAGTAAAGACATAAACATAGTCTTTCATAGAGCTCCACAGCTCTTTCTATGTTAAGTGGCATCTTCCCTAAACTATACTCTGAGTTCTAGTAAACTCAGAGTTCCCAAAATCTAGTTCCTGTCTTTTCATTGATTAATACAGTACAAATTTCCTCTCCTGTACTACAGCCTGAAAACAGCCTTAGGAAGTAAGCTGGATATGAACAAAGATCCCTCTGCTCTGTACTTTTGAAAGCCTGGAGCCCATTTGTCCAGCATCCGTGTTAAGGAGGCAGATGCAGAGAACTGCACCACATGCACAGCCTCCAGTCACCAGGCGCTCCATACGCAAGTTGAAAGCTTAACGTCATCTTTGATGTCACTGTCTTTGTTTTTCTGTTCCCCAGTTTACCAATGAACATAATTCTTCATTGTATATTATTTCACTACTTAAATATTTGCAATTTGATAGAGATTTTGAAAAACAAAAACATGAATTCAAATCCTCAAGTTACCACTGAATTTGAGGACGTAATTCTTAAGCTCCATTTTGCCCTCCGTGTATATATACCTTTAACAACTATTAGCAAGCAAACCAGCCTTCCCGTGTCCCTTCAGCTGGGCAGCGCATAGACCTAGGGATGGCGGAAGTGGATGAACAATGAGAAAATCCCTCTTAGTACATAAATAGCCAACATAGTGTTCTCTTTAATACCACAGGTCACTCTAACTTCTGAAAGACTGGCTGCTGGTGCTGGTGCTGGCACTATAGATAAAAAATTTAAAGAAATCTTGAGTTCCAGAAAAAAAAAAAGATGTTCATTCTTGTACTGGCCAGTTTTATGTGTCAACTTGACACAATCTGTAGTTATCACAGAGAAAGGAGCTTCAGTTGAGAAAATGCCTCCATGAGATCCAGCTGTAAGACATTTTCTCAATTAGTGATCAAGGGGGAGGGTCCCTTGTGGGTGGTGCCATCTGTGGGCTGGTAGTCTTGGGGTCTATAAGAAAGCAAGCTGAGCAAGCTAGGAGAAGGAAGCAAGCAAGTAAGTGACATCCCTCCATGGCCTCTGCATCAGCTCCTGCTTCCTGACCTGCTTGAGTTCCAGTCCTGACTTCCTTTGGTGATGAACAGCAGCATGGAAGTGTAAGCTCAATAAACCCTTTCCTCCCCAACTTGCATCTTGGTCATGATGTTTGTGCAGGAATAGAAACCCTGACTAAGACATTTCTTCTTTGAACATAATCAGATTTCAGTACTCTGTGGTTGAGGAGATGCTAGGACTACAATTTCCTCTGCACACTGTGAGCTTAGCCTCCAAGGTTTACATTTTAACTACTTTAAGCATTGCAATATTGTGAAGCACCCCCATTCTTTGAGGATCTGTGGTTGTAAAAGTTAACAGCCATGTCTCTATAGAAATTGTCTTATAGCATCAAGTACAGCACCATTCACAATTAAGTGCTCAATGGCATTTTTTGCTGAGCAGGACAATGACTTTCTGTAGAATGGAGGGAGAGGTGGACATTTGAAGGCTAGTGTCACACATATTTCTGATCTATGGGGTATCTATGTCCATAATCTCCTTAACTTTTCATTTGAATTTATTTACATTACATATTTCCTTGAATTCTGTTCATCAAAGAGATTGTTTGTATTTTAAGGAAAAGAAAATTACATTTTCAACTCATTCAACTATTCATGTCATTTGTTAAAATTCTAACTTTCATGTAAAAATTGTGCCATTCTGGACAGAATTATTCAGCTAAATTCAGAGTTTGCTGTATATTAAAATAGTTTGTGATTAAATTGTATCTTTAATATTTTATGGACTAGTAAGTTACTACCAAGAACAACTGTCCATTAGAAGACATACTAAGACAAGAGCTACAGTTCTCAATGTATTTGAGTGCCGTGTATGAAACCCTAGGTTTAATTCTCCCATACCACAAAGTGGTATATAAGAAATTCTAAATTATAATGTAATCTAAATGAATTTGTGTATTCTAGGACAAGAATACACAGTGAGTATTCACTACTGTGATGTTCCCTTATGCTTTCCACCAAACATGTTTCTTAGTCCATGAGATCAGGGCAATCTTCACAGCATGTGTTCAAAGAAGCTTGAGACAGGGACACAGCTTGTGTGAATGTTAACAATTGTTTAACATGTCTGTGTGCCAGTTTATAATGAGAACACTAACAACACTTGTTGAGATTATCGATAGGAAATATTAGAAATGATAATAGCTCACTCATGTAGTTGTTAAAGTTGAGGACATCACTGAAATGGTGCCTTTAATTGATCTGAGCCAATGCCATTCTTGTCTGCCATTATCATCAAGAGTCAGGACTCTCTTGTGGGGAACAGATCTTTTCTTATTCACATTTTACTCTGTGCCCCTTGGATCAGGCACAGGGACAAGGACACTGTATGAATTCAGTTTTTTCCCATATTTCATATATATATATATATATATATATGAAATTTACTTGAATTTATATTTGAAATTTTCAAATATATTTAAAAATATATTTGAAATGTGTATTTGTTCTTTTGTTTAGAAGAGGAAGATACAGCCCCACAGCATGGTTTTTAGTAGTAGCAGAGATGACACGAATTGCTTTTGGATCAACAAATATCAACTCCTGTATCTGAATATGCCCTGCGGTTGATTGAGATTCCTTTTTGTTGCAGTTTTCCCAATAGATTTTGAGGCATGACCATTGATCTATGGGTGTCAATCCCTACCTAGAGCAGAAAAATATCTCAGCTCTAGATTCAAACACCTCCTTTCACTTCACTCTGGACAGTCTGTACCCTGCATCAGACAGCCAGGCTTACTGTATTGAGTACTCCCCTACTGTGTGCAGAGGCTCAGGTGCGCAGTGTTGAGTATGTGGGCAAGCATGCATGAGGACAGACACATGCTAATATTTCCTAAATGTTCATGTGTAGCATGAATTTCTAGAGCAGCAACATTAAGAATTACTCCTTAGTGCATCAGTTTAGAAACAATAAAATAGTGACATATCAATCCGAGGTCACAGAATTGTGCACATGTAGGCTAATGAGACCAAAAATACATGATGGACATAGATAAAATTTGTTATATTGGGATTTGTGGAAAATGAATAGATTTTAGCTGTTCTTGCCTCAAAGGCACCAAAAATAGCTATGAAATTACTAAAATGCTAATTTGCTCCATCCTAGTGACCTTTGAACACTAAGGTCATATTTATGCCTTAAATCAACTTTATAAATTTATTTTAAATGTAGATACTACACCAAGTGTAGTGGCACATGCCTTTAATCCCAGCACTTGGGAAGCAGAGGTAGGAAGATCTATGAGTTTGAGGCCAGCCTGGTCTACAGAGTGAGTTTGAGGACAGCCAGGACTATATAGAGAAACCCTGTGCGTTCTATCAATAGGGTAACTTTTGTTCTCTTATCTAACAGAACTGAAAGAAGTTCAGAAACATAAAGCAGAATATTAAATTATATTGAAATGTATGATAACACTAAACTTTTCTTCATGCTGAAATTAAGGATCAAGAATGACTCCTTCCAAAGACCATGCAAAATTGTTGACTTTCTTTGAAATTCTAGGCATGGATCCTTAAAAGGCTGTGTAGCTTACAAACTTAACTTTAAGAAAAATCTTGTTAGTTTCTGGGGTCAGGAGATTTATCAGCAGACAAACCCAGTCTACTCCAAAGAAAACTTGAGAAAAATGTGGAGCAATGCTACATTAAAGGTGGAGACCATGTCCTCCCCATCCCTGCAGCAAGCTGCAACTGATGCATGAAATGACACGCCCCTGCCCAGGGCACAGGAAGAATATAAATATCACTCTGCAGATGCACTATTTGCTAAGACTTTCTGCTTAGGCAAACTCAGAAAAAGCACACCTCCTTCCATCACCCACCCTGAAGAGAGATGAATCAAAGTGAGATTATATTATTTCGCTGTACATAGCTATCTTTGGTGTTTTCTTCTAATGCGCCCAGTCCTACAGGAGTTTGCCAAGTTAAAAATAATTCAAAAACATTAATTAAGGAAATGTATAAAATGTTTATTTTACAAACAGTAACCCGGCCTGGATAGCTAGATCACGTGGGCTTTATTGGTTTCCTAGGAATGACTCAGACTTTACAGTTTTGTGGCTTTTTAGTTTATCCAAATTTTAGACCTTTCCTTTGAGAAATTAAGGTAATATGTACCCAACAATTGTGGAGATTAAACAAACAAACAAGAAAATGAGTTCTAGGGGTCCCTTCCTTGACACAAAGTAGCTACTGGTAAAATCCGGCAAGCATATTGTTTCTTTGTATGATAGACAAACCTTCTGTAGCATGGAAAACTGCCAGGTTTAAACCAAAAATCTTGGGCTATGTTCTTTCTTTTAAATTTATTAGAAAAGTCATTTACACTTTTGAAAAAAAATTGACTATTTTTCAATGAATGCAGATATTAGTTTTCTCTTGTAAGAAGAATATATAGGTAGAAATTTTAAAACAGAATTTTTGTTAACAATGGACATAGATGAATAAAAAAGTACACATATATCTGGGTTCTACAAACATTGCCTTCAGTGAGGCAAAGTATATAGAACTTTTAGAAGCATTTTCTTTGGTCAGGTTCTTTACTGTGTATTTATTAAAAGTGCCTCAGAAGGGAGTACAAAGTGTGTACATATACATGGAAGGTGAGTTAAGTTTAATAAACTCTAGTATGTTTAGTTTTACTATTTAAAATCTTGCTCTAATTGGTTTCTTTCCACTTTGGTTCTATGTTTTATAGTAGTTCTAATTATCTACACTGTGCATATGCCCCAGGCCTAACCATCTTTATTTACTGTAGATGTAGAGACACTTTTGGACAAAGCAAAGCTTAAGGTCTACCATGTTTTAAACAACCATTAATGGTTTTTGTAATATTGATAATCTTTTCCTGTTTGATGATGTTGTAGAAGACAAAGGAGAGATTGTCTCATGCCACTGATAGGATCCATATCCAGGATTTGCTTCAAATCAAGTGACATCACCATTCAAATGTATAGCTACATATGTATAAGAATTATGCAATTATCTGTCGGGAGCCAAACCCATGAGATGCTGAGAGCCGAGCCCATGAAATTACCCACTGTTCTGTGAAGCTTAGTCAGTTAAGGTGCAAGGTTAGAAAGGACAGGGATTTGCAGTCTTGGGTCCCAGGAATTGAAAGAACATCTGGTATTTCCTGAAAACCGGTTACAGTAGTGGGTTGGCCTTGGACCATGTGTAACCTTCCCGCCTGCCTGTCTTTTTAAGCTGCTGTCCTGAAATAAACTTCGAGAGCTTGATCAGAATATAGACTTGCTCCTTCTTCACGTCTCCTGTCCCCAATTCTTTCGCCCCCTCCCCAGGTTCCCGCTGAACCCCCGAAGGCTGGGGCACTTATCAGAGTAAAATAATTTTGAAATATAATTCACTTCACTTAGACAAACCAAGAGAAGGAATAAAAATAGCATGGAAAAGAGGAACTATATATCAGGCAATAAAATATCTCTTCTTACAAAGAGAAAGAAATAATGCATACAGAACGTACAAAGAGAATGAAACCAATTCATTTTGATCCTATGGCGATGCTTTGAAGTTTACTTTTAACCTAGTCTCTTTTACATTTCCAGATGCCATGAAAGGTGATGGCATCAGAAGGCAACACCGATGGGGATTTTGCTTTCCCCACTGGAGTCAAGATTTGGATCTTACTTTTTCTGAAAGCAGCTTTAAAGAACTCTTCAGGCTGTCTGGAGAATGCTGGCTGGCAGAGGTTAGCAGCAGGTCTGCATGAGTTGCTATGAGAGGCTGCAGCTGATTGATGCTGCTGAGAACTTCCTTTGCCTTCGCTGTGTTCTCAGGTGAATAGTAAATAAACTGGTAGCCAGTGCTGAAAAGACAAGGACAGCAGCCAGTTACGCAAAGCGTGGACAGCATCTGCCACTGAACACCTGATGATCAGAGGCAAAACAAATTCATATTTCATTATTCTTACTTACCAAATAAGAACAGAGGTAAGATTTATTTATACAGATTTAAGGCTAGATAATGTAAATCCAGCCTTTAATCAACCAAAAGAAAGATTGCATGTGATTACATATATTAAGAATCACTCCAAAAATGACTGATAACATTAATCACTAAAGAACACCAGGAAAAATAGTTGAACATGGACCCTCAGCCCTCACAATCAACTCAGTTGCAGTATAAACTCTGGTTGAAAGCTCAGTAGGCTGTGAAATCATTCAGCAGCTTTATCATCCACAGTAAGAAAAGAGAATCAATCATGTAAGCAAATCTATGAGATGGTTAAGTTCAGAGACACTTCCATTCAGAGACTGAAACAATGCTTGATAAGAAGCAAGCATTCCACATAGCACCTGTATTTTTCTCTCTGACAATGATAAGCCCAAGAGAGTGACAAACACTATGAACTCAAAAATGAAGAGAAAATAAATCAACTCCAAGTGGCCAAATGGGCCATTCTAAAGAGAAAAGATTGAATCTGAAGCTTTATTATACTATCTCCACACTTGTTCTTAAATTCAGCTTAAGAAATTGAAAACGGGTTATTCATTAGGAATCTTTGACTTTCATACTCAGTATGCAAGAACTGATGGGGAATCTGGTGAGTGGAGGGGTTGTGTGGAGCCAAGGAATCTGGATCACAAGGCAGGCTGTGCCTGCCAGGCTGTGAAGGAATGGAAGGCCACCAAGAGGCAGAGGAGAGGGTCAGGGAGAGGGAAGCAGAGTTGCTGCACTCGCAGGCTTGGTGCAAACTTTTCTATATATACAAAAGGGTACTTTTATAGCCAAAAGTCAAACGACTTGTTTTTAAAATACATCTAAGCTTGTTTTGAGTATTTGTAAAATATTTTCCTTATAGTTACTAGCTAAAATATTTAAATTTCCATCATTCCATCATTTCCATCATTTTCACTGGAAAAAAAAATTACTATCTAGAAAGCAGTTTTCCACTTTCTTTTCTTGGGTCTTCAGTGAAAACCATTTAAATCTTTTAAAAGACGATAATATTTTACAAATATACTCCTCACGATGTATGTACCATTTTGCAAAGTAATTATAATCAATGTCCTTGCATGTTTGAACTAATGGCACGAGAGAACAAAAGAGCAATGATGGTCACAGCCTTGGGGAACCAAGAGTTACACCGTAGTCTGGACAGTCTAAAATCCATTCATTCTCTTGTCTTGAGCTGCCTTTCCGAGTAGGAAATGCTATACAATTCAACTCTCCAGTCTTCAAGAAATAAAACTCCACATGACTTTTGCAAAGCATATAGTTGTCTAAAGGTATCGATGTGGCACCACAATGGGGGATAGTTCTGGATATCCCACAGCTGTGGTTAGAGAGGTGAGGACTCACTGTACACCACATACAGAAAACATTGTGTGCTACGTTCACTGCGTCCTGCTTCACTGGCCTCGTTTCCTGGTACCACCATCTGCCTTCTGGGTTCATGGGGGCTGACAGGCTCCCTAATGGCTTTGTCCTCAGAAAGCTAAACAGCCCAAGGCCAGGTGCTCTTCCATCTCTCTGCTCACATGACTTCTTTCTCAGTATGCTACTTCTGATGAATCTTACTCTTTCTCCTGTCCCATCTTTGTGATGGTTGCCTCTGTTCCTTCTTGGCTTTTCTGACAGTTCACTCTGATGTTATTTGTAGATATTGACCACTTTCCCTTTATCTTTCTCTCATTTTGTGCCCTGAAAATTCTTTTAGAATTCTCCACATGATGTATAGCATATATGTTTCCAAGAAAGTTTTCTATGCGCTTTCCCCCCCCTTAGATGAATGTTTGCAGGTATAATGTGGGCTCTGCACTTGTAACAAATCCTCAGGAGGTGTTGATACAAATGAACAGCTGTATCATTGTAGCAGAGACACTTGCTCTTCTTGGTTTGATTTTGAGGTTCCCCTATAAATGCTGGATCATACTTCACAATGAGAATAACTTAAGTTATTCTGAATTTCTTAGCATTTTTATCAGGTTACATTTGCAGATTTTTTTACATTCTGCCTACATTTCTCTGGATCCCTTCTCATTACCATTTCTTCTAACGTTTCCTATTACCCTTTTGTCTTCTCTCTCTTGATTACATCATCCTCTCGCCCCGAGCCTGCTCAGTCAGGTCCTCTGTGAGGCTGTTGCTGGGCATCCTCTGGTCCCTGTTATGTTCTCTTTTAATGATGAGCATCTTAGTAAGGCTGAAAGGTTCATTTCTCCACAGGGAAGATCAATGTTTCTGTCCAAGGTGATGCAGGTCTCTGTTGAATGACTTACTCTTTAAACATTTGATACATTTTAACAGTTAAGCTTCTTAAATAGGAAATTGTAAATATAGTTAAATAATGTAGGAAAAGAACTATTTTATATGAATCTGAGATTTAGGCTGCATAAGAAAATAAACTCAAATCAGAAGAAAAAGTACTTCCTTGAAAAAGATTTATAGACAATAAAAACAAATTATGGATGATAGAAATTGAAACTGGTTTCACATTATATTTGTATTAAATAAAAGTGATTCAAAGTATATACGTAGACTCTACATAATTCTAAATACAATGAGAACATGGATACATACCCTCTTACATATTTCTTTTTTTTTTTTTTTTTTTTTTTGGTTTTTCGAGACAGGGTTTCTCTGTGTAGCCCTGGCTGTCTTGGACCTCACTCTGTAGACCAGGCTGGCCTCGAACTCAGAAATCCGCCTGCTTCTGCCTCCCAAGTGCTGGGATTAAAGGTGTGCGCCACCACCACCCGGCCCCTCTTACATATTTCATGTACCTTCGTCTATTATTGCTGGACTATCTTACCTCTTGTGCTTCTACTGCCAGCAAGTCTCAATCAAATCGTTGGTTTGGGACCCATTTGACATTCCTAAGCATTTAATATTGTAGTTTAAATATGTCAGCCGTGTGCAGAGTTCCTCAGTGCACATCTCTAACCCTAACTCCAGCGGAAACAAAACTTCTCTGGGCAGACCCAACTCAATATGTCAAGAGGAGTCCCCAGGTTGCTCCCCATTCTCAAACAACCAGTCCAGCTGCACCTTTACTTAAAGGTATGGCCATGAACTTCTCTTCTTCCCTTGCCTTCAACAGAGAAACTGCCATTTCCGTTTAAACAAAGCCAGAATCCAACCCTTTGTTCCCATACTCACTACAAACATCCTGGTGCAAGTGGCTATCATCTTCTACCACGAGGGTTATTACAAAACCCAGGCAAATTCTAGCATTACATTTAGCTTGTTGGAAAAATTGTGCTTTAAGACATGGGTGGGTTTTTTTCCTTCTTTTCAGGGATTGAAACATATAGAGTACAGAAAGGGTAGGAGGAAGAGGGGCTTTTTCAACCCTAGTCCTCATCCTGAAACTTAACTCTAGTATTTCTGTTCTTCCTCTGTCTCCCAACAACCACTTGACCCATGGCTCATCCACACCACTATTCTAACCAAGGGAGGTATGGAAGGGTGTGGATCACAGATGAAGGACAGACAAGAAAGGAAAGAAGAAAAACACAGGGAGAACGGGGCAAAGACAGGAGTCAATGAATTTGAGAAAAAGTATTTGGAGTTGTCTCTTTCTGTGTTAAAGTTAAATCTCCAAAGGAAACCTCAGGGTGATTTTTACTTACATTTTCCAAGTTCATAGAAGTGTCTCTGTGTGTGTGTGTGTGTGTGTGTGTGTGTGTGTGTGTGCGTGTGTGTGTGTGTGTGTGTGTGTGTCCTGAGTAGATGGAGAGGCATAGACACGCTCTTAGTTCTAAGTGAGAAGAAAGCCATGTGAATAATACATAAACCTTCACACTTCAGCGCACTTAAACATACCCTTCTGGCTTCCCGGGGCTTAACAACATGCTTCCTGAAATTGCCGAAGGTGCCATCAGGCGTCTCTGCTTCCCCCTCACCTGACTGTTGTTTCCAGCTGGATGTGGGGCTTAGAGAAAAGAGCTAGAAAAAACAAAACTCTCTTCCTTTGCCTCCTGTGGGGTTCACTCATGTAATTAAATGACTTACAAGATCTATGCTTAAATTGGTGTTTGTTTTTCAATGTAGTTTTCTTCTTCATAAAAAGAAAGAAAATTTCTTCTTGGACTCCTGGAAAATTTAGGTTTCGTGTGTATTTTGATCAAAGTTTGATTCTACTACTCATTAACTCTCTGACAACTTGCACTGGTGAAGAAGACAAAACTGGGTTAGCTACTCCACTCCCCCACTAAGAAAACTGCTTTGTCCATTCTGATCAGTGTCTTTTACTATTTGTTTTAATGTTTAAGCTTTTGACTGTGATGTCTTAACCACGTCAGCCTCTCTTATGTGTAAATAGATGTAATTTCTTTACGCTCTGCAGATCACAGAAATGTTTTAGGTACAGTTATGTAACATTGAAATGAACAGTGTCTCACTGTAGTATCTTCCATGCCCTGTCTCTACCTCTCTGTGTGTCTTTGCCTTGACCTCCTTGGACATCTAATGGTCTGTTCAGTTCTACATTGATGCAGTTTGGCTTCTGGTATTTTCACACTTAACATTTCTGCTCAGATGAGATGGAATAACACCCAAACAAGGACTTCTGACTCTCTTCGAAATAATCTCTCTTTTATTCTGGAAATTATCTTTACTAATCAAGAAATGGAGTGAGGTACAAAATTAGAATTCATTCCAAAATATTCTGCATATGTTTCTGTGACTGCAAACAGACCTGGGACAGCTTAGGTAGGTACTGAAACTGTCCCAAGATTGGGCTGGAATTTAGTCAACATTCTGTTGACAAAGATTCAATGGATTGTACATCTATAATAGACCATATTCATGCTATGAAAATTATATTTTAATAAATCTTTTTTAAAACAACAAATATCCTTGTTATATATTTATAAGGCTGGTAATTATTATCCAGGGAGAAGGATACAGGAAAATAAATAAAAGGTACATGAACCATTTCATTTTTCCATGTTAATCTAATATAAAGAGGAAGTCCAATAAAGCAAATCATTTATACAGTAAATTTAACTAAAATCCAAATGTTTCTTTATCATTATAATAAATAATAATCAAGTCTATACTTTATGGGTCTCATGTGACACTAATGCTTTCATTTTATTTCCACAACTCTCTATTGAATAAAAACTATTAGAAGAATTTTTCTATAGAAGAAATACTATTATATTATCTAGACATAAACGATGAAGGCTAGGTGGAGCTTTTCCCAGGTCACATAGCTAGCATGTGTGGTGTAACATGGGTTCTAGATTACTTCTCTATAATCACACAACTTGAACTTATAACTATGTTTGCCTATCTCTTGAGCATTTAATGATTTTGTTGAGTCACTTCAGATTTTTTTAAAAATTATAAAGCTATATGTACTATGAAAATGATCTACAATTCAATCATATCATGGCAGGTACAGACTATAAAAGTTAAAGTAAGTTGAGTCTCTTATCTTCTGCTTAAAGCTATTCATTAGTGAAGATTATGATTCTAGTTTATAATACAGATTAGTCTAAAAAAGAATTTGGGAATCATATAATGCTACACTAAATCAACAAATATTTAATGACTGTTACTTGGCCAAGGAATTGAAAAAAGCAACTGGTCACAGCAGTAGCTACGTGGTGAGAGAATACATATAATTCCTGTTTACTAAATGCCATACAAGGGCTGACCACATTGGAAAGTGGAAAGTTTCCAAAGGAAACTTTGGAAACTTTCTTTTGGATGGAGGGGGTGTATCCTTTTCCTAGAAAAAGTTGCAATGCTAGACTCTCAATTCCGAGTGTTCTCTAATACCCCGAGAATGTCCACAGTGTCAGAGCTTTCACACTAAGCGCTCTACTTCAGCTCCTCCTGTTCACCTCCTACTACACAGATTCGTTTCCCAGGTAGACCACAGTCAGTATTATTTCCATTTGTCAAGGTTTTATGCTTGTTGGAAATAGAGCTGACAGAGGTTTTCATAACACACACACACACACACACACACACACACACACACACACACACACACACACGATCAGTCTACAACTAATAAAGAAATAAAGACCAAACTATTTCTATTTCAAAGGAAAAAGGGGCTCCACTCCACACAGCAAACTTACTAACTTTTCCAGTGTATTCACCAATGTTTCTTCCGTATTGTATCTGGATTCTTACATCCCAACTTAAGCACACAAAACCCAGACAATTCCCAAGCCCTCCTAGGCTCCATTATAATGATACTCTTTCTTTTTACCTGTGCTGACCCCCCAAATTGAAGCCATCTTTATCTCCTGTAAGTACATAAAAAAAAAAAAAAAAAAGATAATGGAATTTTCCAGGGAAAGTTACATTTAATAGAACTTTGCAGTAACAAGTTATCTCACTTTGAGTAAGTCTATTTTTCCCCATGATATAAATTGCATGTGTATATTTCACTACATTCTTATAAAAATAAGATTCTCCCTAGATTACTAAATACTGTGTATGTGTGTGTGTCTGTAAAAACCATGCTTATCCTATGTGCATCATGTCTGCACATGGAAGCCAGGAAAGCTCTTTGGATCACCTGGTACTAGACTTACAGGTGGTTGTGAGCCACTAAATGTGGCGCTGGGAACCAAATATGTCTCCTCTGTAAGAGCATCAGATGTTGAGCTCCAACCCCGTTCCCAGATTTTTTTTTTAATCTGAAATATAATGTTTTGAGATATAGTAAATGATTGTCTCTTCTCTGCTATGATGATGGCTAAGTATATAGATTAGTGAAGAGTTGCTAATAATATTCTGGAAATCTCTATGCTTAACCTGAGCACAGAAGTTCCTTACAGGATTCATTTGCTTCATATATGTTGACATGACACAATGTGTCATGGTTTCAAGTATTGTTTTACTTTATGGAAGACAAGTCCACTATAGATTCTTCTCACAGTGTTTCAAAATGAGCAAAAGAAAACGTTTTCTGATAATTTGTTTTTTGATACAATTTGCTGACTTAAACTCCTATTTTTTGGTGGATTGACTTTTTTTCCCTTAGATCCTTTCTTTCTGTATTTCTGTATTCTTCTGTATTCCCAACTCTCTTTCTTCCCTGTATCTTGATCATATATGTATATATATATATGCAAATATATAATATACATTAAAATCTAAAATTTTCGTATTTTTAATGTTAAATTCAGACACTAAGTTATAAAATGAAACCATCTAAATTATCTTTCTGAGTAAACTGTGTCTCATTTACTTAATATGTCATTTCTCAAAAATGTAAGATTTTTTTATTTATGATTTCTAGCAATTCAACTACAGCAGCAATGTGGTAAATCAAGAGGCATCAGCCATATATCTACATTGCAAATGAAGAAACCCAAGGATTAATGGCTTTCTGAAATCTCACAATTCAAACTCTTCATGGTTTATTATTTTCACACACTGTTACTTTGACAAACTTAGTATCAAATCTTCTGGAGTTGTTTACATATTATCATTTATGAATGTATAAGCCTTTAACAATTTCACATCTCAAAACTTTGAACTGTCAAGAAATGCTTCTTGCCCAAACAACAGAACGCAGTTGGTCTCCCAAGCTACTGGAATGTATTGGAGCATGTCTCCAACTTGCAAGTGTTAAATAGAAAAGTGGGCAAGGGGATTATTAATTGTCAGTAATTGAGTTGGCTAGCTTTTATAAAAATTGTCATCTTTCTTCTTTCAGGATACGTAAATGTATATTTCTCTTCTTAGCGAGCTGGGAGTAACAGCACCACTCTAAGACATGCACGCGGCTGCTCTCAGGCATAGACGTTTTCTCCAAGTATCTATAAGGTGTTTTCTACAAGTATGCACTTCTGATTCTGATTCCTCATTCCACCAAATGCCCTCACCTTTATCACTTCATTAAGTCACACCAGTCACTGCAGAAAGAGTGACTTGTGTTTTAGGAAATCCTTTTACTTCATGTATACACTCCTTCATTACCCTTGTTAACACACCAAACACCTGCCAAGCTAGTTCCTAAACAGTTAGCTCCTAAACCCACACATGCACGCACACATGTACACTCAGATTTTATCACTCAGTCCTTCCTTCCCAACCTGGACTCAACATGAGGACAATGTCTGAAGTCCAGTGCTTGAGGCATACACCTATTCCTTGCCCAGGCAATCCAAAAGTCCCACCTCTGTCTCCCTGCCCAGCCTTGCAGTAGGACAATTCTTTATTACCAATCAGAGCCATCTGGGGGCAGGGGCCATCAGCATCCGGAAATGGATTTTAGGAGCTACATTAAGACAAAGCATTAGAAACATTTCCAAACACCGATCGGTGGCAGCAAGTGAGGATGCTCGCTGTGCTTCACTATGGAGGGATGCGTGAGAAGGGGCTGGAAGGGTAAACTGAGAGATGAAACTGAAAAGCAAACCCAGTATCATTACATGTGAAAAAGATTCCCTGTGTTATGATTCCAATGTCAAATGTACGCCAACACGTTTGTGTGTGTTGAATGCTGGGTGCCAGCTTATAGTCCTATTATGGGAAGTTCTAAAAATTGCAGGAAGGGAAAGTATGTCCAGAGGTAGACACGTGCCTTTGGAGATTATAGCAAGCCTCCATATCCTTTCATATGCTCCCTGTTCATCTTAAGGTGAATAGCCTTCTCCTTACCCCAGGCTCAGAAGCAAGAGAGCGAAATAACATGGATTGAAATCTGTGAAATCATGAGCTACAATAAATAAATCTCATCTCCTTTCAGGTTGTTTAGATCAGGACTTTTAACGTAGACATCAGACAACTGCGTAACATACTTCTCTGAAATTTTGTTTTCTATAATTTCAACTATCTAGGTCTACCATAGTCTTAGGATTATTACAAAAATAGTTTGTATATTTTTAAAGTTACCTGACCTTCTTAATAGTAGGATAAAATATTGGACCATCTTGCTCTGCTTCTAACAGCCTGCTCCATCCCTCTGTGCAGAGTACTTGATCATGGTCCTTTAGTCGCTATCCTGCTTATCAGCGCAACTCTCAGGATATCTTTGAGCTTGTGATCAAATAAACTTTATTTTGTGAATAATAATCACAACGGTCGGAAATGGCTGCTATTGGATATCTTATTGCAGCGTATTTTGGGGGTTTTAGTCTATCAATCTTCTGTTCTCTCTTTATATGCTCAACTTTATCACAGGTATATGTATATGTATGGAGATGCAGAAGAAAATGGCCTGGTGTATTTAGCTATTCTTGGTGGCTTTGGGGATATAGTCCTTAAGGACAAGTGACACTAAAGCATAATACAGACCTCAATTCTGACCTCTATGTAAGACGTAGCCAAACTGTTTAAAATTATTAAATCACAAGATTATATTTGCCTTTTAGAAGTGTCATTACAGACAAAATGAACCAAATACTAGACTCAGTGCCAGCTGAGAAGCAAGAAGACTGATTAAGCTCCTTGGCAGAGGAACACCCAGAAGATGGTGCCCTGTGGGTCAGGATTATCTTAACCCATAACTCATTACTGAAATGAAAGACCTCCAAAGAGGTTAGGAAGTATAACTGATATTCAATCATTTAAGATGCAGCCATAGGGTAAAGTGTGCCAAGGATTTGAAGAGGAAAATCTAAGTGGATAATGGTGCAGTTTGGGGGATTTTGTTCATTTCTTTGCTTACATTAGGACAAAGAATACTCAGGAGAAGCAAAGTGAGAGTCAATGGAGGGGAAGTGAGTTGATATGGCCACCATGAGGGTGAGTGAAGGGGGGCTACTTATATGTATTTACACTCATACACATGCACACACACATTCATGCATGCACACGCATGCACTCACGCACACATGCACACACATGCATGCACTCAGATTTCACCACTCAGTCCTTCCTTCCAACCTGGACTCAACATGAGGACAATGTCTGAAGCCCAGTGCTTGAAATTTAGTAGTAAACTGAGTATTTGTGCAAATTAATGCTTTCTCAAAAGGCAATACAATGGCATCTCTGACATGAATGTATCTGTTATACAAAAATTTGGAACTAAAAATATAAATTTCTAGAGTTTTATGAATAAAATATATTTTATAAATACAAGTGATTATGAAAACAATTAGATACAATTTAAACCTGTAGTATATTTATTAATCCTGATATGTCCAATCAATAAAATACAAGTCAAATTTTCAAGAGTCTAGAATTTGAACCTGGAGAGACTGCTCAGTTGGTGCAGTACCTTTTATACATGCATGAAGACTTGAATTCAAATCAAATCCCCAGAACCTACCTAGAAAGTTCTCTCTCTGTCTCTCTCTGTCTCTGTCTCTGTCTCTGTCTCTCTCTCTCTCTCTCTCTCTTTCTCTCACTCTGTGTGTGTGTGTGCATGTGTGTGTGCATGCATGCATGCATGCATGTGTGTGTCCTCAGTGTAGATAGCAGCAGCCTCATGACATAGTCAGTCAAGCAAAAATAGTGAGCTCCAGAATCAGTGAGATATTTTTGCCACATAAAACGAGTCTGAGTACAATTGAGGAAGACATCTGATTACCATCTCTGGTCTCCATACCTATATGCGTGTACACACACATGAGTATGTGGATACATGGTCCATGCACAAAAGAATGACATTCAAACATGAATTGAGGGGTTTCAAAACTATAACAATAACTAATATTTATAAGTTTTACCATATACAAGGAGCAATCATAAGTATTATCAAAGTTTCTAAAGAATTTCTCTAGGTAATAAACACAATTTCCACCTTATAAATAAGAAAACTAAGATATAGAAAGGTGAGGTAATTTTATTAATGCCACAAAGGCAGTTAAAAGCACTCAAATACAAATTTGAGCAGAGATTGATATCTATGAACTGTGAGATGAAATTTTCTACTTGCCCATGAATAAAGGAAGAATAATAAATAGAATTACAAAAAAAATCAATAACATTACATTCAATGACTTGAATTTGTGAGGAAAATGGCTAACACACTGACATGGTGTTTACACATCTAAAATCATTTAATGAAGTACACTACACTGGTTCATTCTGGCAAAGAAGTCTGAGGCATTTAGGCCCTCAACTCTACGTTCCTTTAGTCATTGAATTTACAAGAAAATATAATGCAGAAATAAAATAGGAATTTTACAAACAAGAAAATAACATTTAAAATTCATTTAGGGTCCCAGGCAAATTAGTGAAAATACTTCCAATCACACATAGCACGATCAATCTGTATTCTGCGAGCCTTGTCCTTCAGTTTGCACAAATACCAAGCCTTGGCAAGATTATTTAGTTAAGAGCATGCTATTATCTACCTATCTCAAGTTGTAAATCAAGAATAAAGCCCTTTTCTTCAGAAGCACTTGGCATCACGCACGAGGGTATATACAGGGTAGCACCTCTGGAGCAGATGCACACATGTGCAGGTTTGGCATAAGGAGTTTTGTATTTGCTAAAATATAATGGAACTTAAAGCTAGATGTTGCAAATGAGAACCAACTCATAACAAGAAGAAAATAGACCCTTAAAGAATGAAATTATAGTCAACACAAAAATTAAATACTATCTCCTTCTAAATGACTTCTTTTCAGCAACTGCATTCAGTTCAAAAGGAAAAGGAAAAAAAAAGTAACACTGACTTTTCACCGGCCTTACTTCCACTGCATCTATGTAATTTCATTGAACCACTGAAAAAGAAAGTTTTTAACTGAATATGTTCTTTCTGAAAGCAGAGACAAAAGCTGCACTTGAAAATGAATGACATGAATTGGAACTACTGGACTTGAGACTGTACTTTTAAAACAAATTAGTCTTGGCATATTGGACACAACTCCCAACGAGACAAAAAAAGACATATCTTGTTTTAAAAAGTGAAGGGCCTTCACTCATCCATGAGACAAGTATTTCACACACCCTCCTATCAAGACTTTGGGAGCATCATGGTGGAAAGATTGTAAGACCAGAGGTTCTTCTGGAGATAACAGGACTAGTGGCCCCCTAAACTGACATCTACTATGCCTACAAGCTCAAGAGAGTAAATATCCCAGTAAGTGTGGAGTAACAGCACACAAGCACCCAGCCCTAGCTGAGGAGCTATTGAGTGCTGATGGGTACTAGGGGAAGGATATTCCATTACCAGACAAGCCTGGACTATATAAAGTTGACAGTTAATATCACCTGGGATGGCTGAGAAGGTAAAGATAAATCAGTACAATGGCCGAGGTAGTTCTCCCAAGCCGTGCTGAAAACGCCCATCTTTAACCATTTACAAAGCAAAGAAGAGCTAGAAGAGCTCCATCATGTACAGCGATTCCCTGTCTGCCTTGCACCAGGCAGACTTATAGCTATTCATTTTATATACTGAAATGTACTCCCTTACATTGTCTTTCACTGAAAACACAATATTTGTTGATTTTTAAAAAGCCATCAGAAATATATTGGAATGGTGCAACAATTCTTTTGATGCTAAGTTTGCTCAGGCTGGATCTCAGTAGCCCCATAGCATCTTCAGCCATATATTGTCTCAGCAAGCCATGTTTGATCCATATATTTCCCCAGAGCACAGTACTTTAATGATTGGGACTAAGCTCATTAGTAAGCATTTACTGTATTTTATAAATAAAACAAACAATGGGATATCTAAGATATGGATATCTCAAAGAAATCAATGTGTAAAAGTGCTGGACATTATTTTTTCATTTACCTTAAATTTAATTCTTGAGTTATACCCTTATGTGTATTGTCCCAGTCAAAAGTGACTAGTGTAGAATACATATTTCCATGCATATATTAAAGATATAAATATGTATCAGAGTGCAACGGTGAACTCAACATTTGTCTTTGCCAATTGCATGCAATGGTGAACTATGAAACAGTAGAGTTAGGTCCTACATCTCACATCAAATTCTGACAATTGGATTCTGGATACCCTATGTATAGTTTTGAGTCTTCTAATTATATTATTATTCACTTTAAAATTTGATTGACTGAAAAATAAACAAGACAAAATGAATTAAGTCGGTAAGAAATTTCCAGTTTCAGACAGGATGGTGGAAATAGCAGGTCTCTAACTTCTGCATATCACAATAAACCAATCTGCACAAAACATAATAGCCCTAATAAGAACTCAAGGGGGCAGAAGGAAAAAAGGAAAATTGGTTTGGGTCCTTAGGATGTAGAAGGTGAAATGACAATGACTCTGTTTTGCTACTCAGTTGTGCCTATTATATGCTGTTATTTGAGTTTCAGAGAAAGCCTCAGAGCCGAAAAATACCAACACCAGCAATAAAATAACAATAATAAAGAACACCAAAGGACAGCCAAAAATTGGTGAAATTGGTAGCCCAGTGAATCTTGCATCTTTGAGTCGCACTGATCAATTCTACAGATGAATGCACAAGCCATGGTCCTTCTATCACGGGATGGTACAGGGGGTGAGGTCAGTGAGAAACAGCTCTACAGTAGGCCTGTGTCCAGAAACCTATCTGCCACTTCAGTAAACACTGAGCATTCCTTCCTTATTGGAGTTGTGATTTAAACAGACTCCCAACTCACCTTCAGGAAATAAATTCCTTCCCTGAAGGGCTATCACTGGAACTCTGACTTCTACTTCCCCAAATCCTAAGGAAACAGAACCACTTTCTACAGCAGAAATATTTAGAGGCAGGGCATAGATACTAAGAGGCAGCCTGGAGGACAGAAGAGGACTTCCCTGTGATTACAATCATAGTGACTCTAAGCTTCCTCTGTGATACAATATCATAGTCACATAAGGCCTCACTAATGAACAGTAAACAAAAAGAGACAAATGTGAACAGTGATGACAACTGAAATCATAGTGGTATATCAAATTAGTAGTTTGTGGAAGAGGAGAAGAAGGAGGAAGAGAAGGAGGGTAGAAGAGGGGGAGGAGAAGGAGGGTGGAGGAGGGGAAGGGGGAAGAGGAGGAAGTGTAGGAGGAAGAGGAGCTAAAGGAGGAGGAGGAGAAAAAGACCAAGATTACAAAAAGAAAAGCAAGAAGTAGGAAAAAAGGAAGAGGAGGAGGAAGAGGAGGAAGAGGAGGAGGAGGAGGAAGAGGAGGAGGAGGAGGAAGAGGAGGAGGAGGAGGAGGAGGAGGAGGAGGAGGAGGAGGAGGAGGAGGAGGAGGAGGAGGGGAGAAATATCTATGTATTGGAGATACAGTGATTCAATTCTAGAATACTTTCTTCTAAAACATCTGGGTACTATGAAATTGGATGATTTTTGTGACAAATGTGCTCACATATTTACACGTTCTTGGTTTGTCACTTCTTCTTCTTCTTCTTCTTCTTCTTCTTCTTCTTCTTCTTCTTCTTCTTCTTTGGAGTTTTTTTTTTTTTGGTTTTTTTTTTTTTGGTTTTTTTTGAGACAGGGTTTCTCTGTGTAGCTAGCCCTGGCTGTCCTGGAACTCACTCTGTAGACCAGGCTGGCCTTGAACTCAGAAATCCGCCTGCCTCTGCCTCCCAAGTGCTGGGATTAAAGGCCTGCTCCACCACTGTCAGGCGGTTTGTCACTTCTTTAGAGTGCCTAATACTTTATAAAACCATCTGTCACTGAATGACAACTGTTCCACTATAGCGTTCAATTTGGGGATTTTTTTTTTTTTCTAGACAGGGTTTCTCTGTGTAGCCCTGGTTGTCCTAGAACTCAATCTGTAGACCAGGCTGGCCTTGAACTCAGAAATCCGCCTGCCTCTGCCTCCCAAGTGCTGGGATTAAAGGCGTGCGCCACCACTGCCCAGCTGGGGATTTCTAATCAAAGAAAAAAGCAACTATTTGTGAAGGAAATATAACTGTTCTTATCCAAATATAATTTTCTTTCTTTCTTTTTTTCTTTCTTTCTTTCTTTCTTTCTTTCTTTCTTTCTTTCTTTCTTTCTTTTTCTTCCTCCCTTTCTTTCTTTCTTTCTTCTTTTTTTTACAGCTGTCGTGATGTAGTCATAGCCAGAGAAAATTACAATGTCATTTCTACTGAACATGGGATGGGGGGGAGGTATGAGTACTAAGGCTGACACTATTAAACAGCATTTAAACATAGTTAATAAGCAAATGTACAGGAATAGAAATGTAAAATTGTTAACAGAAAATGCATTAGCTGTGTGTTACGTGTTCCTAAGTAACCAAGCTTCATGTGTTAGTTTAATTATCCCATTGACAGCTCTTCTTTCCAATGCTGCACTTAAAGACTAGGGAAGTTGTTTGTTGTGCCTCAGTCCAAGGAAGAAATCACTAACAGGGTCATCAAAAAATAAAACTAAAAGTGAAAAAGATTTTTAAAAAGATTTATGTTCTTCATTAAGCATCCTTATCTCTGTGGTTACATTGGGTCAAGAGTCTAGATAAAGCCCTGCACAGTATTTTTTTCCCCCCACTGAGCAAAAGTGATACCAGAATGTCCCACTGAGCAGCATAGCTTTTAGGTCGGTGCTCTGCCCCAGAGCTCCCAGAAAGCCCAATCATGCATTTTGTTGCTTCCAGTCTATTCTCGAGTAATTTAAAGAAATTCAGCAACTTTCATTTACCTGATGAGTTAAAATGCTAAGAACCATTTGTTGGGATGAACTGGTTTCCAAAATATTGACTTTGTCTATAGGTTTATTCAAAGAAAGGATAATGTCATCAGTTAAATATTTGTTTTCTTTCTGACATTACTTACTTCCTTCTCTCTGTCTCAAATCTATGGAGTAGTTTACGAAGACCACCATTCTTGAATCCCTGAAAATGGGCAGCTGGGGCCCCCACCGTGATGACATCATAGAGAGCATCTGGAATAGAAACAAGGAGATGAACGCTTAGCAAACATGTGTCTCACTCCACACACTGCACACTAGAATATCCGTGCTGCGGGAAGTCTGAGAAATTATTCTGTTTCAATTTGTATGAGTAACTATGAACTCTCATCTCAAGGGGGCAAGAAGAACTAATCAATCTTTCTAAAAGCCACCTGTGCACATCAAAAAGTTATAATATTTCCAAGATTTATGACTGTATCTTAATTATATGCTACAGTGCAGAACAGCATGTTCTCCGCTCCTCTCCCTAACTATGAGATAACATGTTAATTGGCCTTTTGTGTGTTTTACTTTATTGAGTTGTGCATCATTTAATTTGCAATCATATTGAAATTCAACAATAATGAACAATTTCTCAACCAAAGCTTATAAAGACAAGAACCAAAAAATATTAATTTATTTTTGCTCAAGGGCAGAACAGTACTAGCACATTAAAAACAAAATTTATCCAGTCATTTCCTGCTTATCTATTCTAAAATTTACACAGTTTTGAATACATACATTTGTAATTTATTAAAAAACATGGAAAGAATGCAAAATGTATCAATTTATGTTTCTAACCAGATATTTTGCTTTTTATAACAAAAATCCATACATTTAAATTGAAACTCGATCTTTTGATCCTGAAATTTATGGCTTCAAAACATGTCATCATTTTTATATTCAAATGGAAGATATCCATCTAAGAAAGGCAGAGTGAATCTTCTCTGGTTAAACTACATTTTTGTTGAGAAATCTAATTTCATAGAATATGTTTCTCAGATTGATTTTGATATTGACATATTGGTTGTTTCTAAGATATGGCTTACTGAGGAAACATAAATTGTTTTATTAGCCTCAGGAAAACATCATTGCTTCTTGAAATTACACAGTCTAGATCCATCTGAATTATTGTTGTTTTAAATTAGAACATCTCTACTCTGAAAATAGAAGGTCAAAAGAAATAAAATACAATTTCCAATGTGACCCAACTACTAGTCAATACAGCATGAGTTTAACAATAAATTAAAGGACTTTAATAATAATTACAGTGTAAGTAATTTCTTAACTTTTTAAAAGTCACTAATAAATTCAATTATAGCATTTTATGATATTAGAATATTTGTTTTATAAGAAATGCAATTATTTCTTAGGGCAGAGGGTTTATATTTTAGAAAAGAAACCTCATCCAAAGGATTAGCTGTCATTACACCAGAAAGTACCATGGAAAAAAGCAACCAAAGGTTCTACTTAATGTGAAGCTTATAAACCATAATGACCACCATGTGAATAGATTACCAAGGGTGGAATAGTAATTATAGCTGCAACTTTTTTCACATATAATAGCAATTACATCTGGGCTATAGCTACCAGCTGTCTAATTTGACTGTAGACCTGTACAATACAGGGAATTTCATGCCTAGCACTGAAAATCTAGCCAACTTCCTGTAGTAGTACGGACTGTAAGGGAGAACCCACTACTGCCAGTTTAGTTGCCCTAACCAGTATAATCTCTAATTACATTCTGACTATGTATCCTTTAATCCACAGATAAGGGCAGCTCTCACTTCTCTCTTCATTAGATGAAGACCATTTTAGAAGGCCACAACTGGTCAACACAAAGAACAACTGCTGTGTTTTGATTCAAAAATAAAACAACACTCAAGTCTTGAGAATTCGAATGTGCTCTGTTCTAATTTAATGACATATTTCATCATTCCTGGATATAATTAGAAAACACATGTATGCTTATTAACTACTGCATATCAAAATGTCTTTTACTGAATCATCTATCCACACTAGGCCAACAACAACAACAAAAATTATGAGTCACAGTGATATCTTTGAATTCAATCTAGAACTATAAAGCTGATTCTGTTTTTTTATTTTCTCTACATTTAAAATTTTATATGTAATGTCTTTGCCTGGCATTAAGAAACTGGCCTCTAATTATCATCATATCTACATATGTGATCACTCCTCCTTTACAAGTGAATTAGCTTTGAGGTTGCCTATGCCATTGTAAGAAACAGGTTTACCCCAAAGTTACACTGTTTGCATTACACAGTCTCCCCCAATATTTATTAACAGTCTCTTTGTTCTTAATGAACTTAGTTCTTAATGAACTTAATGGAATTATCATCTTGAGCATATCATGTACCATTTATTAATTTTTACAAGAAAGTAAAAGTAAATTAAAAACAAATGATGGTAGAGGGTATGAAATTCTAGGGAAGATTTATATATTGTTAAAAGGCAAGATGTGTTTGTCCTTGAAGATGAAATGCCAGGAAACAAAAAAGCAGAAGAGAAAAGAGTACACCAATTGGCTCTCCAATATCAAATGCTCACCCCTGAAAGCATCCAGATCGTATTCTATGGACTAAGCAGGCTGTATTCAAATATCTAGGAACAAATACATACATATATGTAACAATAAATAAAAAGAGGCCGTGCATCTGAATGAGATCAAGAGGCAGTAGGCTGGAGGGGTTTGGGGGACGGGCAGGAAAAATGATGTAAGGATGATTCTCAACTTCACATAGAAAAACAAAACAAAACAAAACAAAACAAACAAACGAAAAACAGGATAGCTAAATAGTCCTGAACAAAACAGCTTCTGGAGGAATTACCATCCCTGGATTCAGCTTATATTACAGAACTACAATTAAAAAAATAAATCATGGTGTTGGGGAAAGAACAGATATATTGATCAATGAAATCAAACTGAAGTCCCAACCTAAATCCACACACCTATGAACACCGGATTTTGATAAAGAAGCCAGAAACACACACTGGGAAGAAGAAATCATCTTTATCAAATGGTGGTGGTCAACCTGAGTGTCTGCATGTAGAAGAGTGCAAATGCATCCATAATTGTCACCCTGCACAAAATTCAAGTCCAAGTGGATCGAAGTCCTCAACATAAAACAGGTATGCTAAACCTGATAGAAGGCAGGATGAGCAATAATCTTGAACACATTGGCACAGGAGAAAACTTCCTGAACAGAACACGGATGATAGCGCAGACACCAAAATCAACAATTGAATGTGACCTCATAAAACAGAAAAGCTTTGGTATAAAAAAGGAAACCATCAGTCAGATGAAATGCTAGCCTATAAAATTGGAAAGACTTTTACTAACTCCACATCCAGTAGAGATCTAACATCCAAAATGTATAAAGAAATCAAGAAACTAGACATAAAAAATAAATAAAAATACAAATAAAATACATTCTACAGATTTGAACATATAATTCTCAAGAGAGGAATCTCGAATAGCTAAGAAACACTTAAAGAAATGACATCCATTTCTAGCCATCAAGGGATGCAATTAGAAGCTACTTTCAAATGCCATCTTACACATTTCACAATGACTAAGATGGCTCATGCTGGTGAGAATGTAGAGCAAGGAGAACACTCCTCCATTTCTGGTGAGAATGCAAATTTGTACAGTCACTATGGAAATCAATATGGTGGCTCCTCAGAAAATTGGGTATTGATCTACTTTAAGACCAAGCTATATCACTCTTTGGCATAAACCCATATTTATTGTCCTACCATGAGGACAATTACTCAAGCTCAGCTATGTCCATTGTAGCTTTAATTCATAATAACCAGAAACTGGAACCACCTAGATATCCTACAACAGAAGAATAAAGAAATAGTGGGACATTTGCACAGTGGAGTACTACTCGGCTGTTAAAAATGACATCATGGAATTTGCAGGCAAATGGATGGAACTGGAAAAAAAGAATCATCCTGAGATAACCTGGACCCAGAAAGACAAGTGTGGTATGTATTTGCTGATGTATAGATGTTAGCCGTTAAGTAAATAATAACCAAGCTACAGTGCATAGTCCCAGACAGGTCAGATAAAGAGGGGGGCTCTAGGGGCTGCATGGATCTCCCTGGGAAGGGCAAAACCGATTGGTGAGTGGACTCTGGGAAGGTTGAGGCAGGAGTGGAAGGGGTCAGGCATCGGGAGAGGAAGAAATGAGAGTGTGTGGAGAGAGATAGCTGGAACTGGGGAACATTTGAGGCCAGTGTGGAAACGTAGTTCCTTAATTTAAAAAATGTTAAAATTATAAAATAAAACAAGGTAGAAAGAGATAGAAGGAACCCAGTGTCCATTTCTGACTTCCACATGCTCAGACAGTGTACACATCAAAAAAAAAAAAAAAAAAAAACCCTCAAACCTTTAATGCTTGAATTAAATTGTTGCATCAGTAATTAGAAATCATAACAGAAATAAAATCCAGAACTAAATTTTAAATTTTATTTTTTAAATTAGAAAAAAATCAAAGCATAACCAATATAACCCAACTATGAAACTCTAAATAATCATTCGATATATTTTAAAGAGAGAAAAGACGTTTAAACATCACTCAGCTTCAACCTTCAGAGAAACATTTGAAACCATCCAGCTGCAGCACTTTTACTAAATTCTAAAAGTGTCTCTTTCATTTCCCATGTGTCTCCTCAAATGTCATGATATTGAAAAAAGCATACAAAGTCTCACTCTGGCCAGGCATGTCTGTTTCTAGAGATATGTTGGTTTTGCCTCTCAGCCAGACTCAGCTCTCAGAAATCATGGATCATTACGAATTTATTCTACGTTCATGATTTTTGATGCTAAAGGCTTTTCTGTTTCACATTTTAAATAGGCTTATTTGAAGTTTTAAATTTTAGCACTGAAACTCAAAAAGTAACTCTGAAGAACAAACTGCAAAATGCCTATTGAATCTTCTTCCCCAAATGAACATAGATTTCAATACCAGGAAACAGCTTTGCTCTACAGTTATGGATACTTTATGTTATGTAAACTTTGTCTCATGATCTGAACTAACAGTACATTGTATACAGTACATAAGTCTTAAATTCTGAGAAACTCTGTTACGTTCAAAGTAGATCACTCATTAAAAAAAACAGTATTTTCTATAGAACTTACTTTTTAAATTTTAATCTAAGAGAGGCTTACTTAGTATTTTATAATACCCATTTGAGAATAAACAATTACTGATAAATATTAGAACAACTAGGTTTTCTCTCTTTGGATCCCAGAGCCTTGAATTTCATTTGCAATTACTACAAAATAGTAGATTGATCTATGTAGGTGGTTAATTTCCTGGCTTCTAAATAATGAAGAAAAATGTTCAGCTAAAGAACCACATTTATTCTTAGCCATACTCCTTTAAAATTAGAATTAACCACGATTGATTGTTTTTCTTTAAGCAGGAGCAGACAGAACAGTGAGACTAGAATCACTAATATAGCAAAATCCAAAGTGAAAGGTAACAATTTAATAACTAGAAATTGCTCTGTTATTTTAAATTTTTCTCATTTTATCCCACTCTTTGTGTATCTTCATAATTGTTATAGTTTTTAGTCATTCTAACAGAACTTTTCATACTTTGGCATCACGAAAATATCATTAAAACAAGGTTGAATGGGGAACCTCACGGGAGAGGAATTTGGAAGCCAGAGGGGTCTAGGACACCAGGTCCACAGAATCAACTAAGCAGG
This sequence comes from Uromys caudimaculatus, assembly GCA_028551405.1. Classification (NCBI taxonomy): domain Eukaryota; kingdom Metazoa; phylum Chordata; class Mammalia; order Rodentia; family Muridae; genus Uromys; species Uromys caudimaculatus. Next base: position 13,420,311 of record CM052707.1, on the reverse strand, counting down.
GCACAGAGGGGCTCACGGAGACTGAAGCAGCAGTCAGGGAGCCTGCATGCTGACCTGGGTCCTCTGCGTGTTTGTTATGGCTATGCAGCTTGGTGTTCTTGAGGGAGTTCTAAGAGTGGGAGTGGGGGTGACTCTGACTCTTTTGCCTGTCGTTGTTTTTCTTTTCTTCTACTTGGTTACCTTGCCCAGTCCTGAAATGAGAGTTTGTGCCTTGTCTTAGAGTAGCTTGCTATTTCCTGTTTGGTTGATATCCCTGGGAAGCCTGCTCTTTTCTGAAAGGAAATGGGAGGAGTAGATGGGAGGAGAGGGGATGTGGGGTGAGGGATAACTGGGAATAGTGGAGGGAGGAGGAACTGAGGTCAGGACGCACTGTATGAGAAAAGATTAAAAAAAAAATCTCTAAAATAGGCACTTAAATCTCCCTTCCTTTGTCTTTCTTTAAAATTGTTCCTTCCTTCACTGACATTATATGGTATCTCAAAAATGCCTTTGGTTTTGTGAAAATGGCAATGTATTCCATGCCTCCGGGAAGCAAGAATTAAATGGGTGAGTCGCGTCAAGCTGCAGAGAGCAGAACGGTTTGAGAATTCATAATAAAGTTTTCTTGTAGCCTTTTAAGTGGCGTTTAATAATAGAAATGAGATGGCTCTATTTTTACAGGAGATCTTGTTTAAGTCCTTTCAACTATAAAATGTGTTAATAGGAAAACCTATGCACAGTGATCTCATATCAAGGAACAATTTAAACATAATCCGGGCTTCAAAATGGTTCCAAAATCCATTTGACATGAATCACCAGGCTTCTGTGAGTTTGTACTTCTAAATAGCTCAGGCTATTTAGATTACGATCATCACTGAGCAAATCTGAGATAAAGTTTCCTTACTGAAGAGACCATGCATCTGAACCCTTGAGACACAGAGCTGAGGGATCTCCAGCAACTCCTCTAGCCCGTCCTTCCCCCATGTGACCATCACTCTCAGTGACACTGCGACACTCCTGTGACATGAATGCTTTTGTTTTATTACATTTTAAGATAGATATTATTTAAGGTACTTTCACTAGCAACTGAAACATGTAACAAAGGGGAGCAACGGACGAGCATCTGCACACAGTCTGCTTGGAAGTTTTGTTGTATTTTATGTAAACCCTGAGCTCGTAGATCCCCTCCGAACTCAACCAGCAACTAAAAGGCTTTGAGTACTCATTTTCGGCTGGCTTCAGTACTATATCTCTGATTTTCCTTTTCCTGGTGTGAGTTTAAATGAGGATGGCCCCATGTTCCTACTTTCAAATGTCTGGTTCCCAGTTGGTAGAAGGTTTAGGAAGGGTTAGGGCGTATGGCCTTGTGGGAGCTGGATAACTGCGGATGGACGTTAAGAGTCAAAAGTCCACACCAGGAGCAGTCTTGCTTCCTCTCTCTGTCTTCCTCTTGCTGATAAAATAGAAACCCTCAGCTACTGCTCCAGCTCCATGCCTTCCTGCCTGTTTCCATGCTGCCTGCCATGACAATCATGAACTAACCCCTAAAACAAAGCAAGCTCCTGATTAAATGCTTCCTTGTATAAATTGCCTTGGTCGTGGTGTTTCTTCACACCAATAGACTAGTAGCTAAGAGACATGGAAAAGATAATCAAAGGTTGGTTCCCTAAAATACAGATAGAGTTAAACTCACGGACTGGGTTGCCTCCGAAAATTCAAAATGGAGCCCAGGAGATAAGCTTCATTGACTCAGGTTGGGACATTCTGGTGTCTGCCTTTCTGTCTCTCCTTCCTATCTTTCTTTCTTCCCTCCTCCCTCCATTCCTCCCTCCTTTCTTCCCTTCCCTCCCTCCTTCCTTCCTCCCTTCCTTCCTTCCCTCCATGTTTCTGTAACACATACTGTGGCATCATGGCCCTTTAATAAATGACTAGAGTAAAACTGTACAATTCTGGCCATATATCTAAGATTTACAGAGCACTGATATTCAAAATTAGTAATGCATGAATAACGCAGCTACATAGAAGAATTCAATTATATACATTCCAAAGAGACCTGCTAAAATGTTGCTGCTCAATTACACTATCAATTACAGTATTAAGAGCCCTGAACTAACACTAGAGTATTACTTCTTTAAAGAAAAACAATTACTTTAATTTGAATTCATTACATTTTAATACCCCAAATATAGTGCTTTTATTATTATATCTAACATAAAAAGAATTACAACAGATTATTATAATATATTAGAATCTGGATCTTAAAATGTTGGTAACTGATTGACTGTAAAAAATGAAATATACTAAAGTATTCTGGAGTATGCACTAAAAGAATTTCATCCTGGAGATTTTGCTCTGTCTCTGTTGTTCATCATGTCTAGCCTCTCTATTGTTGCGGGTATTTGTTACACTTAAGTCATTAATATGGATGAAAAATTAATAATCTGAAATCACCTGAAGCTAACTGCAGGTTTTTTCATTAGTCAGGAGAAGACAATACAGCATTCGTTCTACTCAGTCACTGGTCCCATAAGCCAGTCATTAGCCTGGCACTTGGAGAATCTGTCCACTATCAGTGCAGTTTTTAGAAACAGTCTTTGCATTCAAACTCTAGGTGAGAACTAATCACTGGGGTATGGCCTATGTTCTTATGGAAGACGGCTGAGCAGAAATAGAGAGATGGAAGTCAGGAGAATGATGGAAGAAGGAGGGAGAGATACTCACAGAGAGGGGGTGGAGGCAGGAATGATATAGAGAAGAAATGCAGGTAACATGTAAAGATGCAGGAGTTGAAAGGTTTATACTCTCATAAAGTATCAGCAACCACTTAACCATGAAGGAAGGACTCCCCTGTGGCTCAGAGACTACGTGGCCTGGCTCACACTTGGATTGCTGCGTGTCTAAGTACCCTCATCGGTAGAGGTTCATTACGGAAGTCATTGGCTACCCCTGCCAAGCCACATGATCTGAGCAAGCTTTTTCTTCTAAATTCTTGCCTTTTCCTCTCCTGCTGTTTTCTTTGATTCAGGGAATCGGATGTTAAAGAGAGAATGTTCACCCTACGTCACGGCTGTCTGCCTCGCTGGTGATGCTTTAGCACATGTCACAATGTACAATGTTTTTCATAAGTGATATGAGTAAAAAAAAGGCACAGTCAGTTTAATGAAATTATATATGTAACCATTACTAAATATTACACTGTCTAACTAAATCTTAACCTGATTGTGTAGCCATGTGGATCCAAATGGCCTATAAGGGTGAAGACACTGTCATCTGCCAGTAGCTCCCGTCAAAACTACTCTCCTTTCAAATTTATTGTATCTGCAATTACGTACTTATATGTAAAAACTGTTCCAAATTATTCTCTAGCTCTCATCTACCCTAGTACTGGCTAATTCCTAGTTCAAGACTTTATTGACTTTGAATACAATCTTACTTTTTTCTACTTTCAACAGTTTTGATGACCTACATGGATACACTTTAACCTCATGATATCAAACAATGATGATATAAAAACTACAATTCCTTTATTTCTCTAAATGTTTTACATGTTCCATCTCACTTAATCATAAACAATATTGAGAGCAATATGCCTTAAAGGATTCAATGAAAGACATAGACCATATGTAAGTTTCAGTATAGCTCCAATTCACACTCAAATATATTACAGCAAGACTTTTTACTGCCCTATAAACATAGTTTCACACTGGATATTGCAAAAAATATATGGCTGATAATAAATATAATGCCTCACACTTCAGTTTTTTGTGACTTTAAAGTTTTTTTTATATCATTAATGTTCAAATTACTGACAGAGAGCAATCAAGAAAGAGTTCTGAAGCTCCTTGGCCCTTCTGTCATATTCCCAGCACATGATAAAATCGAGTGTGTGGGCACATAACTAGAACTTTAGAGCAAAGTCAGAAACCTTATCTACATAGTTAACGAGATCAGCCTGGCCTACATCTGAATGCAATGCGTCTCAAAGAACATAATTAAAACTAAACAAAGAATAAAATAAAATTGATAGGTAAATAAGTTAAAGGAGGACTTAGGAAGAACACTCAAAATACTTTACTTTCAAATGACAATAGGACTCAGAAATAACTCATTGTTTAAAAGCACTTGTCACCAATCCTGATGAGCTGAGTTTGATCCCTGGTAGAAGGAAAGAAGTGATTCCTACATGTTATTCTCTGATCTCCACATACATGTGATATTAGTGCGTGCATGCGCACACGTGTGTACGTGCAGAAACACACACACACACACACACACACACACACACACACACACACACACACACTAAATGTCTTAATAATAGAAGAAATGGTAAAGATTTTGTAAAACAGTACTGAGTGTATTGCACCAGTCACTTGAGACCCAGCTTAGCGATGATCCGAGAACCTGCATATATCACCTGGAAAGGAGATGAAGCCAAACGTTCTCCTACTTTCCACTGAGGAAACTTGGCCAGCTCACTCGCTCCCACTAGGAGGAACACATGTGGTACTGCTGGCAGCCACTGACGCAGATAAGCAGTGTACAGCTTCATTCTGGAGTTTAGGCCTCTACCAAAGATAACAACATGAAGCTTCTTTTCTCTTCTTCTCTTAACCAATTAGAGCAGTAACAAGACTATTACTCCTCGACCATTATGAATGCTATTTAGGGAGCTAAGACTATGAGTTTCTGTCTCTAGGTTAAGTCAGGTACAACATTTATAAGCTGTTTCGTGAACAGCAGCAATGGCATTATTTTCTTTCACCAGTGTGGGCCAGCATCAGTTTTGGCTGCTTTCTCTTCACACTCATCTAACTCTGAAATTAGGGAGTCTGCCAATCATCAAGCTTTCTAGACACACACACACACACACACACACACACACACACACACACGCACGCGTGCACTGTGACACAGTCTGACACTCCCGAAGGAATATCAGTACCTTTCAGGTGAGGGCTGTGCACCTGCATCCGTTGCAAATGTAGATTTATTGGAACAAATTCTAATGTTTTCTCTCCTTTGCTGCTGCTGGATTTGAAGGAGGACCCTAGAAGAATAAAGATGAGAAATTATTAACAAATGAATAAGCAGACATATATGCGAATAAGTAGTATGTGTGCCCTCAACAATACATGTGGAAAAGACAAGAGATGTCACAAGAACTTCAGAAAGAAAAACATTAATCCCTACCCATTCTTCACACACATTTTTTTTAAAAATTCCTTCAGTGGCTGCTAGGTTACTTTAGCAATAAATACCATAAAGCAGAGTATCATCGTCCATTAGCCTTGCTACAGATGTCAAGGTAGGAGTGTTAGAAGTTTAATCATTGGCTCTCCTATCTCTATATCCACAGTTCTAGCCATTGCTTCTTTGGGACATTCATTAATGTAATGTAATCTGGGTAAGCGAAGTGGCTGCTTCATACCCGTTTCCTTGGAAAGTTCTTTCAGAATGTCTTGGTACATAGTCACCATTTGATCACAGTGAGTAAGGACATTTTTCCGTAGGTTGTCCCAGTGTGGGGAAAGGTCACCAAGTTCTTTTAACTCCTGGTTTCTGTTCAAAATACAAAATGATAGAGCATGTTTGTTGTTGTCTTTAAAGAACACATAATAGAGCTGTTTTGAAGTCCTTCTGAGGCAACCAGCTTAAAATAAAATTAAGACTATACAAATTTCAGAAAGTTAACTTTTTAATGAAATACCAGAGATAGTAGGCTCGGGCAAAGTTTCCTTGGCATCCATTTCTCTCGAGGACAATTTCAATACTCTGCACGCATAGGTGTTATCTCAGCTTTATCCAAAGGAATATCTAATCCTGCCACTTAGATTTAAATTATTAACTTTTATCCAAATTCTAGCCTTTAGCCGAGTTAATTTAAAGAGTCGGTTGCCTTTTGAAAGTGATGCTGATGTACGGCTGGGTACACTGCTAAGCTGGATCCCTTCCTCACTTCTGTGACCTTTTGCTGGCCACACATTCATGATGCTAATTTAACCAGCAATAATGAACTGTCTTTGCTATTTTGTCCATGAAACATGCTAAATATCAAGCTAATAAATTCAGAAGATGTAGGCTCTTTAACACATAGGAATGTTAAGTGCAAGGGTAATTGATGGTGTGGTGTGACTTGTTGTCTGCTGCCTTTACCTTGCATCCATGAGCCTGTACTGAAGCCCACTCCACCTTTCATCTGAAGTCTTCACAAGCTTTGCCCACATTAATCTCAGTCTCAGCTTTCCCGAAGATTAGCTTTCAAGACACATTTATCAGAGGAGCAATTAATCAGTAGAAAATGAGAGCAGAAAGCTTAGATAAAAAGGGAGGTGGGTTGAGAATTATGGAAAAGGTTTAAAAATGAAGGAGTCGTGCTCTCTGACCTCAAATTGTAGGAAATTCAAATTCAGACCAAAAACAAATGACAAAAGAAGCATGTGACTCCAGAAAGCCAAGCCCAGAAGAGCCAAGACGAAGAGAGTGGGTCTGAGAGACAGAGCTGCATGGTACATCAGCCTAATGAGGTTTCAGGCTTTGCTATAAACAAGCAGTTATATATGAATATTAGTGCTCAGTTTTTCCATGTAATATTAATAGATGTGTTTATGATTTATGAAGCCTAGAAGTCCTCATCAGAAATGTTAATGAAAGGTTTGGGTGATGAAGGGAAGGCATGAGATGACACTGTTGGTGAACTTCATGTGGAAGGGTCCAAGTGGATATGCAGGCCAAGGACTAAGAGCTGTCTTCTGAACAATGGTCAGAAAAGTGTAGCATTCTCTGGGGAGTGACTTGAGATAAAGACAGCATCCCATAGAAGGTGAGATAAAACTTCCTCTAGTCCTCCAATATGTCACAGTCTATAGGGAGAAATATATAGACACCTCTGCTTGTTCTGACATGACACTGAGAGGTACATGCCCAGAACATCAACATGTGGTTACTTAACATTGAGAAAAGTTCAAATATAGGATGAAACCAGACCGCTGAAACACCAAATTGGCACTGGGCAGCTGTAAGACTAAAAACAAATAATTGACATAAAGTAACTATAACCACACACTAAGGTACATTAAAAAAAAAGAGTTTCAGGGGCAACAGAAACAAGTAACCCTCACAGTCATGAGGTTAGGGACTATTTGTACTTTATTATTAGTATTTTATGATATTGCAATTTATTACTAAGTGAGCAAAACTTCCAAGTTCAAACACCTTATTCTAACATATTCTATATCCTATTGGTTAAGAGTCAACTTATAACACATTAATTTTCTACACTTCTCTACCTGTATATGTTTCCTGAGAAGTTGCCACTGGAGAGGCAAATTTCCTAGGTGAAAAAAAACTCTCTGTTTCTTGCCTATAAGAAATGGGTGCCTGCATTGCTGACGGTCCTATGAAGGTAGACATCATTTAGAGCATACTATGGCCTGACTTTCCTCACAAAGAGAGCTGATAAACATAGTGATATGGGAAGATAAACTGACAATTATAACAGTATTGGACTCACTGTTGAGTAAAAGGCCAAGGCCAAGCATGAATATTTACTTGAATTCAGTAAATACATAAAAGCAAATAAACTAGGCCTTGGACCAACACACACGGACCAACACAGACACACACACACACATACACACACATACACACACAAATGCACACACACATACACACACACATACACACACATACACACATATGCACAACACAAGCATGCATACCACTTTGAGAGAGGCTATTAGCATATAAAATAATGTCTTTCATATATTGCAAGAAGTTCAAGAACAATTGCTAACCTAGGAAGAGAATATTTCAAATGAAGAATTTCTTTGATCAGATTGGCATATGTCCATGTCAAGGAAGATTGCTTGGATTGATGATTGATATGGGACGGCCAGCCAACTGTGGGTGGCACTATCTCTATGCAAGTGGGCCCAGGCTATATAAGCAAACTGAGTATGATCCAGGGAGTGAAACCAAACCACATTCGGCAATGGTTTCCGCTGCAGTTCCTGCCTAGGCTCCTGCCATGACTCCCCCCAGTGCTGAATTGTGTGCTGGAAGTATAAGCCAAATAAACCATTTGCTGCCCAAATTGATTTTAATAGTGCTTTTACCACAGGAACAGAAATCATGCTAGAACACAGTCTATTGAATACACTTGGAATACATAAAGAAGATGCAGCCTTAATGTTATGTGTGTCATAAAGATAGTTCAAAGCACAATTATTTGTACATATGCATAAAAAGAGTATGTTTTGACTTTGTACAAATGCATGTAACATTACAATATTCTCTTTTTTGTGGCAACAAAGAGATGTACATAGAGATGGGGTAACTCTCCATGTCTGCTAATGTCTTTCTTCCCACTGTAGTATTAGAATAGCTTTCACTGACAAAACATCAGCCAACTCTTCACTAGAAGAGTATTCAATTCATATATTATCAGAAGAAATACATCATACCACCAGAGAAAGCCAGTGTTAGCACACAGATTATCACAGCAGGAAGGAAGCTCAGAAAATAATTTAAAATCTTGCTTGACCAATGAGAGATTTAGGTGGAAGTGATGGGTCATCTCTAGCACTAGAGTCCATAAAACTGTAGACTCCGATCCCACATCCATGCTTGCCTCACAGAACACACTTATCTACTGGACATGGAACACGAACAGTAAACAGTAAATGTCAAACAAAAGTGTATACATATATGTGTATGTACATTTATGTGTGTATGTATATGTGTATGTGTATGTACATGTATATGTGTGTGCATAATAGATATTAATGAGAAAAGAGGCCATGAATTTGAAGTAGAGTTGAGAAGCAGTATGTGGGAAGGTTTAGAGGGAGGAAAGGGACAAATATTTTAATTAAATTATAATACAAAAAATTTTAAAAAAGAATAAACCTGAACATAAAATAAGTTACATCCTGGGAAATTGTTACTTTTAATATTTAAGCAGCGGAAAGTAAATGAAATTGTGTAAAATGTAATCAAATAAGAAATGCAGGGTTGGGGAATGGATCAGAGACTGAAGAAATGGCCAAGCAATAACCAGCCCAACTAGATACCCATCCTGTGGGCAAGCACCAATCCCTCACAGTCTTAATGCTACTATGTTATGCTTGCAGATAGCAACCTAGCATGGCTGTTCTCTGAGAGGTTCTACCCAGCAGCTAACTCAGACAAGTACGGAGACACACAGCCAAACACTGGATGGAGCTTGGAGACTCTTATGGAAGGACTGCGGGCCCCAAAGGGGATAGGAGCTCCACAGGAACATGGAGAGAGTCAACTAAGCTGGACACTTGGGGTCTCTCGGAGACTGAACCACCAACCAAAGAGCACACGCGGGCCAGGATCTACACCACCCCCCTGCTTATGTATAGCAGATGTACTGCATGTTCTTCGTGTGTGTCCTGAACAACTGGTATAGGGTCTATCCCTAAAGCTGTTTCCTGTCTGCAGAATCTGTTCCTCTAACTCGGCTGAATTGTCTGGCCTCCATGGGAGAAGGAGCACCTAGCCCTCAGAGACTTGATGTACCAGGGTGGGCAGGATATGGGGGGAGGGGTCTTCATTCTCTTAGAGGACAAAGGTAGGGGGAGAGACTGTGGGAGGGGGAACCTGGGAGAGGAGACAGCAGTCTGGATGTAAAGTGAATTAAAAAAAGAAGATTCCAGATTAGGATTCATCTAAATCACAGCAGAGAGGGCAGAAAGACCACAAAGAAGCAGGATCCTGGAAGGCCGCTGGGAAATGGTACCTCTGTACATGACAGGACCTCTGTGCTCATGAGTTTACAGCGTATGTGGGTGCCGGCACAAGACCTGCACCAAATGGAGCCAAGCAACATTTCAACAGGGACAGGGGCAGCTCCTGAGCCTCATGTGCTCTGAGAAGCTATTGATAACTGGTTTTTTCTCTGAGGGGTTGGCTCCTTTAGATTGCCTGTGCTCCACCTATGAACATATGAGCAGTACTAGTTGGAAGCCGTGGATGATATAATTGAAAAGAAATGAAAAATAAAATGTAGAAGACGTGAAATTGAGAGGAGTTTATGAGGGCCCAGAAGGAGCTGGAGGTGGGCATGCTGGATAAGGTTTAAATATATTGCATTTGTGTATACAATTACCAAAACAATTAATACAAATAAAATATTAAAAATCAGTCTTTCAGTCATGACTCTTGCATCTCCAATGAGACACTAATTCTCAGAGAGTCTACTACTCTGCCAAGAGCAGTCTCTTGGCCTTGCTGTATTCACACTAACAGTCTGCGTCTTATGTAGTCTTCTAAACCTGCCTCCAACTCCACCTAGTCTCCTAGCAATCAAAAAAGCAAGTAGAGGAGGCTGAGGAGAATAGGCTGCATATTAAAATATTAATAAGCACAGGTCCCTCACGCAGCGAACAGTTCTCATCATCACTCCCAGCCATCTGTCCTATTTCTCCTTGCTACAGCAAATCTGAAGAAAATACAACATAAAGAGAAAGGCGATTTCTTAGCCTCATTGCAGAGATAGCCCAGGCACTGTAGTTCTGGGCATGCCATGTGCAAAGTATGACATTCTTCATACTCAATGAATTATTAAAACAGATTCTCCACAAGAACTCTGTGAAGGACCTACTAACCTACTATCTGTGTGTCTGGTTTTCTCTTGCCTTAATCTAAATATTTCAAAAACACACGAGTTCCCTGTCAGTCCAAATGCGGATTCCTTGAAGCCATCATGGTCCTCTGCCACAGGGGATAACTTCCCATCCCTACCCCATCTGCAAAGCCTGAGTTACTGAATAACACAAAGAGAGAAGAGATTTAAAAACAAGACTATGAAGAAGGAAAGTAAATAATTGAATATAGAATGAGCTCACAGAATCTGCATCATAAACAACCAAACCTGCATTCTATGTTTTATCACAATGCATAAAACTTGTATGTGTGCTCAGTTGGTAACTCCTTGGGGCTTTAGTTAATGGAGAGGGATTAAACCAAGAAGGTCAAATATGTGGGCAGATACCAGCCCTCCCCTTCACCTACCCCCGTCTCCCCCAAAGCCGTTTCATTCACATTTGATTTCAATGTATAATTATGTTGCAGGAGGCAGGACGTGTCTCTGCTGCAGCGATAAATGGAACAAGATTTAGAACAACTAAACAGAAATTTTAAAACTGGAGAGAGGGAATAGCTTGTAGAGAAGAGGGATGCCGACATAGCTCACATGTACCATGATCCTGAGTGACTGACTGCCATTTAGGAATTGTCAGTTACCATGACACTATAAGCCAGTTCCTTATAGTAAATCATAGAAATACACATATGCGTGACTAAATACATATATGGATATTTATATGAATAACATGAGAATATGTATGTATATATGTATTATGTATGTATGTATTTGCACACATGTGAATAAATCCTGTATCTTTTCTCTGAGGAAAACTGATATCTAAACTGTATTTCCATTACCTATACTACATTTCTCTCTGCATGATACATAAGAGGTCAAGGGTGAGAGGAGCAGATTGGTGATGGAATTGCAGGAATCAGGAGAGAAACGTCCAGAATATAACTAGTTCAGCCCTTCCGTGGGTTTTATTCCTTCTAACATGACTATTTTCATGAATACTCTCCTGGGTCTCTAAAATAAAAATGGCTATAGGGATATCCAACTTGTCTATGGGCTAATTTTATATGCACAGGAAATTTCTTTAATTCCCAAGCCAAGGCACCATATGTGAACACATCCACAATAATAAATTTTTAAATGGGTTTACAAATTTAAAAAAAAAAATCCCTGAGTTAAAGGCACTAAGTGGGTAGGAACTCCACAGGAAGACCAACATTATCAACTAGTCTGGACCACTGGGAGCTTCCAGAGACTGAGCCACCAACCAAAGAGCATACACCAGCCCCCTAAGGCCTCCTGTCCGTACCTAGCAGTTGTGCAACTCAGTCTCCATGGATTCCTTGTCTGGCCTCAGTGGAAGAGGGTATGGCTAATCCTGCTGAGACTTGATGAGCCAGAGTGGGGGAATATGGGGAGGGGGCACACTCTCAGAGGTGAAGGGGAGGAGGAAGGGACTATGAGGGAGACCGAAAAGGGTGCAGCATTTGGGAATGTTAATTAATTAATTAATTTTTAAAAAATCCCTAAAATAATGAAAAGCAATTATTGCACAAAGTATCTGACACTAACAGTTAATTCAGTTACAAGAAAGCAGTACGACCAAATAGCATGGTAAAAATTTATATACCAAAGACAATGACTGAGTAAAGAAACATTAAAACAGTATTTGAAATTGTTACTATTGAAGTAAATAGAAATATTTTCCCACAGTGAGCTCTATCTATAAAACTATTCTGTGGAATAAAAATAGCTACACAATTTAAATGGAGCACTTTAGTACTTAGAATATCATAAAACCACAAGTGGGTGTGCATGGGTGGAAAGCTTAACAGCCAGGCTGCTTTCATTCATTAAACAAAATTAGACCTTAAATCAAACCCAGAAGAAGTCACAAAAATTATCTGTGAGGAAAAAAAAAATACTAAATGGCCAGTGAAGAATAGCGCACATAAAGGATTGGTGGGCGGCTTCAATTTCACAAAGTGGTTGGGTCACAGCATAAAACCTGGCAAAGTTCAACTGGCTGCCAGGTGTCACAATGTGTTCAGACCACAATTGAAACTGTGTTCTAACTGATACAGGAATGACAATTCCATTCATAAATTGCAGATTTCTTTTTTTTTTAACATACTTTTTATAAATGACTGCATAATTAGTGCTATAACTGATGAGCCACTGAGTCACAGAAAATGATGGAATCTTCTGAGTGGTCACTCACGTTGCTTTTCACTTGACATTAAATTAAGTGATTTCTCTACACACAATGAGGTTTCAATTTATATACAAAGACTGGGAACTAGAACACTGTTATTTCGGGATTTAGTTGTAATCACAGAATCTGTTTGTGTGTGATAAACAGTGGAATTCTACAATTTAATTTTAGGTGACTGCATTAGGAAAAATGAGGAGCGCTCAGCATGCTTTGTTCCAGGCTAAGAGTCTATTTGTTACTCTTGATAAAGGTGAATTGGTGTTTGCATCTAAGCAATGCCTTGCTCTTGTTGCTGTAGGAAGCTACGAAACATGAACAGCAATTACTTCATAATGTCTTAAACTCTGGTCTGCAGTTCTGCTAATGCGGCGGGACAGCGACTCATGTGACAGTTTCTCTCAACCCCTCAGTCCCCTTCCAATTTATTCTTCGGAGTCATGAAAAGCACAAATGAACCCAGAAACTGATAGAGCAGGGGAGGGTGTGAGCTCCTTGCTCACCTTTTCACCCTTCCTCTCCTGGCTTTTTGAACACACAAACATTTCTGGACATTGTCTATTCAAATTCCACAGCTTCCCCGTCACTGCAGGTGTAACCCAGGGAAGCTTGGAAAGTCTGCACAATCCTGGAGGTCTTAACAGATGGCTGCATTGCATTTGGCTGGCAAGTAAGCATCCTGAGACCTCCCAGCTAGTCTCTCTTTGCTGTCTGTTTGGAGTTCAGAGCTAACCTGGTATAAAATACATCCAATCATTTGATTCTTACCGCAAGACCCAGAATGCATTGATCCATGATTACATTAAACAAATTGAGGACTTAATGGTACTAGGCACATTTTAATGCCTCACAGACACACAGCTAACATACTATGTAACACATAAGTAGTGTAGAACACGTTTTATCCTTGAAAGGTCTCTTGGGCAATACTGCTCTAGACAAGGGCAAAAAACATGACAGAGTGGTGAAGTGACATTGTTGGTGCCCCACTGAGGATACAGGCAGAATTGGGATGTATAAGCAGGGCTCAAGTGTAAATTCTATACATTTTCTCTTACTTCCTAGTGAGAACTAATTTTTTTTAATTTTTATTTATTTTTTATTTTTTATTTTTTTATTTTATTTTTTGCCAAGAAAGTATTCCAGAAAGAAAATAGAGGATTAAATTCTTCTATGTGGAGGACTCATTTGAATACTGTCAAACTCCTAAAGAAGGTGCTTCAAATACTCTTCAGAGTGCATTTGATACCTAGTCTTGGCTGTTTCAATTGCTGGAAAGTCAAATATGGGAAAACTAGGTTTTTGCTATGGAATTAACACACATTTGTGTGGGGCATTTTCTCTGCCTGCCACTGCCCTGAGCAGCTGAGACATTCACTCTTTCATTGGCTGTGACCTGGGAATAAAGGTGCAATTATTGTCACTGTATTAATCCTTTTACAGATGAGGAAATGGAGACCAGGAGAAGTCAAGGAACCCATCCACGGTCACCCGCCTGGTGAGAAGCTGAGCTGGCATTGCTCCTAGACATTTTGGCTTTGGAGCCAATCATGGCTAGTTAGAATGGAATGATAAGATAACATACTCTGCATGATTCCCCAAGAAGAACGTAGCTGTAGAGACTTCTAAAGGCTGCAAATCCAAGATGAAGGTATCAGCAGTTTGGATCCCTGATATCTGTCCAGTGCCTTACAGAAAACCATTCCTGTTGAAGGATATCATTGCTTTTCCTCTCTGTACAGATACCCTTGCTTTCTTTATATCCTTATCTCTCCTATTTACATGGACATTGGTTGTGCCCTTGCTCTGGCCTTGAGCAGGCTGAATAGACCTTGGGCGTATGCCACAGTTGGACCTTAACGACCCAGGTGAGACCCAGGTGGAGTCATCCTCCTTAACACACGTGCAGCTTCCTAGAGGAACTTAGAAGAACGGACAACGTAGTCCAGCTGAAACATAGCAACAGGATCCAGCTGAAACAAAGGATGGATCTTGTGGTTTTTCCCTTTATAAGTTGGAGCTGCAGAATTAAACTTTGAGCCTTGATCAGAAGTGTTTGTCTCGGCTTCGTCCTTCTCTCGCACCCCGTCCCTTTTTCATTTCCAGCTCCCCTTTCAGGTAGACCCAGTTCGTCCTCAGCGGCTGGCCGACAACAATTGAACAGATTAGATGAGGACTATTAATAGAGTGAAGCCCTCTTCATCACTTAGCTACCTCTAAGTGTTCTGCCTCCTACACTGGAAGCCACAGGGGTGTGTCATTAGGAGATAGTTGTGATATTTAGGAAACTAGGCTTAGTGGGAGAAATTTAGATCATAAGGGTCATGTTTTTTAAAGAATGTTGTGACTTTGAATCTTTCCTTTATCCTTCCCTTTATAGTCACCTTAATGGAAAGAGGTACCTTCTGTCATGTGTTCCTGCTATTGTGTATTATTGTGCTGCCACAAACCCTAACCAACAGTGACTCAGGACTGAAATAGCAGATTCTGAGACAAACTAAATGTTTTCTGGACTATGTTTTTGAAACCAAGTCCTGTATCTTAGTCTGGCCTTGAACTACATAAACGGGGATGAACAGGAACTTCTGATTTCTAGCTTCCACTCAGTGATGCAATTACAGGTGTGAGCCATCACCCCTGGTTTATGTGGCATCCCTGACTGAACTCACATTCTGGGCTAGCATCCATTGTCTGAACCACATCCTCAGCCCAGCAGATCTTTATCTGAGGGGTGTGTGTGTGTGTGTGTGTGTGTGTGTATGTGTGTGTTTTACAAAGGCTACTAACACACATGGAGACTATGAGAAATACAACTCAATCTTTCTCTATTATTGTTCCATTTTTACTCTATCTTTTGTTCTTCTTTCCCTCCCTCCCTCTCTTCCTCTCTTCTATCTTGAGTCTACCAATCTATGTAAAACTTAAGTGGAGGAGCACAAGAATGAAAAACATGTCAGCTTCATGCCAGTGGGCGGGGGAAAAAAAAGAACACTGCTATTTTGTATCTTATTTTCAAGGGGCAGAGCATGCCAATTGGTTTTCAATAACAAATGGTCAGCCCTGAAAACACATGCAAGTAACATTATACAGACAGAGAGGATTGTGTTTAGAATTAAATATGAATATGCATATACATATATGCTAGCAAAAACAATAAATGAAAAATCAGGTCATGAATTTGAAAGAAGGTAAAGATGGCTACCTGGGAGGGTTTTGAAGGAGAAAGGGAAGGAGAAGAGTATTGGAGTTATATTATAATTTCAAAAATGAAAAAAAACAATTACAGATTCAACTACTCCTTATCTGTGATCAGTCCTTTCAAATAAAATTGTGTAAAATCTGTTCTGTCTAATCTGACAGCTATTAGCTTCAAGTAGATATGGGAACACTGAAATATAACCCACATTATTAACATGAAATTTTAATTTTGTTTAATTGTAATAAATTTAAACGAGGTTAAATAGCCGCCAGTTAAAAATATTAGATGGTACAGTTTTAATGTTGAAGTGGAGAAACATTTAGGAATCAGTAGAAGAGGCAGATACCCAGAGGCCCCGAAAACAGCCAAATGCCTTTCAGCACTCACTCTTAAATGGTGTGTCACTGTGTATTTTTACACATGAATCAGGAGACAGTTTGGGGCCTCTACAAACAATTATAATTCTTATCAGGAAAAAAGATATTATTAACTAATTTGATATATACTAGAAATAACAATGAAGTTCAGAAGTATCAACAGAAAATGTGAAGTGTCTTTTCTATTGTGGAATTCCTTAGACCCTGATAAATCTGAAGTCTGATTGCTATTCCTAAATCAGTATCCTAGCCCCAAACTCTCAGCACCATGGATAGAAAGTGGGCTCAGTCCACATTTTAACACTTGTAGTTTATGACACAGTATATTTATGCTGTCAATGATGTATGCCAACCCTAAATGGAGACACACACACACACACACACACACACACACACACATACACACACACACACACACACACACACACACACACATACACTATATGCTCATTTTTGTGCCTCAAAAACTACCAACGTTCCACTGTGATAAGAAAGATTAGTGATAACTGATATATACATCATGTGGCTGCTGTGCCCACTATTCTTTCAAGCCAAAGAAGAATCTCAACATTTTAAGGCCATGTGTGTCTCTGTACCAGCTATATCTCACTCGCTGATGATTGCGTACATGTGCAAATACAGCAGTCAAAGGACTATTAGTAGAAGTTGACCATTTCATTCCGCCACATGAGACCCATGGATCAAACTCCAGTTATCCGTTATAGCAGCAAGTACCTTTATCTGATGAGCATCTTGTCAGCTAAATATATATAATTTTATGTTCACAACACACTCCCTTATACTCCGTAATTTTAAACAAAGAATCCTAGCGTGATAGGAGTGTCGCTGTAGTTCAATGGTAGAATGCTTGCCTAGTGTGGAGAAAATCTAGGTCTGAGCCGCAGTACCTCAAAAAAGCAAAGCGAAGTAAAATTAAACAAAACAAGAGCCATAAGACAATCATAACAGGACAGAATCCTAGCACAACAGATCAAAGTATACTTCTAGGTAAATTTCACTCCATCTTCCCAATGCAGGTATTATAATATCCAAGCAGTAAAATAAAATCCATATTTCATTGCCAGCTTGATGACACAAGGTACTCCCTTCATTAAAGGATTCAAAGAATTCACAGCAATTAAATTGATGGCACATAGCACCTGCCCTCCATGTCAGGAGTTGGTAGGTCAAAGGCACTCACATTATGAATAATAAACAACTGTGACTCAACATTACAGACAGGAAAATGAGAAGAAGGGACATTTATCAGGCATGAGCCCACAACAGAATCAGGATGTTAATGCATTCCTCTGAATCCTTGGGATTTGAATATTCTCAGAGTGTGAGTATGGAAAATAAATACACAAATAGCGGTGCTTGGAGTGCTATACAGCATCTACAAAATTCATCAGTTTGGGGATGATTTGATAAATATATCATCTAAGAAGTGTAGATCATTCCTGATTGCTTTTCTCTTTAAACCATGTTTCTTTGAAATCAATAAAGATTCTCTCTCTCTCTCTTCTCTCTCTCCCTCCCTCCCTCTCTCTCTCTCTCTCTCTCTTTCTTTTTTCTTTTTTCCATGCTAAGCATGTAAAGCTCAGAGGGCATATGCCTCATCTATGTGGAAAAACAAGTGACAGAACAAGGATGGAGGATTAGGTAAATATAAGATCCTGCTTGTATTTACAAAGATCACGCTTGTGTCACTACACACTCTGTGAGGAGAAAGGGGGGAGTGCTTATTATTGAATAAGCAAAGTCATTTTGCAAAAAATTCTACTCTCTTATTATTTTTAAGTGAAGTTATTTTTTTGCAATGGGATTTACCTGACTAAAGCTGTCTTCCCTTTAAAAATTTAATATGCAGCTTAGTTTTAAAATATTTTCTACAGTGCTATCACTGGGATATAAACATTTAAATGATCGATTTTAAAATGACAAATTAGTTTAAATTAAGGGGAAAAGTCAAAATATTATCTTCTCTCAGAACAGCTTTACTGCTTAGAAATTCAGCACAAATATATGAAAATATTTAGGTGAATATGTATACTATGTACATGTAATATATTTGTTTGAATCATCTATTATTTCAAAGCTTGGATTCTACAGTTATTTGTCAATGATTTTTTCATATGCAATAATAAACTATACTGAATAAACATAGTTATAATTTAGATCTTTGTAGATGCATTCATGATAATTCTTGAAAATAACATGAAAATATAAAATCTTGAGGTTTTGAATCAGTGGTTTCCAATGACACCGCCCACCCCAATATTATAGGCTATTGTCAATGCTCTTGGTTACCCTCTAGCATTTGGTAGTAAGATCATATTTTGGAAGACCCACATGCTTAAATCATGTGTTATAGCATGTGGAAAAAATCAAGCTGGTACCAACCTGGGAGCTTCATCTATACTTTCATTCATGAAGTTTTGAAGCTTTGACAATGATAGAAAGTTCTGTGGAAGCTATTGAGAGATAAAAGTCATCAACCACCTTACTGTGACCACTGTAGGTAACATTAAAACCCTGGCTGGCAAGATTAAGACCACTGGTGCATTAGTGGCACAAATGTTATGGCAGTAACCAATCTCTATCTTACTGGACTTAAGTTCTGCTCCAAAAGACAGAGTTTATGCCTGGTCTATTAACTGAGCTAAAGTGCATAGCTGTTCAAGTCCCAGGCCAGAGGAGAGTACCCAGTACTATCATTCTGCTAAACTGACATAGCATGAAGCAGCCCTCACTAAGCTGTTATCTTCATCCACATAGAGTAATGTTCCTCTCAATTCTCATCAGAAAATTTTCTGTTTGCATAAGATGGCAATTAGTACAGAGACCAACAGCTTGTCAATATACAGAGAATAAGAGTACATGGAGTGTTCAGCTCTAAATTTTTATATATATACATATATATATATATATATTTAAAAATATATATATAATATTTATATATTTATATATTTTTAAATATATATATAATATGATATATATAAATATATATCATAGTGGCTGTGGCTACATGCACAAGACCTGAACAAAATTGGGTCAGCCAGATTCCCAGAATGAATGGGAACAGGACTCCTAAAGTTCTACCCATATCAGAGGAGCTGCTGACAGTTGAGTGCTTATGGGGATACAGTCAATTATCTCTAAGGATGTGGACACTGAGAGGATAACCGTGCTTAGCTGATACTACAACACTCAGGTACATAGAGCCAGTGTTAAGTGAACTCAGTGACTGCTATAAGAATGAAATGACTATTGTAAAGGGGATGCCAGGGGGAGCTTGGGAAGTTATCTGAGGAGGGTTTGAAATGCAATTTCAGGGGAGTTTTAATCAAAGAACATTATTATGCATGCACAAAATTTTCAAACAAAATTTTAAAAATGTTAAATAGGTAATAAAAAGCTCCTAGTTTGTGATCACTAAAAAGAATTTAACTCCTCAAAACTCACTAGCAAACTGTAAACAATTAAAGCATCACGTTATAGAATTTATGTAACAAGTAATATATGTAAAATACATCAATTACTATTAAAATGTATGAATTATCTCACAAGTTTTATTGAAGCAAATTTTATCACTGGGGAAAAAAATATGCACTTACTTAATAAAACCCTGTGACTGCAGATAATATGATTTAACATCATGTGTCTAGGACATGTTCAAACTTTGGAAATTGGGATACCCAAACTAAGTCTATCTATTATTTCCAAGAAGTCGATAAAATTTGTATTTAACGTTTGTGTTTTCAAACTCTGCTGCAGATTTCAACACTCCTTTCTCAATGTCAATCTGTGAGTTTTCTCTGCATAGTACAAGAGAACAGACAAAATTTAAGGTGTCTTTAAGCTCATGATTATGGAATATTCTTATCCTAAGTTGAACTTCATAACAGTATATACTGGAAATTTTCTCTAGTCTCTGTTTATTAAATTAATATCAATAAATAGTAATAAGTAAAATAAATAAATAAATGAAATACTAATAATTAAATTAATAATTAAAATTGTATACATGGGGAAAAGAGACAAACACAGATGCAATAAAAGTAATTTCTTCTGGAGAGTTATATTTGCTACAGTATAAAATTCATTTATACTAAAATATGTCTTATTTTATGAATGCCATTTTATGGTATAGTAATTTATATACGGCTTGATATTACTATACGGCCACAGGAGTCCTGTCTAAATAATGTATGCCATACTAGATTTAATGCACTATTTGCAGTCTTCATAGAACTTACACCATACAGGTACAACGATTCTGTAGACTGAGACTTGCAATCTTTGAAATGGTGTGAAACCTGAAGAAAACACACAGCATAAAGAAAATATGTGGCGACACTAAAGTATGCTGTAAAGTTTTTATGCTAGCAGTTGTGAAGATCTGTATAACTTATCTACACTCAACCAAGCTAGAACTGTAACAGCAAGGAAAACCATATGTAGACACACAGACACAGACACACTCACACACACACACGAGAGAGAGAGAGAGAGACGGAGACAGAGACAGAGACAGAGAAATTATGATTATGCCATGTCTTTCCTTCTCTTCAAATTACTCCATGGTTAATTAGTCCCTCCACCCCCATCATTCTTTAGTTGCACCAGATCAGAGAAGTGATTTACTTGTGAGTCCTAAATCCTGTATCTCCAATTATTATTGAGACATACAAACTTCCCAAAAAGACAGTGAAACTCAGAACACTCTGTAAGGAGATATTGGCCTCCTCATTCCACCCTGGCACGTATTTCTGATACAGTTCTCGAAGGGCTAAATATCAAGACTATCTTCAGAGAACTCTCATTACAACATGTAATTTACAAATATTTTCAATCAGATGGCGTGAGCCTGTAATATGATTCATGGGTTAGAAGGAAGAGTTAAGACTGTGGACAAACAAAAGCTATGGTTGAAATATCACAGAAAGAGTGCAATGGGGTTTGATCAGAGCAAGAGATTGGAGACACCGGGGACATGGGTTTGTGAAAAACTGTAAAAGAATAATAGTCAGAAATAGGAGTTGATTTGGGATAAATTTAGTAAGACATATTGTTGGGTGTGGAGGGAGCCCTTTGGTTTATTGAGACAGCAACTGGCTAGGAATGATTCTGAAAAAGTCAATATGAGTTAAGTTTCAGCCATGGTGGGCAACTGCAATGCACATAGGAGAAAGCTGCATATAGACTATACAGGATGGCAGTCTAACAATGGAGACAAAGATAAAGTAATTCAATAAGTAGGAGAGATAAGCCCTTAGAAATTCTTTTTAACGAACACTAAAAGTAAAATACATCAGCATACACTATATGAATAAAGCTATAGAACTGCATTAGCGAATAAAAGATATCACGAGATGGGTGGTTCCCCTTTCTTCAGCAGCTCCAGCAGTGACTAGGAAACCGTGAAGGTTGACCACTCCTGAATTGGTACAATTGAGTACAACTCTCAGACTTCATCAGAGACGTTTCTCCATGTAGTGGATGGTTATCAATGCAGAAGTGTTGCAATTGTCAAGGTGTAGAGAAAGCTCAGCCACAAATGGGTCATCTATACAGCAAACCCCTTCTCCAAGGCTCAAGGACCGGTCACCCCAGAAAAGGAAGCAGAAAGAATCTAAGAGCTAGCGTTCGGGGAGGACTCTGTGAAGCAGGATCTTTCATACATGACGGGACTGAGGCGCTCACGGCGGCTGTGGAGGCCTCGACAAGATCAAGCTGGACAACACTCTAGTGCGGAGCGGGAGGGGATTAATAAACATTCAACCCTGAGAAGCGACCACTAGTCGATGGCTTCTATGGGAAGGATAACCGTTTTCTATACAAGAATGGTTCCTGGCAGGTCAGCCATGCTCCAGCGGATGACACCAGACATATGAATGGCACAAACTGGAGTCCAGGTACTATGAAATGTAAAGAAATTAAAAGGAAAAACTTTGGAGGAGTAGGGAGACGAAGCTGGATTCAGGAGGAGTAAAGGGATGCTGGAGGAGTGAATGTGATCAAAATCCATTGTACAATGTTCTCAAGTAGTTACCAAAAATATTGTAAAAAGAAAGACAACACAGCCATCCTCCGGATACTAAGAACAAGTATTACAATGTCACATTTTATTCCTTGGATTGAAAATATATTTTCCTCACATTAGATATCTCCCCTTCTACTCCTCTCAATTCCTCCCCAACTGCCCTTCCATCCAGAGCGACTTCGTTTCTGTCTCTCATTAGAAAACAAACTTATAAGGGTTAAAAATAAAATAATATAAGATGAAACAAAAAGTAGCATATTGGAATTGGAATTGGACAACAAACAAACAAACAGAAGGAAAAGAGCCCAAAAGAGACATAAAATACAGAGACCCACACATTTGTACACTCAGGCATCCCATAAAAACACTAAACTGGAAGCCATAATATGTGAACAAGGGACCTGGTGCAGACCTGTGCAGGCCCTATGCATTCTGTCTCAGTCTCTGTGAGTTCATATAGGATTTGCTCACGTTAATTTAGAGGAGCTTGTTTTCCTGGTATCCTCCATCCCCTCTGACTCTTTTTTTTTTTTTTTCTTTGGGGGGGGGGTTTCAAGACAGAGTTTCTCTGTGTAGCCCTGGCTGTCCTGGAACTCACTCTGTAGACCAAACTGGCCTCAAACTCAGAAATCCACCTGCCTCTGCCTCCCAAGTGCTGGGATTAAAGGCGTACGCCACCACGGCCCGGCCCCCTCTGACTCTTACATGCTTTCTGCCTCCTCTTCTTTGGGTATTTGATCCATCTTAGGGCTGAGTGTTCCAAAGTCTCTCACTCTCTGCATAATGTCTGTTTGTAGCTCTCTGTATTTGTCCCCATCTGCTGCTTGTAGAAACTTCTCTGATAATGACTGAGCAAGGTGCTAATCCATTAATATAGCAAAATGTCATTAAGAGCCATTTTATTACTACTTCCACTTGTTTTATATTTGTTTTAGGACAGTAGTATTTATGTTTCCCCATGTCATTGGACTATCTTGTCTCAGGTTCTCGGTCACCTAAGCAGTGTCAGATATGTGTTCCATCTCAAGGAGTGGGCCTTAAGTCTAAAAGATATTGGTTGGTTACTCCCACAAGCTTTGTGCCACCATTGCACTAGCTTATCTTGCAGGCAGGCCTTCATTGTATATCAAAGGGATTGTAGCTGAGTTGGTGTTTATATTTTTTCTTTTTGTAGCATATATAGTATCTTCTTGTATGAAACTCACTGGAACATAGAGGTGAAGACTCTATTTAGGTACTAGTTCAAATTCTCTATGTTCAATGATTTGTGTGGGTGTTGTCTCCAGCAATGGGGCCTTGAGGGCAGTTTATAAAGAGTGACCTATAGTCTTGACAAGAGCCTGGGTCATTTGAGGATTCCCCATAGGACCCTCTTTGGCCAACTCAATTAGATACAACCCCAAGACTGGAAGCTTTATTTGGTAACAATAAATGTCCAGTTAGGGCTCTGTCTCTTCCATTATTTGGAGATTTCATTTAGATTTCCTTCATATATATATATATATATATATATATAAAAGCTTCTACTATAATTAAGCTTCCAAATTACTCCTCAGATGTTCAAATGACCCTTAATTTTAGCTGTCTCTTGCCTCTCTTTTTCTCCCCGTTTGGTTCTCCTATTCCACCATCTGAAATCTATCTATAACTATCTATTTTATTTCCCTTGTCTTTTATATCCAATTGCTGTCCCCCTTTAACCCCCCTCAAAGAGTCCTTCTCTCATTCCTCCTCCCATTCTCCCTTATCTAATCAGATCTACCTGCTCTCCCTGGTCCCTTTCTCTATACATAACCTTTGTAAATTGGATATCATTGACTTAACAGCTAATATCCACATATAAAGGAATACCCACCTTCCGTTGCTAGGCTAACTCACTCAGGATGTTTTTTTCTAGTTTCACTCATTTACCTAAGAATTTTATCTTTTCAATGGCTGAGCAATAATCCATTGTATGGTAGCACATTTTCTTTATCCATTCGTCTGTTGCTTGATATCTAGGTTGTTTCCAACTTCTAGGTATGTTGAGGTTTGGTTTTTTGCTATGTATTGTAATGCTAAATATTACCCCCCAAGGCCTGGTGGCCTATAGGGACAAGAGAATATGCATATCATGTGTCCTTGATTCTTAATATAAAACTGTTGGCTAAATACAGATGCCAAAAGCCAATAGCTGGGAAGATGATACATAAGCGGGATTTGGGATTCCTGGGCTTGCGGTCTGAGAAGAAGCATGATGAAGAGAAGAAGGTGGAGACAGGAGGAAGCCTCCATTGGGTAAGGGAGTTATGAATACATGACCATGAAGGCTGGCCAACTAGAGTTAAGAGCAGTCTAAATGGAACACACCCAATTTATAACTTGGGGTTATTGATAAGAAAATAGATTTTAATAGCATAGAGGGTAGATATCTTCCCAGCTCTAAATTTGATTAAGTTGTGTGCCTTTTGTCTGAGAATTGAATATCAAAGGCAGGGTAGAAACCCTGATTGAGATTAAATATTTTCTATAACAAATTGGCACCCAACAAGAGGCAAGAACTCACTTTTAACAAAATTGATTTCAGATTCCCAGATAAAAAGTGCATGCTGCTCTTTTTACATCTAGGAAGGTGAGGAGAATCATTTCCTTAGCAAAGTCAGTTTTTCCCCAAGCCACACAGGGTTCCTGCAAAGATTGGAGTTTTGGTGCTCTTAATGCTAGGATATGATTCCAGGGGTCAAAGCACAAGCTAAAATAGAGCTACACCCCCAACTCGATCACAAGCCAAACAGCAGTGCCCATGAGTTACAAACCAGCAAGCTCAAACACCAACCTGGGGGGTCTTCCTATGGGTGGCTCTACGCTGAAACAGAGTGCAGCACAATCACATGAATCCTGAAGACCCCTTCTATGCAATGAAATGAGTAAAGTCCTGCTGCAAACAGAGTAGAGAGCAAGGCTGCATTCTTCCCACAAACAAAAAAAATTTGTTTTGAAAATAACATGAATTAAGATATCAATGCTATCTTGGCCAACCGGTATCTATAAGCATGAGCTTCCATGGGATAACATTTTACTGCTTGGCCTAACACATGACACACACATGATGGCTATGATGGCTTGAGGATATACTTATAGAACAAATAGGAGTGAATTTGAATGAATTTGAATATATAGAAGGATATTTAATTTATATAAAGAGAAAGGGGATATAGGTATATTTATCTACAGAAATATTAATCTTCAAAGAAGGGAGAAAGAAATGAGAATTAATTTAAATGTTCAAAGGTACATAGATAATTAAATAAATCCAGGACTTTGATCTCAATACTTGGGAGACAAGGGCAAGGAAAAATAGGTTCCTTGTGAGTTTGAGGCCAACCTAATCTACAGATCAAATCAAGTCATCCAGGGCTACACAGAGAAACCCTGTCTTAATAAACAATATTTTTAATTGTTTTGTTTTAAATTCTTTTTCAAAGATATTAATGCCCAAAGAAGGGAGAAAGTAATGTAAAGTGATATTATAAATGTTTTCAAGGGTACATAGATAATAAATAAATAAATCCAGGCCTTTGATCTCAGTACTTAAGAGACAAAGGCAAGAACAAAGAGGTTCCTTGTGAGCTTGTAGCCAGCCTAATCTACAGAGCAAATCCCGGTCAGCCCAGGCTATACTGAGAAACTCTGTCTCAATGAGTAATAATTGTTTTAATTTATCAAAATGAAGGCAGTTATAAGTTCTTTGGTTGTGATGGTATTTCAAATCCTCTATAAGAAAAGTCAAAGTAGACATAAATAAAAAAGATGCTGCCAAATTGGACCAGTCTATATGCTTGATTACTTCAAATTGCTGGACCAAAGGCATGATATGTTGGGAGAAAGGCTCTCTATTTTTGTTAACAAGAGAGAAAAGAAGGCTATGGACTCCTTCCAAAGTAATAGGATCAGATTTGATAGAAGGAGAAACCCTAAGGATCTTGTCTGTAGACAGCAGAAACTCAATGGAAAAAATATACTGATAATGTATATTGCTAAACCCTCTTGAAACAATGCTTGAACTGAATCTAGAACTTCAGCTTACAAAGTCATTAAATCTTATTGGCTACAAAATTCTCATGATTTGTTATTATATACCATCCTTGCAGATGGCGTGAATAAAGATTTATATTACAGTTTGATTATATTAAAAACTAACTTCTAAAGACAGACAGTTTTCTTTCACCTGCTCAACTAAGAGAAAAAAAATCATCCTTAATTGATCAGTGTATCCTTTACATTCCATATAGATGTCTTTGTAGAATTATGTATATTGCTTGTAAGACTTATATATTTCAGAATGGAAGATCAAGAGGGCAGCCTTGAAAAGATTCACCCTCAGAGATGCTGAGACCTGCTGTTCCAGCTCCCTGATTGATCTTGCCTCAAATGATGCTGTTTCCAGAGACTTCTTCAAGAACAACATCAGAAAGGACTGCCGATCCCAGATGATCTTGGTTCATTCAGCTTTTCAGACTGTTCTAGTCAGGACTTCAGTTAAGCCCTGAAATCTCTCAACATACTGAGACTGGACAACGAATTATGCCAGCTAGCTTTCTTTCAACTTAACCATTTTTCCAATTTCCTTTGGGATCTCCAAACTGAAATTCTTTACCCCAATTCAGCAGAAAGTAATTATAAGAGACCATTGTCCCAGACCCTTAAGTTGGGGTGGATGACTTTGGTCATTTTATGATATGTATATATGTATACATTTATTCATTTTAAGGGATGATTTACAAACAATTATGGTCTTGGACTGGGAGGAATAGCGAGCTTAGACTCTTAAATATTTATCTTTCCTTTCCTCTTCTCTATCCTTTCTTTCTTTCTTAGGTAAAAGAAAGGGGGTTGAAAAATGGGAGCATAGTAATAGTACAAGAAATTAGACAAATAATGGTGGATTGTTGAATATACTCTTAAACAAAAGCATGCTATAGCCATAATCTTACATTGGTAAAGATCTTTATATTTTAAGGCAGAACTGGAACTTATCTTTTCATATATTGATGCAAAATTTTGTATATTGATACAGGTTTAAGGTTCGAATTCATATAAATCTTTGTATATTGATAAAAATTTAAGATTAATCTGCTAAAACATATTTGTATGTTTCAACTCTTATACAGATATTGTGCCTTTGCAACTTATTTTAAAATACAAGGTTTAGTCCCAGCCTTTTTAATGGCTACCATTACAAACTGTTTAAAATAATTATGGAATGCAAATAGTCAGACAGTCCAACTCATGGTAATGTCAGATATTAATCTAGATCATCACTGAAATATACATCATGGGATGAACAGATAATTAATGATAGCCATAGACAGACAATGTTTGCGTGTTCAGATATCATATAACTAAATAAATGATCTTTGAAAGCATCAGAGATCCATGGACTATGGCATTTAAAATTCTTTTGTTATTAAAAGACTTTTTGACTATGAGACAGGTCTGCTCATTACGGTGCCCCCACTGAACTTCAAAGAAGATGATGAACACCAATAACCTCCATATGTGTAAGTCTAGTCACTGGGCAAGAAATGCCCTAACTTCAGCTACAGAAAGAATGCTCTCCAAAAGGTTCAACAGATGCAGAATAATCAACTGCTAGGTTCTGCCAATACAGAGTAAGATAGTCCTTCATAATCCCTGATTCACTTAAGGTCTGTCAGATGTTCTGGGTGCTAAGGTTGAATATAGATGCTCCAACATTATAGAAAATATCTAGGAAGTCAACTGTATTTGCCATTTCTATAATAATTGGGAGCTGTATTCCTGTGTTCCCTATATACACAAGTAATATTTATTCCTTCTCAGGTCTCTGATGGGGTTAAAGTCTAGATAGTTATAGTCTCACAACTAAACTTAAATTTTTTAGCATTTAGGAAGATGTTTTAGGTCTAAGAAGATGTTTTTAGGTTAATAATACAATATAGGATAGAAAATTATTTAGATAAAGATCTCTGGACTCATCAGGATAGGATAATAAAATACTTTCTCCTGAGTTGCCAAATTATATAAGCCCTGAAGTTATAATTTGGGGTTATCAATGGGAAAATAGATTCTAATAGCATAGAGGATAGATATCTGCCCAGCTCTAATGGTGATTAGTGCTTATTATAAAAATAAAAGTTGTGTGTCTTTTGTCTGGGAACTAAATGATCAAAGGCAGTGTAGAAACCTGGATTGAGATTAAATGTTTCCTACATCATGAGTATTATAAATAAAGCAATAACATTGAGAAAATGTCTCTATTGTAGGAGGAAGTGTTCTTTGGGTATATTTCCAAAAATGGTGTATCTGGACCTTGAGGTAGATTGATTCCCATCTTCCTGATGAATCCTAATTTCCCTAGTGGCTGTATGAGTTTACACTCCCAGCAGCAATGTGAGTATTCCTCTTACTCCACATCTTCGCCAGCATGTGCTGTCACTTGCTTTGTTGATCTTAGCCACTCTGACACATGTAAAATAAAAAAATCTCAAAATAGTTTTGATTTACATTTCCCTGATAACTAAGGATGTCAATAATTTCTTTAAGTGTTTCTCAGCCATTTGAATTTCTTCCTTGGGGAACTCTGTCTATACCTCATTTTAAAAATATTTCTTCTTGATATCTCATTTCTCGAGTTTTTTTTATATATTTCAGATATCAGTTTTTTATCAAATATGTACTTGGTAAACATGTTTTCCCATGCTGTAGTTTACCATTTTGTCCAAATGACTATGTGCTTTGCCTTACAGAAGCTTTTCAGTTTCATGAGGTCCTGTTTATTAATTGTTAATATTAGTGCAAGCTTTTTAAAATGAGTTTAAATGGGCCAGTAAGATAGTTCAGTGAGAGAAGCACCTGGCACACAGCTTTAAGACCTGATTTTGATTCTGGAGATTCAAGTGTGAAAAGTGAGAATAGACTCTGTCTTTTTTGCTGGCTTCTACATATGTGCTATGGAAATACATGTGTACCTCCACTGGTCACAAGCATGAATTAATATTAACAATACTGTGTAAAATTAAGTATTTTTGCTGCTGTGTAATCTGTGGATTTCCCTTAATAACTCAGTGATGGTGCTGAGAATCAGGTTCAGAATAAGAAGGTTAAAAAAAAAGAGTAAAACTCGGCTACATTTTCAGTAGCACAGAAGACTGTGTAATAATCTCTAGGTCATAAAAATTCAAAATGTACAATAAATAAGACATTAAAACACTGATTAATATTTATAAATTGAGTGGAAATACTGGATTCCAGGTGCATGCATATGTGTGAGTGAGTATGCATGTGTGAATGTGTGTGTGTGTTTGTGAATATACACATGTGTGTAGGTACCTATGTGTTTGAGTACGTGTGCATGTGATATGCATAAATGTTGAGGCCAGGAAAAAACCTGTGCTGTTACTGCTCAGGATACATCTGCCATGTTGAGATAGGGACTCTCAGGGGCCTGTAGTTTGCTGATAGTCTAAGATGGCTGGCCATCAGACTCCAGGTTTCCTCTTGTTTCTGCCTATTCAACACTTGGATTTAAGAGTAGACCACCAAGTCCAGTGTATTTTACCAGGGTTCCTTGGAATCAAACTAAAGTTTCCACTCCTACAAGGTAAGTAAGTGATTTACTGACTGCACCATCTCACTAGCTCAAAGCTGGCTTTTTAATTACAACACAAAGATTACAGCATATACATAAAAACTTGAAATGAAAGAATATATAGAGTAAAAAAAAAAACAAGATTACAAATAATATTTGAAAAATACCATACTATATATGTTAATATAACTCTGAAAAGTAAATAGGAACATTATTCTAGTTCTAATGCTGTCGTGGATTTTTTGGCTTGCGTGGTGGATAACTGCATAGAAATATGTTTGATCATTTAAAGCATAAAATCCAGTGTGAAGCTCTACAGTTTCAGAATGGCTATTCTAACTGAACAGAAGTTCATTGAGATAGATAGACTTTAAGTTTGGTTAATTTCAGTGATATTTTTTATTTGTACATTATAAATAATAAGTGTATTTAAAATTTTAAAAATAAAAGTAAATGATAACAATTTTGGATTTCATATTGATGTTTCTTGTGTTCTTGTGTATTGATAATCAACATATGGATAAATGTTCATCCATATAAGAAATAAAATATAAATGTCCTAAAACCAGTGAGTTCATGATTTGCAAGACTAAGTAAAGAGTAACATTTTTATGAAAAGTTGCCAGATACAAATAGGAAATAGGAGACCAAGGCAAATTCAAATGGCGCTTGCTTTAGCAACTTAACTCCTAGTGTTTAAACTATAACATATTAAAAATATTCAAAAATGTGTTTATCAGACATGTTAATAGTACATAAGCACATGTTAATGTGTTTACTATTGAATTATATTATATCATATAGTATTAGAAACATGGGTCAGTAGTCAGTGTCATGCTGTGCAATAAGAAAACATGTGTTAGATCACCAAGAACCCACAGTAAAGGTTGATTTTGTAGCAAATGCTTGAAACTCAACATTGGAGGGGGAAGGTGAATACAAGGAGAACCCAGGAGCTCACCAAACAACTAATATAGCCAAAATAGCACATTCCAGTTTCAGTGACTGATACCACATTAAAATGTAAGGCAGAGAATAATAGAGAAAGATATCTAAAGTTAACTTCTGCCTTCACATGTGCATGGTGAGTACACATATACATGAATGTCTATGCACTAAACACACAAAATAAAAAAGGGCAAATTAAATTTCATAATACATACGCAAACATTGAAGCAACAGTTTATATGTGCTTTAGCAAACAGTTCTATGATAGAATATCATGCAATTGTTACAAACAAAATTTTAGGGAAATTTATTAAGGCATGCAAATATACATAAAATTCAGGAAAAGTGACTGTCATATACAATATATTATACTTTTAATACAATTTAAAGTATATGAAGGTACATATATGGGATTACATGGCCTTGATGATGAGGCCATCTTTACTCAGCACAGTAGCGAAGCCACGCTGGGGAACTGCAGGCAGGAGGCAGCAGCTAGATGATGGTTTCCCTGCAGATCCATAAACAATGGGAGTGCATAAGAACTCTCTGGGACTGCACATGCTCACTGAGAGGTGGGGCAAAGGAGGTGTTCAAAGGAGAAAAGGAAAGGGGTAAAGTAAGTGATTCTATTTTGATGAAAATTTGTTACATGTTATTTATGTATACATACATATGTTGGTATCCATATATAACCTATAAATTACATTAAGTTAAATACTAAGGAATTCTCTTTCTTTAGTAAAATAAAAGAAATAAAGGATAAAGGGTTGATAATTTCCCAAAAATGAAAGTAGTAAAATATTTAAAATAAGGCTGAGGACCTAAACTTTGAAGGGACATTCATATTTGCATGAATAAACTAGAGAAATGGAACTACTATTGGCTGGCTGGCCTAAGCACTCAGGAACAGAGGATGAGTTTTGTGTTTTAACTTTATATTGATATAAAATCAATTAGCATTTCAATTTATAATGTAGAAACAGCATTGTTAATATGCTAGTATATTTCTTTCCATGTGCTTTTAAATATACTTACCAAAACTAAGATGATAAATTGAATTTGTTATGAGACTATATTTTACTTAATGTCACATTGCCAAATTATAGACACATTTACAACATAAAACAGGTGCTGGGCATATAGATCTCTGATAGAGTATTTGTCTGGCTTGTGTGGGGCTCCAGGTTCTTTTTCCAGTACTACACATACTCACAAAGCTTTATCTTAAAATACATCTCAGATGAGAAAGGAAATTTAAACTTGATGCCAAAGAGGTCATGATGGCCACAGAGACAGAAAACCTGCTTACCACATTAGGCTTTTGAAGTTGAGAATAATACAGAATTTACAGACTCTGGCTTTTCCTTCTGGTGGGAGAATTTAGAATGATTTTTACCCCTTTTTTTCTAGCTCTAATTTAGGCATGTGTTCTTTTCGTGAAAAACATTCATTATATATTTCATATATGAAATTACGTCTCCAGAAACAAGTGTTTCGAAATCACTGAACGTGAAATAAATCCCATGTTCACTGCAGTAAATGGGTGATGGCTCAGACTTTCTGCTTGTGAGGGTTTTGGAGCTAAATCACAGTATAAAATTCAAAGTGCCAGGCTATGAAAGCTCCTGTCAGTTCAAAAGCTATTACATTTGAATTCGAACTCAGAAGATGCCACTGCTCAGGCCAGTTGGAGGGTGCTCCCCAAGGATTTAATCTCTGTCATGGCCATAAGACTTTGTGTATGTACAATCTCAAATTTAATAAAAATGGTTCAGACTGAGTCCAAATGTTACACTCACTGTGAGAT
Source organism: Uromys caudimaculatus (assembly GCA_028551405.1). NCBI lineage: Eukaryota > Metazoa > Chordata > Mammalia > Rodentia > Muridae > Uromys > Uromys caudimaculatus. The sequence continues at coordinate 13,387,498 of CM052707.1, read as the reverse complement.
GAATAGCAAGAGTGGTTTTTGATAGCAGCTGCAGGCAAGGAAAGATACTGTGAATGAATGATGTGAAATCACTGCTGAGCCATTCATTACATCCCTGCCAGCAACATCCAAACTCTGTCAGGATTGGCTGCAGAGAATATGGTTTTCCCCGTTTATACCATAAGGACGCATTATGCAAACCAGCAAACAGCAAACACATGCGACCCTGCAAACATTCCCAGACAAACTTACAAACGTATGTCAAACTCAGATACTTGAAAGTCATTTTCTGTTAGAAACAGATTTGATTCTGCATAATTAGCATTACATTAACCATTTCCTTCCACTGCTATTGTCTTCCAAAAGTAAATGCACAGACAAACTTGAAGAACATATAGGCTTCTGTGATGCAAATTCTCAAACTGATACCATCTTTTTCTTTCATTATTATTGTTATATATGTGTATACACACACACACACATATTTATATACATACACACAGAGACATTTGCAACCCTTAGACGCTTGCTTTCTTCTATGTTTACCCCAAGGAAGTTTCCCTGTGGGTGATGGATCTGCTGTGTATACTGCATATGCACCAAGGATGGAGAGATCTGGTTCTTGGTTTCTTGTATTATCTTGGATGACCTGATGGTTTGTACTAGGACATGGCTTGTAATCACAGAGATTTCATGGGCTCTGTCTGTCCCTTTAGATAATGTCATGGCATCCCAATGTATGTCCTTGCATTTAATCTCAAAGTACTCACACATGGTAGTTCCTTGACCCTGAATCTGCAACTCCATCAGAAATCATGGGATCTTCACTGTTCCACTAGTCCTCAGTGAGCATGTGCAGTCCCAGAGAGTTCTTATACACCCCCATTGTTTATGGGGTTGCAGGGAAACTATCATCTAGCTGCTTCCTTCTGCCTGCAGTTCCCCAGCTTGGCTTAGTCACTTTGCTGAGTCAAGATGGCCTCCTCATCAAGGTGATAGCTTCTAGAACTCCTTTCCTGTAGCTTTCATGCATTCATGCTCTTCATAATTAGGGGAATTTACACAACAAACTATTTGCATCCTTAGCTAAATGCTCCCACAGAGAGCTGGAGACACACAGCTCAGAACTGCTGTGCTCTTCTGTTGGGGGGTGGGCAAACCTTCAGAACAGAGATGAAAAGAATTAAAATTGTCGTGAAGGAAGATTTAATACAGGCTGTATAGGTGTTAAGGATAGGGCTTGTAAGCTCATCATCTTGGGAATTGAGAAGCAAGGACTGATTATAATACAACTTACAATTATTCATTCAAGTGTCCATGACTGCTAGTTTGTTCGTGCTAAAATGGCAAGGCAAAGTGGCAGGAACAGAAACCACATCTGTCCAGAAAGGACAAAAATTTTACAATGGCCCTTGCAGAGTTTTCTAATGGCTATTGATAAATATATGCTATATACAAATGAATATGCATGACATATATGATATGAACATGGGTATTTATACCTCAACACTATGTTTATTGAATTACATTTTTAAAATATCCATCTCTATCTGATTGTGTATTTCTATCTAGCTGACATCTTTCTCTCTAGCTGGATACCAAGTTCTGTCCTACAGGTCTCATGGGGAATACAATACATCAAGTACACAATATAATAAGTAATAAGCTTATTACTTTTCATTAAAAGCAAGGTGTTACTTTTGATGTGTGTGTGAGTTTTAGAGTGAAGTTTAGTTAAAAACTCACAGAATAGTTATGCAGGTCTTTGCTAATATAAGTGGTCATCATATAAAATGACCCAAGTAACATTTTTTTTAAAATATCTTGATCGTTTCCTTAATTATTCTCTAAGCATGATGATAAAATGTTTTATAAATAGTCACAAGTACTGAAGGATGGCATTCTGCGATGCTCCAGCCTTCAAGAAGCTCAAGAAGAATCCATCTGACACTGGGCTTGGGAAAGAAGACAAATGGGGTAAGGAGTGTACTGAAATCTAAATGAAGGTAGTAGAAATAGTTCTCAACAATGGCTTTCAGAGTCATGTTATATCTGGAAGATTCTACTTTCATAAGAAAGAAGTTTTAAGAATTTCTTATATTGTATTATATGTGTGTTCGTGTGTGTGTGCATGTATGTGTGTGTGCATGTATGTGTGTGTGTATACTTGCACACACATGAATATGTGGAGGTCCAGGGTTAATTGTGTATCTTTGGCTACTCTCTTATTTAATCCAGAGCTCAGCAGTTATGCTAGGCTTTCTGTCTGACTAGTTCCAGGCATCTTCTTGTCTCCATTTCCCGCCACTGAGGTGAAGAACACACCCCCACAAATTTGCATCGTTTGATGTGTGCAGGGGATCCAAACCTAAGCCCTCGGGCTTACATGGTGACACTCTACGAAGTCATTTTCCCAGCCTCTGATAATTAAATTGTTATATTCTATATTAATTTGATGTGCAAATATACTTTTATATAAAAGTATAATAAAATAGATATTTTTCATTTAAGCTATTTTCTCAGTTGGACCTCCTATATTTTCAAGGAGGTTTCTCAAGAAAGTTTTATGTGTAACATTTTTTAAGATCCTACATATTTAAGCATGCTATCCTCATCACCTTCATTCATAAGAAACTTCCTAACTTGGTTCTAAATAATTATGGGAGGCCACAGACTTCTTCTCTCAGAAATCACATAACACTGTTGTACTGGTCTTGACACCCAATCCTGTGAAGCACTGTAGGGCTAGCCTGCTTCAGCACGTAGGGCTAGCCTGCTTCAGCACGCACAGCAAGCAGCAAAACTGTAGACTTAGGGACCTGTGTATGTTTGCCTGCAAATTTTCTCACACATCGTGTTCCCTTAGAATATTTAACATCATTTAGTGCTTCCAGCTCTGCAATTCCAACACCATTGTTGTGTTCGTGTTTTACTTCCTATACCTTTGCCTAGCATGGAGGAAGGGCGTATCACAGTCATCCTCCAAGCGGCTAACATGACACTCGGGGTCATGTCTTCTCTGCCGGCACTGTGGGTTTGATTTAGCTATTGTATCTTCGCATTGCAGTATTTCCTCCATTGTCAGGCTCCTGTCCTTTGTCCCTTGCCAGGGTCTTTTCTTGGGGGACTGCTGACTGCTTCCTAGTGACCTTATCTCCTCATACTGTGACAATGGCTGGTTCACTTTTCTAAGATTCTTATCCTGTTTTCCTTTTGAATCTTCCGATTTTTTTTGTTCTCTTTCTTTATAACATTTTAAAGGTTCATTATTGAATTTTTAGCAAGTTCTAACAACAAGGTAATTATATAGAAAAGATACAGGAGACAGCAAAACTTTTACAAAGCAGGCTAGAGTCTTCACTGTCCTTATGCAGTTTTCAAAAATCTATTAGGTTTCAAACAGGTCAGTTTCCTAAGATTGAAATATAATTTTCTACTCTGGAAAATCCTAGTTCCTAAGCCCAGCACTAGCCTTGGGACTACACCCATACTTTTACCAACCCTCTGCATGTGTGTGCTATGAAAGGTGAAGATACAGCAAAAGACAGGGTCATGAAAGGAGTACACACTGAGATTATAAAGGGAAAGTAAATAAGACAACTGTGGGACAATGGACCTTGCCAGGAGCCTTGACAGGACAGAGAGGGTCTGAAACTCTCAGATACAGGTACCCACCTGAGATGGTAGGTGCCTCCCTGCGCCCTACGAGATTTCTGGCTCAGAATACCTGCCCACACTCACCACATCGGTCACAGTGCCCAGAACCGAGTTCTCCATGCTAATGAGGAATTTATAGGCCCTGAGGGTTTAGACAAGAAGCTTCCTTTCCCAGACATTCCTCCCTGCAAAAGGTATTTCATCTTTGGTCCACCCTGAAAAGTTGGTATGATCCATTTTCCACGATGAATAGTAAATAAATGGTATGAATAAACGTGGACTGTTTCTCTCATTGATAGTGAGGAGCGTGGAGAAAGACTTCCACTACTGAGTCTCTGTCTACGTCTCCTGAAGAAGGCCTCATGAAGAAGGCTTCTCTGTGCTCCCAGACAACTGCTGCCAAGCTAAGAACAATTGCCAATGAGCTAAACCAGAGCTCCCATTGCCCTGGCCCGGACTTGTCATCCCCTTCAGCCCGTGCTCCTGATTCTGTTTCCAACTCTTCACAACCCAGAGGTGCCTGGATGTCCAGGAGTTTGGGACCACCTGGTCCCAGTCTCACCATGGCCTGTGGACCCCCAACACTCCATTTCTGACTTCTCTGTGTGGTTTTCCAGTGGCGACTGGATTCCCAGGAGTCAAGGAACCCCAAATTCAGCCTCCGGCATCTTAGACTGTGTTTTCCCACCCCCTCAGTGGTGCTTGGTGCATCTCTGTCACTCATAGCCCTGAGTCCGGCAGGGGCAGTATAGGTCAACGCGGTCAAGTGTTTCGAGTATTGCCACCCCAGCAGCCGTACCCAGCACCCCAGCAGCAGGGCCCACATCTGGCTCCTGTGCTTTCTGCATGCCCAAGCAGCATGTCCAACACTCCAGCAGTGGGGCGGAATGCCGACCCAAAGACAACAGAAATTACAACGGCTTGTACCACACAAACTCAGCAGATTCCTATTTCCTCCTCACTGTTGCTTCTCATTTTCCAGCAGGGAAAGGACTAGACAGAGAAGTATTTGGGAAGTGCAGCAGAGAGAAGGCAAGGCTGGAGACAGGCGCAGGTATGAGGCAGAGGAACAGTTCTTTGACCTAGGGGATGCTTTGAGTAGACTGAGGGAACTATGAGAGTCTTTCTCTTTACACATCTCCATTCACTAGCTGGTTGTATTTTTTAATGAAGTGGTATGATTGACCCTTCAAGTAAGCTTTTAAATCCCCAAACTGCTCTAAAATAAGTTATATCAAATATGGAATGTAGCACAATTATATATTAGTATGAGAATGCATTTCTATGTGTTGTGAAATACCTTCACTGTCCTGTCTCTGTGCCTTCAGCTATTTTCCTGTGGTTTGGGGACTAAGTTAGACGGAATCCCTTAGCTGCAGTTTGGGGGGGTCATGTCTAGTCATTGCCTCCTACATGTATTTCACTGGGGAAATCTTTGTACTTTCCAGCTGAGTGATGGTTCAGGTCCTGTCTGGTACTTCTGTGCTGTGAGGCCTTCTCCCTAGTGCGTATATGAGTCTTCCATAGCCTGTGCAGATTACTGGCCGTGATAGAGCTTTCCTTGGTCCGATTCCATCTGTGCAAGCTGATTCCTACGTCCTGGTTTGCCTCATTCATCCACCCTAAATGCCCGTCTCTCTATCTTCTTTTCAACCATTGTTTGTCTTAGACCTACACCAGTCTAAGTCCGAGACCCTTCTTAATTTTTCATGAAGTTCAGTTCCTGCTATTACTTCTCCTTGTTTGATAAACAATAGCTGTACTGACTCCTACCTTAACCAATTTTGCCAGTACAGTACCCACCCTTCCATGGTGCCCTTTTTGACATAGATCAATTTGGAAACTCTGGGAACTTCAGAGTCTACAAAATAGCATGGTATCATTAGTCATAGGTGTATGGCTGTTGGCACAAAGCAGGAATCAAAACACAGGACATTTCACTCTCTATTGTATATTTTATTGTAATAGAATTATATAACTATGAAACACTGCCAGTTATCTGAGATTTGGGACCTTAAAGGTGTTTCTTATGATACAGTATTTTGCATTTTTTAAGTCATTACAGGCTCATTTTAAAGACAGAGAAATGGATTATCTAATTAGTCATGGTTTAGAGATTCTCTTACAAACCAATAAACTCACAAATCCTCCTGTACTATTACAGAAATTGATTTGGCTTCCTTGTTTAAAAAATACTTTCAATTAACATATTTTATCAGTTATCTTAAATGGTTTTTAAATCAACAAGTGTTTAAAAGCCTTGTTAAGTTAGTCTATAGACAAAGCTTCTCTTCTTTAATTCAAATAGGAGCCAAAGAACGAGTAATCCTAAACAGACGAGGTGAAGTCATGGGTCAAAGCTTGTAGTACTAGTTCTCTACAAAGCTTTACCTAAGAAATATAACCCAAGACACAACATGGCATCATAAATGAAATTGTGTGTGTGGTGTGTTGTACTCCTGCATCTGCACACATACAGCGTGTAGATGAGCAAAGGTCTATACTTGCTGTCTTCTTCAGTAACCCTCTACCTTTCTTCCTTCAGTGACAGAATTTCTTTCAGAACCTGAAACTTCACCACTTAGTGAGCTGGGATGGCCAGCAAGATCGATGGATAGTTCTGGCTCTGCCTTCCCATTAGTGAGATTACAGTTTGTGCCGTCTGTTTTGTTTTGTTTTCACATGGGCACTGAGGACTACACTGAGGTCCTTCTGCTTTAACAAAACCCACTTAAGCTGTCTACTGAGCCCCATGGGTTTTTTTTGTTTTGTTTTGTTTTTTGTTTTTGCTTTTTTTTTGGTTTTTCGAGACAGGGTTTCTCTGTGTAGCCCTGGCTGTCCTGGAACTCACTCTGTAGACCAGGCTGGCCTTGAACTCAGAAATCCGCCTGCTTCTGCCACCCAAGTGCTGGGATTAAAGGCGTACGCCACCACTGCCCGGCAAGCCCCCTGGTTTTAAATGTAAGATTATCTATATTGGAAATGGTAAAAGTAAAAATAAAGAGGTAATTGAAGTCAATTTTAACTATGGATTGATGGATAGATGATAGATAGATAGATAGATAGATAGATAGATAGATAGATAGATAGATAGATAGATAGAGGGGGGAGAAAGAGACAGAGAGAGAGACAGAGAGAGAGAGAGACAGAGAGACAGAGAGACAGAGAGAGAAAGATATTTGCATATCCAGCATGTTAAGGCCCCATCATTAGGTTGCAAGAGTTTGCAGGCTTTAAGAACTCAAGATTCCTGTGCAGTGTATAGTCACTGTGCATCTCAGTTTGCACCAGACTTATTTCAACTGATGCAAAGCCTTGCAGGACTACTACTCACCAGAGTGGACAATGAAGGTCGAGATTATCTTGTGATCATATGTGATGAAAAACCCCAGAAAAGTAGATGATTAGCAGGTATGTGAGGTAACGCACGTGTTATTTACTCAATGTGACCATTTCTCAACTTGCATATTTCAAAAAACATCCCATACTGTACATGTTAAATATCTTTAATATAACACACAAAAATAGAGAAATGAGATGAGGAAATGTGAGAGATGATTAATTTCTCTTACCTACATAAGTCTTCTTTTATGTGAAGGGAAATCAATTCCTTAGGAATATGAAAAGAAAGGATGCTTTCTGACATCTGCTCACGGATTCGCATCCACTTATTGTCAGATGTGGGAAATCTATACAATTTATACACAGGATTCCTTAACACTGGGCAAGAAGAAAGAAAAGGCAGTAGTTAAATTATTAGCAAATGAACATCATATGAAGCTCAGTCAAGAAAAATCATTAAGCAGAGAAACATTTTGTTTACCAATTTAATTAATAAGATACTGTCTATCAGAATCCATTAGTGAATTTGGATTTTTAAGAATTGTATGTGTTTTATGTCATAACATCATATTTTGGTGTTAGCTTCTGAAACTCATACCTTTTGGTTAAATTTGATAAGTATGCCTAAATATTCAATTAGTTAATGTAACTATGGTGGTTTTTCACTACCTATTCATTTCTTTGTCTTTAAATGGTTTATGAAACATATACACCTATAAATACAGATGAAAATACAAGTACATACACATAAAATATACTCTGGAGCACATTTACAAGCCTTCTCTGATTACTCTTAGCTTTATGTATTTAAATAAGTGGTAATATATGTGTTACATTATAAATACTTAAAATTCTTTTTCAAAAGGCCCTACTGGTAAAAATTTTTATATATCAGAAAGGTTCCCCCCACCCTGGTCATCCTGGAGTTTGAACCACCAACCAAAGAATACACATCTATGGACCCATGGTTCGGACCACATATGTGGCAGAGGATGGCCTCCTTGGCCATCAGGGAGAGAGGAGAGGCCCCTGGGCCTGAGGGTGTCAGAGGCCCCAGTAAAGGGGAATGTCAAGGTGGAAATATGGGAATGGGTGGGCGGGTGGGTGGGAAGTGGAATTCCCTCATAGAGGCAGGGAGAGGGAAGGGATAGGGGGTTTCCAAAGAGGAGACCTAGAAAAGGGGAAACATTGGAAATGTAAATAAAGTATCAAAAATAAATTAAAAAAAAAAAGAAAGGTTTGTTTCTTTGGCTTAAGATCTATTAAATTCAATAATGTACATATCTTAAAATATCAATAAGTCAATATCATACTTTCCAGACCCCCCGGACCCATGTATTATTAGAAGCAAATCCTTGACATTGGGAAGGCAAACTATTTAGAGCAGGTGGCCAGTGTTTATAGAATAACTATGTCATATAACCAAAAAATTCAGGAATAGAGCATAATGGTTAGACATTAACATTATACTTGATAATTCTTTATGAATTCCAAACTCACACAGCACACTCCCAGATAATACACTTATGGGGAGGATTCTCTTCCAATTTTTACTGGACAATGATATCATTGTAAAACTCATACATTAAAGCTCAATGGGCAGAAGAACATCAGATATGACCAGTCAGGTAAGAATCTAGAGTGAGTCGACTCCAGCTTGCCAATAAAATTGATTAAAACTATTAGTTGAACTGAATTTATCAGATTTTTAGCAATTTTGAGCACACAGCACATGGATCATATCCCCTTGGCATAACATGAGAAATGTCTTTCAAATCTTTAAAATTCTGTGAGAACACCATATCTCATCTGCTACTTGAGAAAAGATAAAACAAAACAAAACAAAACAAAAACCAGTCTTTCCTGAGCACTGAAATGAGAATACTCACAGCCATCTTCTGTAATCGCCTATTCTCAAAGAAAGACTGTGAACATTATCCTTATGAATATGTATATAACTTACCAGAAGCTTTATTCCAAATGTCATTACATTGTGTGTGTGGAATATGTGTTATATGTGCACGCTGTGTGTAACGAGTACACCTCTGCATGTGCTCTCAGAGCCCAGAAGAGAACATCAGGCATCCTGTCCTGTTACTCACTGCCTTATTTGATGGAGACGGTATCTCTTACTCAACCTCATGAGAAGTTGGGAGGAAGGAAGGCCCAGCCTTCCTATGTCTCCTCCTGCTGCCCAGCCCTGGCCATGCAGAGACATGGCTGTATCTGTCCTTGTATGTAAATGTTGGGGTCTGAACTCAGCTTCTCATTCTTGCAACGTGAGCTGTATCCTTATCCGCTGACATAGCTCGGCATCCGCCAAATATCTCATTTTCAAATCAACAAATGCAAGTCTTATAAAATTCTACTATATCCAGGCCAAGAATTAGACAGAAGGCTCATTTTCTACCGTACTGACAACCTCATGAAGCAGTACCATCTTTCTAGCATAATGAGAAAATAACTTAAAATCTAGAAATGTATGCTCAAAGAGATTGAAGCTTGATATTTTCAATGTGATTTTAAGTTTTATCAATTTAATTATGTCACAATTACTTATAAGTTACTATATTTTTTCATCTGAAAGAAGAATGTGAGAACTTACAGCCAGAAACAATTTGATCTCATTCATTATTGAAGTAAAAGAGTGTTTCAAAGATTAAAAAAAAAAAAAATTCCAACACTTCTATTAGCCTATCTCTAAGACTTAGAAAAGAAAAAAAGAAACAAGCACTGAATTCAACAAGAGGCCACTCGGGTTTAAGACCTGGCAAGATCTTATAAATTCTTATACACAAACTGAGTTTAGAAATGTGTATCTTTTTCTTTGTGGTAAAACAAAACCTCGGTATCTGAAATGTCTAAAATATGTCCTAGTAATGTATGAAAATGTTAATCATTTAGTTATTATGTAACCAACTTCATGTGCTTCAAACTCTCCTTTTCAGAATTATGAAGCTGTCTCATAAACACAAAGGCTCCTTGCATATTTCTTGCCCTTTAAAGATTAGTAATTATTTTTCATAAAGTTTAGATTTTTCAGTTCTGTCAGAAAAACATGAAGCAAAGCTCTCCACTGTCTCTGTTGAGCCCCAAACAAGTCCTTCATCTTTTGAACTTTTTGAGTTTTTTCATTTCAATGCTCTTTGTATTTTCTAAAGATAAACCTGTGTTGAAAATTTTTAAGCAGAGAACAAAGACATTTTGATTACTGAGCAGTAGAGAAAGTCTCCTCATTCTACACACCTCATCCACAGAGTCAACAGAGCTGCTGCTGATGCTGGAGGAACCTTGTAACAACAACAAAAAGCACATGCACACACATGCACACATACATGCACACACGCACATATGCACATAAGCATACACATACATTACACACACACATACATACATATACATATACACACAACACAAACACACAAATCTACACCAAAACCACAGCTACACAAACACCACAAACACATATGTGTTGTAACATACATGTAATTAGCACAGATAAACATATACACATACATACCCAAACCACACACATTTACACAAACATATATACAAACACACATACAACATACACATGCAGAAACATACATAACACATACATACAAATACACACACCACACACATATATAAACACATATCACACTCATACATATAAACACACACACAAACACATACAACACATATGCACCATTATACATACAAGCACACAGAAAACACAGATATGCACATATATACACAGAAACACATAAAACACACTCATACACACAAACACACACAAATACATACACACATACACACAATTCTGGCAAGTTACATATGAAAGAAAACCACTCCATGAATGTCTCCTATCTAACATTTATAGTTCAGTGCTGAAATTTGAGACTCAGGTTTCCCAAAGCAAAATCGAACTATATATTTGCCATCTCAGAACACTGGTGTGATGGGTTGTTTTACATCTGAAATGTCTTTCAAAGTCTCTCTTAAAGTCTAGATTGCCAGCCGGGCAGTGGTGGCACACGCCTTTAATCCCAGCACTTGGGAGGCAGAGGCAGGCAGATTTCTGAGTTTGAGGCCAGCCTGATCTACAGAGTGAGTTCCAGGACAGTCAGGGCTACACAGAGAAACCCTGTCTCAAAAAACCAAAAAAAAAAAAAAAAAGACTAGTCTGCCAGCCTGTGGCCCTGTGGAAAGATGTAAAAGTCACTGACAGTTAGTCCTGGAAACTCTCAGATGGTTACACCTCTCTGTTTCTCTGCTTTCTGGCTACAAGGATTTTAGCTACTTTGCTCCATCACTATAATGTTCTGTCTTGCCATAGGCTCAATACTCCTGAAGCCAGTTGATCATGCCAAAATAAAGCCCTCAGTTTAATTGCTCAGGTATTTTGTCACAGGGACAGAAAGCCATCTACCTGTCACATGACAAGATCCTCTTTGCAATTCAACTTATTTCAATAGCTTTCCTTTCTGTTGCATCTCAGTCAAGGATATCAACCATATACCACAGAATATCATGCAACGGATCATTGAACCTAACTCTGTGGAAACCTGATGTGCCAGGGTGAGGGGATACCCAGGGAGGTGTCCACCCACTCAGAGGAGAAAGGGAGGGGAATGGAAGAGGGACTGTGTGAGGGGGAACCAGGAGGGGGGCATGGATCAGGATGTAAAGTGAATAAACAAATTAATTAATAGAGAAGATAGATTGGTAGATAGATAGAATGATAGATAATAGATAGATGATAGATAGATGATAGATAGATAGATATGACCTGATCTTTAGCCAAGATGATAACAGTCTGTGCAATCAAAACAAAACAAAATATAAGGTAAGGTGGACTGAACTCAGTTTGCTGTGTTGATAATGGCAATTTTCACATCCCCACATAAAAGAAAGCAAGGTGATAGTTGCATCAGACACAGTGGACTCAAATGTTGAGGGTCTCTACCAGTTCTTTTTCCATTCATTCTCCAAGCACTAGCTGTGTAAATGAATGCATGACTATGACCTTGAACTCTGAATTTCCATTATGCCTTTTGTTTATACTTTTATGGTTGCGCAACAAACTTACACCCTTAATAATAGTGTACAACGTGTAAGCCCCTCAAGGCATATGAGTAGCTAGAGCCCTCTCCTGAGGCCCTCCAACCACCAGGTTCCACCCACAGAGCACTCTAACTGCCCTAATGGCAGGCCCCAGTCCCTGCTTTACAGAATAAAAATCCCAAGCTATGGACTTAAAATGTCATCAATCCTTTTAGTCCCTGGGCTCAACCCTCCCGCTCTCAACTTAAAACCCACCAGAATTCACCCCGGAAATCTCCACCCTGGAAAGCTCTGCTCCACCTCCCACAAGAAGCACTACATAAACCCTGTGTTCTGCTCATCTCTCGGCTGCTTCTTGCCCCAGGCAGAGGTAGCCATCATCCTGGATTTTTCCCTTCCAATAAATCACTTTGTAAGATTTACAGACTGCCAGGATCCCTTCTCCTTCAGAGCTGTAACATTTTGAGGAAACCTCTCCGTGCCTGAGCGCCTGAGCACCTGAGCCCTGGAGCAAAGCAGTAACACTTGTGGGGAAACATTCCCCACACCTTGGAGGAGAGGCATGACACTTCCATTGTGAAAGCTTTACCCCTCAGAGCTGTATTACCTACACAACACCTAATATGAGACACATTTCTGTAGTGGGTTTGGCCTAATGCTGCTTGTATTTTAATGTTAATTTGTGTCCTGAAAACTGCTTAAACAACTGTCTACACATACCTTCTGGGAATCTGCCCCCTAGTTGGTTCTGATTGGTAAATAAAAATGCCTCCAGCCAATAGCTGGGAAGTACAGACAGAGCCATGTTTTTGGAATTTCCGGGGCTTGGAACCGGAAGAGGGAGAGGAAAAGGAAGATCCACCGTGCCAAGAGAGTGTGGAGGAGAGGAGAGCCGCCATGCCTGAGAAGAGTGCAGGACAGAGACAGCATGGCATAGCCAGCATGTGAAGGAGCCTGGAGAGCGTGGCCCAGAGTGCAGGCCAGTTTGGCAGCCCTCTGGGTCTAGAGCAGCCAAGATAGAACACAGAATTTAGTAAGTAATAATTCTAGCCACCTGGAGCTTAGGCAGTGGCCCTGCTATTGAGCTTTATAAGGTATATTAAAATTAAAGGCTATGTGTGTGTCTTTCATTTGGGAATAAAAACTATTGGGGCGGGTAGCAAACCCGCCGCTGGGATTAATTAATTAAAAAACATTGCTATGTTTATGTGTATATGTGCCTGCTTGTGTTCATATGCATCCTGTAGAGGCAGGTGCCTGGAAAACGGTTTTGTCTACCCTGGAACTGTAGCTATGAACAGTTGTGAGATGCCTGATGTGGGTATTGAGAACCAAACTCAGTTCCTCTGCAAGAGTAGTAAGTGCTCTAAACTGCTAAGCTGTCTTTCCAGTCCCTCATGATTCATATTTTAAGACCACCTTATATGTATTCTCACTTCCATTATGCTTTTTCCAAAGCAGAGGTTAAAAATACCACATGACAGATTCCATATGGAGAAAAGCTCTAGAGCTGTTTTGCATTGAGCCATAGTTTTTTTGGATAACTTAATGAGTGTCATTCTAAACAGGTCCAGATCTCAACTGACACATTACTCCCTTGAGGTCCAGCCTCAGACAAACCCAGAGCAGAGTAAATAGAAGATTTCTGTCACTTTAGCATCTCTATTCAAATGTCTGTATCATTTCTCCCAGACTCTGTAACAGGAATCTGCTAAAAGGTGGCATGTCACCTGCTTATCCTAGGATTCATCAGTTATGAAAGCCAGGCTTTGACAGTTTTGAGTAATTCAAAGTAAAGATGCCAAGGAAATGTTCAACAAAACCAAGACAAATAATATGTAAAAACCCAATGTTCCAGCAACCTGGGGCAAAAAACCAAATCAGAATCATCAGAGATGCTTTCCTGTTCCTGGAAATAAAGAAGGATGAGAGGTTATGGGTGGGATAGCTGGACTGTAAAGTGTGACCCAGGGTTCAAAGGATTGCCAGAAAGCACTATCATTCCATCATGTTATCTTTGCATATTTCTCCAGGGGAAGCACATCTGTGCTCATCTTGATTCCCCTCCTGCATCTCAGGAGCAGGGTAAGATGATTTACCTAAATAGGATCTGAATTCACTGGTTTGGGGTCTTCCACAATGAATACATTACTGTTCTTTGGGAGCTTCATGGGCATCCATTCATTCCACACTCTGATTATACACTTGTTTAATGACTTTGTTATTTCAGCTGATTGTACAGATCCTGACCTCTCTGTAAACAGTGCCCTGCCTTATTTAGGTAGGTCCTTCTAATTCAGTTAGATACCAAATGGTACTCAAAATTATCTTAGATTTATCCACATCTAAAATGTAATTCAGCTCTTATTAAGATTGGACAAGAACTGAACAATCTAAACAGAATAACAGAAACGCTGACAAGAAGGGAAAGTAAGAAAAGCTGAGAGCTGAGAAAGAGGAAGAGAGAATGAGAGAGACACCTTTTGGTGGAGGACACCACAAGAACAAGGCCCACAGTATCAACTCAGCAGGGTGCATGGGGGCTCACAGAGACTGCAGTCATGGAGCCTGTATGAGTCTGAGTTAGGTCCTCTGCCTATAAGTTATGGTCATGTAGTTTGGTGTTCTTGTGGAACCCCTAACAGTGGGAGTGGGGGCTATCTCTTATTCTTTTGCCTGCTTTCAGGATGCTTTTCCCTTTACTGAATTGCTATGTCCAGCCTTGATCTGAGTGTATGTGCCTACTCTTATTGTAATTTGTTGTGTCATGTTTGGTTGATATCCCTGGGAGGTCTGCTCTTTTCTGAAGGGAAATGGAGGAATGGATCTGGAGCAGAGGGGAGGGGCATCAGGAGGGACTTGGAGGAGCTGAAGGAAGGGGAAACTGCCATCAGGGAGAAGAAAATAAAAGAAAAACAACACAACATAGTAGTATCAATTTAGCAAAAGGCAACATGTGAGATATAAATTCTTCAAAGATGAAGTTCACAGAACTGGAGATGGATCAGTGATTAAGAGTAATTACCCATACTGCACAGCCTATAACTCCAATTCCAAGGTAGCCAATGTTTCTGTTCTTTGCAGTCACCTGCACCAAGTACATATGTCCATACACATTTCAACTAGTATAAAAAATATCTCTGATATAAAATGGTGTTATCTCATAGTTGACAAGGTAACAGTTTTAATTTTGCATGAAAAAAAGCAAAAGGAAGAAAATGGAGAGCTGATTTTTGGTTGGAACTCATGAATGAACAGAGTGAATACATTTACAACCAGAAAGCATCCTGAATCATGGGTAGGATCTTAGTGAGTAGCATAGTCCTCCAATGTTTAGTTTAATTGTGTGGTTCTGTGTAGTACAATTACATTTAAAAAAAACATAAAATAAAAAAAATGCTATAGCGGGGGCAGAGGCAAAAGGATTTTGAGTCCTGGGATAGCCTGGGTTGCAGAGCAAGGCATTGTCTCAACACACAAACACACACACACACACACACACGCACACACGCACACACACACACACACACACACACACACACATGCGCATGCACACACACATTTCATAGTGATTTTTAAAGAAAAGTAATTAATTTTTGAATTAATTAATTCAAAACTTAAATGCAATTATCTGATATCTGAAGCATAAAATCTAGTAAGAATACTGGCCATGGTGTTACCAATTTCTGGTTGTATTCTGGGTCTGGAGCATCTCACATATTTGAGAGTAAGGAATGCATTGCTGATTCAAGTGCTCTCTGCTAACTCTCAGGACTCCTAAGTGTCTTGCTGCTCTAGGCACCTTCTATTTCCATGTGTGCCATCACTGGCTAATGGTCAGCCTCATCATAAGAAAGCTAGTTTTGGGCGCCTTGTGCTTATTAAAACAAGATTCCAATTCCACTCCATTTTGGGAGCTTAGAGTTCATTTCCAAGGAAGCTGAAATAATAAATAATAAAGTTCTCCTCTCCCCTCCCCTCCCCTCCGCTCCCCTCCTCTGGTTTGGGATCACCTTTAAATAAAAAAAAACATGTGGAAGAATTGGCTGTTTTATCTGATTCACTCTAAATCTCAAAGCTGTGTACTCACTAGGACTGAAAATTATATTTAAAAACTAAATTTTGCTTTGCCAATAAGTGATTAGTTCAGTACTCCAGGATGGAAGATTTTTATAATGTCCACAGAAAGAATTATTATTAGACAACATGAAATTAAATTTGCAATATTTAAGAGTCCCATGCTTGTTAATGTGAGCCATCAATTTTAAAATGAAAAGACAGAAAATGTCCATCTGTAGTAGCTGGTGATCTGTATCACCTGCAAAGAAGAGAAAATGTTTTAATTCTATTTTGTGAAGAAAGAAGTTGATATTATTGGGCCTACTTTGAAGAAAGGTATGGTTTATCTCTGAATCAAGAACTAATAAATTCCCTAAATAGAAAGATAGCCTCTACATATTCATGAGTGACAGTGGACTTCCCTTATATGTGCCTATTCAACTTACACTCGTGGGAATCATCACTGTGTGATACCTAAGCCCTGTCAGAATAAGAAGGCCAGTCAGTGTACATCTTAATATACAACACAACAGTGGTCCTTAAAGAAAAAGCGCTAATTTCATGGCTCAAGAAATAGGGATGTATGCAGGAAGGTGCTATATCAAAACTAACATTTGCTGACAGCCAGAAACTCATAACAGGGTCATTAGCCTGTCTTGAGAGAGAGATCAGCTGGAATGTCCCGGGCTCCACAAGGCCGGTACCAGACCAAGATAACCTTCTCACAGGCCCAAACCAATGAGTTTAAAGGTTAAGAGCACTATCCAATGAAAATGTGCTGAGCTGCTGTTTCTGTACTCTGCCCTCTAAAAAGGTATAAAAATGCTTGGGTGAAAGCCTATGGGGCTGCCTCACCTCACGGTGCAGGTCAGCCCCAGAGCTCTGGTTCAATAAACCTCTTGCTGCTTGCATTGATCACTGCCTTCATGTCTCCTGGAGAGGGGCCTCCCTGGAAGAAAGGCCGATCGAGTCTTTCAGTCTGACTTAACATCCTATTAGAAACATTCAGCCAATGAAGTACTCTTTAGAAACATATGTATGTGTATATGTGATAGTAAATAAATATGGACGGAATTGTCTTCTCAACAAAATTTAAAATTACTTGAATGCGAATAAGAATTTCTGAAACATAAAGTTACAAAGGACTAAGGGTTTGTATTTGGCTCCACATGAGTTACACCAAATGTACATGCTTATGGCATGCTTCGAAAAAAGATGGGAAATTTTCAAAAGCACAGCTGGGCTGCAGTCAATTCAAACCTTTAAGAGTCAAAAAGAATTCAGGTCTGGGACATGTCTCAATGGGTAAGATGCTCACTCCACAGACTTGTGGGCTTCGATTTGAATCCTTGCCTCCCTTGTAAAACTGAGAGTGGTTGAATGTACCTATAACCCTGGGGAAAAGCTGACAGAGGCAAGCCAGGCCTGTCAGTTCCGGTGCCTGATGGCAGCCAGTCTAGATGAAATAGGGAGTTCTAGGCTCGGTGTCGAATCTCATTTAGAAATAAAGGAAGATATGTACAGCCCACCTCTGGCCTGGAAACATGCATGTACAGGTGAGCACACCTGCCCACACATGCAGTTAAGCATAAACTGCACACACACAAAAGAAAACAGAGGCCCACATCTGCTGGGAGTGGGGAATGGGGGAGGATTTGGTCATTGAGATGCAAAGAGGCAGAAATGCCAGGTGGGAATGCCTTGCAGTTTGGCAAGCCTAGGCTTTGACTCCAGTTCTGGGAGCTTGACTGTACTCTTAATTTAATTTAACAACAGAGCAGTGCTCTTAATTTAACAATGCAAGAATCTTTCAGCACCACAAAAACCTGTCTGCTCTTGAGAGACAGAAAGGCAGAGGGGGCGCTTTTGTCATGTAACACCAAACCTGGTAACTCCGTAAGACACCTGTGGTGGTTTGAATAGGAATGGCCCTCACAGATACTTGAATCTCATAGGTGTTTGAATGCTTGGCCCTTAGGGAGTGGTGCTATTAAGAGGTATGGCCTTAGTGGAGTGGGAGTAGCCTTGTTGGAGGAAGTGTATAATGTGGAGACAGGTCTTATAATATGCTCAAGCTATGCTCATTGTGACACACAGTGCCTCCTTGCTGTCTGCTGATCAAGGTGCGTGCCCTTCCACCAGCCTTGAGTAGGATAAACAAACCCTTGTTGGTTTTACAACCTCTGGCCTCATTGCATTTGCAATTTCCTACAAGAGCCTTGAGGAGTTGACCACCAGCAGAGATTGCTTACTAACTCAATCCAGCTGAAACTAAGGATGGGGTCTGTGGGCTTTCCTTATATAAACTCAGTGCTAAATATTAAACTTGAGCCTTGATCAGAAACTTTGTCTTGGCTTCATTCTTTTCTCGCACTCTGTCCTTTTTCATTTCCGGCTTCCCTTTCAAGTAGACCCAGTTCATCCATGCCTGCTGGACAGCAACAAAGATGTAGAACTAATTCTCAGCTACCTCTCTAGCACCATGTCTGCCTGTAAGCTGTCATGCTTCCCACCAAGATGATAATGGACTAAAACTGTAAGCCAGCCCCAATGAAATGTTTTCCTTATTAAGAGTTGTCTTGGTCATTGTGCCTCTTCACGGTGATGAAACCTTAACTAAGGCATCATCCAGCCATACTTCTTTGTGCTCCAAGTTAATTGCCCCTACTCCCCATTTCCCAATAGAAAGTTAACTTTCTTATTACCACTCTACTTGAAATAAATAAAGACACACAGTAGGTAGGTTGAATGAGAAATGTTATCCATTGTGTAAAGTATGAGAACACTCAGGCCTTAGTCCTTAGTTGCATTTGTGATGGTCATGGACCATTGGGGAAGTAGAGCCTTGCTGGAGCACATACGCGGCTGAGAGTTGGATGTGAGAGTTTATAGACTGATGGCACTTCCAGTTCACTATGCTTCCCATTTGGGTTGAAGATGTGATCTCTCAGCTTCCTGCTTTTGCCCTCAAGAGCTGATTGCTGCCATGTGACCCTGCTATGATCATGATGAACTCTTACCTCTCTGGATCTGTAAGCCCAAATGAAATTTTTCTTAAGTTGCTCCTGATTATGATACTTTGCCACAGCAATGAAAAGGAACCAACATGTTTCCAACTTTATTGTGTGAATTTTATATTTATAAAATCGAATTATAGCAGAGCTTCACATTTCTGATTCTTGCTATGGCTTCTAGTGTTTTGTTTTCTCATACAACTAAGGTACTTGGAGAGCTGTTTTAGTGGCCTGTAAGCTCCCCCTGAGCTTTCTATGTTCCCTTCAGATTCCCAGATTCCCAACACATACTTTCAACTTTGCATCATCATAAACAAGCTAGGAAAGGGAGAAGACCTTTATGTAAATGGTTTTTGCATCTTACAATAGATAAGTGAATTTCCTGAATTGTGAATAACACCTCTAGAGATATAAATGGAAGATAGTTGAAATGACATTCTCTCCCACTCCCAATTATGGAGTAAGGATTCCATAACTCACTCCAAACTGCCAAGTTCCATAGAATACATTAATGCAAAGCCCAGAGAAGAATGCCAATAACTCCCTTTTTCTAAAGATTAAAATTCCCTCAGGGGGATTCAACAGAGTTATGCCAAAGCTGAATTTAGATAAATAAATAGAAGGAAAGACAGAGGGGTGCATAGGCCAAAGTCATGAGCATTTTGTTAGTTAGTTAGTTACCTAGTTACTTAGTTAATTAGTTCTTATTTGTTTTGTTATCTGCACAGTGAACTTCTTATTTAAGATCTAGTACTTAGTTTGAGTTTTTAAAATTTTAAAACTTTTACGTTTAGGACACTAATTGAATTGGCCTCCTTCTCTCTAATGTAAGGTAACTAAAAAAAAAGCTGTTAATATATTATCTTCTGCATGTTCCTTAAGGTTACCTGGATTAAGATATTTAAAACTGTATTTAGAAGTGAATGTAAGGTCACTCTCAGACCTGTCTCCTTTATGAAAAGAGAAAATTAATAATCCATTATGTTTAGATCCCTCAAGCATAGAGCAAATTAAATACTCAGATGTGTTTGAGAAAATACTGTCCAAGTTCAATATTATAGATTTCATAACAAATTAACATTTATCTTTATTCAGCATTAACACAAGTATCCAAGATTGAGTTACAATACCTGCATTCATAAAAGGTAAGTTTTCTTTCCCGCTCAGACTTTCTGGTGCTGTGGATTCATACACCAATGCACACTGGAATACAATAAAAAAAAATTAATCTTACTTTAACATAATAAAATGAGAGATAAAATTATTTACTTTTGTTTGCAGCAACATGAGGCTTTATATTTGGTTTCAAGAGTTTATACAAATATTTTGCTTAAACTGTTTCTAGCTTCATCTTGACTGTATTGCTTACTTAAATCATGACTATTTACTCATGTTTATATGTAATACATTTGGACTAATTACAGAGTACATGTTAGCTCTAGTTAAAGGGCACTCATGGAATAACTTAAAAAAGAAAATGATTACCCCTGAAGCACAAAAATAAAATTTACATTCTTAGGAAAGCGAGCCTTGCTAAGTACCAAATATTTGTATTCTTTTCACATTGGTGAGTTTCACCAGATCATTATCTAGATTTTAGGTAAGGGAAATATTAAAATAAAAGTATTTTGAATAATCTCATTTATTGGACAAACAGATATTCTTGGTCTCTAGTAAAACAATGCAAACCCTCGCTCATTTTAAATAATAAAGATAATTATAAAATAATTATAAATAAAATATAAAATATAATCCCTGACACTATTAATGATATTCTGCTATGCTTTCAGACAGGAGTCTAGCATAACTATCTTCCGAGAGGCTTCATCCAGCAGCTGATGGAAAAAAGATACAGAGACCCACAGCCAAACAATAGGCAGAGCTCGGGGAGGCTTGTGGAAGGAGCCTGAGTAAGGATTTATGATGCTAGAGGGATCAAGTACACTGTGAGATGACCTAGAGACTAAAAGATACTGGACCCATGGGGACTCACAGAGACTGAACCACTAACCAAAGAACATGCAGGGGCTGGACTTAGGCCTCCTAACACAGATGTAGCAGATGAGCAGCATGGGTCTCCTAACTTTCTACACGTGGGTCTCCTAACAATTGGAGTGTGTGTCTGACCCTGTTGCCTGCCTTTGAATCCCTTCCCCTAGCTGGGCTTCCTTGTCTGGCCTCAGTGGGAGAGGATGCACTTAGTCCTGCTGATGGATGTATCAGGGTGACTTGGTACCCATGGGGGGTCTCCCCTTCTCTGAAGAAAAGGGGATGGGGGAATGTGGGAAGGGGATGAGGGTAGGACGGAGAAGAAAGAGGCTGCAATCAGGCTGTAAAGTGAATAATAAAATTTGAAAAATATTGTAAAAGAATACATAAAAATAATAAAGAGGAACATTTCACATAACCTGATGCGTGGAATCAATGATTGAGAGTCCGTAACATATGAAGCTACGAATTCTCCGGGTAGAAGGAGAAAAAGATATAGAAGAGGAGAGTGACATGACCCCAGTGATCCTTCCATAGCAGGAGAGAGTTCTTCAAACAGTTGCTCCACATTTTCCTATGAAGCCATAATCCACAGAAGAAACAAGGTTCTTCTGGCCCCAGTGGGTTGGTGAGAGACTAATGTTCCTTTGTCTTTAACCCAAGAGAGGAGGAAGTAGGAAGAATTTTCACAGCACGTATGCCAGATACTAATAGCTTAACATAAACAAAATTAAACAAATAAAAGGCCTAGAATGTTCTTCGGTTGAAAGAGTCTAAGGGAAGCTGTTATCTGTCTGTAGGTCCTGCTAGGCTCTGCAGGACAGAGGACATAGCCTCAGATCTCTGTCCCCAAGGAGTTGACCCAGAATTCCTTGGACTATTTCCTGTCTGCTCAGACGTGCATCTCCTTACCCTCATTTCCACCCCTCTTCCTTTCCCCAGAGACTAGTCTTTCTAGAAGCTCAAACATGGAACCCTGAATAATAAAGAAACACACAGTCCTTAAACATTTTGAAGAGGAAGGAAACAATTCACTCTTTGTTAATAACACCAAATCCTGCCTTGCCTGTGACATTCATTTACATTATTCAGTTTGTTTGTTGGAGAGAATAATATAGTTTTGCTGTTCCTCTATCGATTTCTTTCTTTACAGAAGAGTTACTATGGAATTTTATGCCTTTTCAGTGATTTTCCTGACCAAGCAGAAGTTACATGTGGTCCTCCTTAGCACATAGCTAGAGTGGAGATGCATGGTCTTAAAAATCTTAAAATCACTGGACACTCATGCAGTAAGGCTACTTTAGGCCACTCCTCCTGTTTGCAATGTGTCCTGAGCTCATTTCCGTTTACACAAAGCTGTTAAATCACTTACAAACACAGTAATCACCATGTCAGTATGTCATGTCTATTTGCTGGAGACAGACACAACTATCTCAGACTGCCATACAAATGCTTTTGCAGTGCGTGTGTGACAGCTGTCCATGGAATAATTGGCTACAGCTTTGAGATACTGTCTTTTGACAGGAAGGACACTGTCAATAGAACGTAGCAGGACAATTTACATGGGGCCTTTTAAACAAAATACAGAATTCACAGAGATCGATCGAGGCTATTCTTCTGAGATAATACTTTCCTCCACAGAGGCAGCGCTGACTCCTGGTCATCAAAGACTACTCAGTGATTCCTAACAGAAGGTCCTCCTCTGTGACAGAGAAGCCACCCAAATGTGAACTTCTCACTCCTCATCTCTCATCCAAACGGCAAAGCAGATGGTATACTATCAACTTAATAGCTTGCTCCTTTTGAAATTACCATCCACTGTTCTCTGGAGATTTAGATCTATGACACAAAATCAGACCCCATGCAGCTAATTAATTCAACTAATATTCCTCACCAGAAAGCAAGTTAGAAAATTGACTAGCATATTAATTTTAAGTTTATCTACTCTAGAACCATAACAAAGTAAGTTTCTGCTTTCTAAGTCACCTAGAACAGAAACTGCAGCAAAGTAAACTTCTGTTTTTAAGTCAACCTGTGTCTTCCCCAGGTCCTCAGTGCTGGAGTTACTCATAGCCATGTTGAGCTTTCTAATGGGTGCTGGGATTCAAGGGCTTGTTTGACTAGTGCTATTTCAACTAAGCAATCTTGTCAACCTTTCAAAACCATGTAGATTATGAAGAGGGTTATAATTTCAAAAGCACCTCCTACATTGGTTAATTTCTTTATCAGTTGTCAGCCACATAGATTTAGCTCAACTCTAGTGGTAACCTGTGTTCCATCCTTCAGAACAATTTTAAATAGAAAGATCTATGGAAAGGTTTATACTTGTGCTTTTCTAAGAACATCCTGAGAATCACTGAAATAAAATTTCTTTTCATGCAACTTATATAAATATTGTATATCTTAGATCTTAATATATGTTCTTCACTTATTCATAAATATTCTTAGGGTTTGGCACAAGAGTGTAAGTCATTTTATAAAGAGAAAAAGTTTCATCTGTTATGAACCCATATCGCTGGCTCAGAAAAATTATGTGCAGTAAGGCAAGACATATTATGGGTAAGAAGCTCTACATTGCTGAAAAGAATGCCACTCAGGTTACACAGCTTCATTTTATTGATGGCCTAAAGCCATGAGCAGGTAAACTCTGAGCAGAATACAGACAGGGCTCAAGACAGACTCACTTCCCTTACTTTGCATGATGTTATCATAGCAATGAACTGGTGTCTAGGGCTGGGTGAACTGTTGGCATAAAACAAAGACCTAGGGCAAACTCAGCCTCCTCCAGTTTGTACTGCCTCTTTGAGTAACGGTCTGGTGTAAGGGGACAGGTGAGCTGAGAGAACAGACAGTAAAGAGACATCCAGGGACAGGCAGACTGGGCATAGTGGCTCAGCTTTGAAATGGGAAGTGATGCTCTGACAGCTGGGATCAGGTGGATTGCCTCAGGTCCAGGCAGGCCTGTGTGTCCACGTCAGCACGTGGTGACCAGTTTAGAATTCTAGTTGTCCTTTGTCCATGTTAACATGAGAATGTCACATAGTGGTAAAGATGAGTGTCATGTGGGCACGCTCCAGGAACATGGCTGAAACAGAAAGTCTCAAATGTCAAAGCCCAAATCGTGTCATGGCCCAACACTCATAAGCAGCCTTGGGATAATCCGCGATGTGCACTAGTGTTCCCGGAAGATGGGAGGAGAGCACAGGAAGGGAGGAGGGCGTGGTTTATGGAAAGAGGAAATACCTTAACCTGCTCAGAGAAAACAAAACACTTTTGAAAGGCAGTCCTTAATATTTTTCAAATAAATAAATATAATTTTTTAAATTGTTAAGTAAACATCATCTCCTAAGTAGATATTCCCTAAGGTTCAGTTGTCAAGCATATTCTGTGATGGCTAATCTTGTTTATCACCTTGGCTACAAATGGGGTCCTCTGCTGGGAATTCCTGTGAGGGTGTTTCTCAGTCAGATTATTTGATGCAGGAAGACTTATCCTGAATGTAGGCTGTGTCTTCTGATGGTAACCCAGCAAAAGGAACACAGAAGAGGAAACATGTTTTTCTCTGTTTAGTTTTGTTTTGTTTTGCTTGCTTGCCCTTGCTCTTGCTGGGAACTTCATCTGCCCTTTTGTTGTGGCATTCCTTCCCTGATGTTAGAAAAAACTTCTTTAGAATGCTAAAGTTAGTGAAGACAAGAGCTCCCCAGGAAGCCTCCAGGCCTTTGGCACCAGATGGAACTTCAGAGATATCCAGTCTCATGGATTGAACAACTACTGAATTCTCAGCCTCTTCAGTGTGAGGCAGCTATTGTTGGCCTACTTGGAAAATAATATAAATAGCATATTAAATATATAAAATTATTTATATATGAATATATTTGGTATATGATATATAAAGGCATATATAACACACATATATATTTTCATTCTATACACACACTTTACACACATTTTACACACACACACATATTCTATCAGTTTCAAATGCTCCTTTACAGAAGAACCCTGACTAATACACATCCTACATTTTTACGTTAAGAAGTACTAAGTCACAGCAGGTTTTATTCTTTAAAATGTTCACTTAAAACAACATATAAGTTATATTATGAAAAATTATTTTGTTATTAAAATTATAACATAAAAATTATTTCCTATAAAGCTCCTGGAAGGTTTTAAAGGCCAACGATGCGCCCAATTGTTTTAACACTATACAATCATAGCGCTTGTAAGAAAAAGATTTAGGTTGATATTTATATTGTTTGTTGTTACTGCTTGTTACTGTAACAGGAAAGAAGAAATAGAAGGGACTATGCAGACATTTCTTGGGCTTTGGTTACAAACACACTGTTTACTTTGTTTATTATATTTCTGCCCTTAAACCTCCTCCAAACTATGTATCTATTTTATAATCTCTCTCTCTCTCTCTCTCTCTCTCTCTCTCTCTCTCTCTCTCTCTCTCTCTGTGTGTGTGTGTACAATTTCATAAAATGCAAAGTTCTTGTTAAATATGCCTCCCTTCATATAAAATTAAAATTAAAATTGCATCTCTTTCCAAAGATGTCTTTGGGAATAAAGAGCAGGCTACTCTTGGCAGTCATTTTCCCAGAATCCTCCCTGCATCCCATGCAGGGTAATTACGGCAGAACGCAACAATGATCAATACTGTTGTTCCAACTGAGAAGAGATGATATCAACGTGGGAGCTGGCACCGAAGAGAAAGGTGTTTCTGAATGGACAGAGCTTCCCACAGCTCCGAGTAAATGGCGTTCTGGTTCCGAGAGCAAATGCACAGGTTGTCCTTCCATCCCAGGCATGAGTTCTCATTTAGCTTTTGAATAATGAGATTCCAACCCCCACAGGCTGTTGGCAAGACAGGCGTCTGGCAAAGCTTATCACTTCTAATTTAATCTGTGCAACGAGCTGACTGCCATCCTACCGTTTGCCCCTGCACATTTGTTGTGATGTGGTCGGTGTCCCCATCCTCGATCTCCCCCATCTTCACGAGGCTGACTTCTATGGTGCCGACCACTCTGCCACCATCTGAGGTTCTGCAAGTGAAAAGTCAATGAAATATCAAGGTAAGTGTCATCTCCCTTATAACCCGTCTAGAACACATTTACTTCTGAAAACCATGGATTGTTACTTCCTTTAAACAGAGCTGCTCAAGGCACTGGAAATCATGTTGCTAGCATTATACCATCTTCATGAATTCATGAGATAAGACCACAGGCTGGACCTCTTGGAAGGCTCTCAGGAGCACCCTCAGGGAATAACACAATGCAAAAAATGAAAACCCTACACTGTATAATAAACCCTGTGTTATAAATGCAAATGTCTGCAATGGCATAAACTGTCACCCCTCTATCCCAACCACATGAGATAAAGCTTATGTCTATCACAGCAGCATCGCCAAGTAAAACAGAAAAGAATTATCTGTGTATACTGGTACAGCTGGGCCATGACTCCAAAACTGGACTATGATTCTATTCTTTAACATTTTTTCTTCTTAGTAGAGAAAGTAAAGATTATGTGCCAGTGAACTAAGTGAAGATGCACAAAGTAGAACCAACGAATGTGCTCAGTAGGGCTTCTCATTCTTTAGACAAAGGCACGGATCTAAAGCAGAAATGACTTATGCGGGACGCAAGTGGCAACTCCAGGCTTTCATCCTCCTCCCATTTATTACCCATTGAATGGTTTCATCCGGACTTAATGATGCTGCTGATTTTATTACTAAGATTATCATCATCACAATCTTCATTGGTGTAAAAACTATGATTGACAACTATAGAGCAAGCTAAGGATAAAGTTAACCAACATCATGATTAATGATTCTCTGGGTTCTATTTTTAGGCAGAAAGAGAAAATCTGCAGAATGAATGGCTCTATTACACCGTGCTACATAGCTGCCCTTTCGCCTTGTGAAAACAGGGCTGTGCGATTCAGGGATCTGATGCGTTATAACTTCCTTCAGAAACCTGCTGCCTCGCTGTCTCGGGTTAGACACTAATTATCTTTGCTACTGTGTCCTATTCTGAAATTTGTTTAATTTTAGTCTGAGCATTGATGTTGTATATAATGTAACCAGCACCTTGTGAATATGGCTGTGGTGTTATAAGAGGTGTCAGTCAGAAAAAGAAATAAGAAAATTAATGTAGTTCATCAAAATGCTAATTAAAGGATGACTAAATTAAGTAAAAATGATGCTCGATTATGTTACGAGATCATGGCGGTTTTCCTTCTAGTAAAATAAATGCAGCAATTAAAATGTACCTAAAGAAACTAGAATAGAAAATTCCTGGTGATATTTGTACAACTAACCTCACGTTGTAATAAAATAAGCACTTTTCACATAGAAAAATATTATTGTTAAATAGTATGCTAAATGTCTTAGTAAGATATGAAATAAATGCTTCTTATAATTTTAAAACCAATAGGAATTAAAATATCAACTTTAGTTTTGAAATCAATATAGAAAAGATTTCACTGTGTGTGTGTAAGTGTGCAAGTATGGGTGTGTGAAGGATGATCTGTGAGGGTGTGGAAAACCATATAAATGCTAATTCTGAAAAGTTTTAAATAATTCACTTTATCATTTTCTGTTTAAATATGCCAAAACAAGGTGTTCCAAGTCATAAAATGGCATATCTCTGAATAATTCTTCAATACTTGTAGTTAAAAGGTTTAATCATTATTTGTATAGGTACTACCAATCACCGTTTCCTTGACAGGTGTAGATATTTCTCCCCTGAAATTGATTACCTGTCACACAGATATCTTTTAATTCTTAAAGACAATTATTTGAACTCTTTTGGCTTGAGCACACTAAGCTAGTCTAAGTTTAAGAAATGCAACGTCTGTGTCTAACACTCTGAATTTTCTCTCTCAACTAGCACACACATTACATGGGAAGACCAAACCCCCTGATTAATGGTCCACTCTCTTCCAGGGCTGAGTAATAAAAGGATTATGGCACCATGGATACATATATGTAAATGAGGACTGCGTTGGGCAGGTCATGGGAAACTTTGCTCTTCTCAGTTGTGACTCAGTCCTTCTTCTGCAGTCTACACTCTGTAAGATGATAAATGGAAGGTATTCAGCCCTCTGTATGACAAAGGTAGCTACTTCTTCTCCATTTCAACCTGGTAAAAGCAGCTGTACAGCAGCAGGCATAAACAGAGAGACAGCTATCTCAGGGCATCTTCAAGAGTGTGTGAATGCTCACAGCACATACAGAAGCGTAGTTCTGCTGTGAAGTTTAAAATCCTAATGGTGGAGAACAATTGAGTCACATTTGCAATCCAAGAGAGATTTCTGTAAATGCTAAGGTAGATTAACAGTCAGTGCACAAGGTGTGTGTGGGTGTATGTGCGTGCGCAAGCATGCGTGTGTGCGTATGGGTACCTGTATATTTCTGAATCACTGATCTTTTGTTCCCTTTGAAAAACATCTGGCTACTCGCTCAGTGACTCACCTGCCTTTTGAATTTCCTATTTTATCCCCTATTACAGTGGTTTTCAACCTTTCTAATGCTGTGGCCCTTTAATGCAATTTCTCATGTGCTGACCGCCAATCATAAAATTTCATTGCTACCTTATAACTATAATTTTATGCTGCTATAAATCATAATGAAAATATCTGTGTTTCCAGATGGCCCTAGGCCACCCCTATGAAAGGGTCATTCAGCCTTCAAAGGGATCATGACCCACAGGCTGAGAGTCACCGTCCTAAACACTTACAAAAGTAAGGCTCTTGCCGAGATACTACTGATACTGCAGAAGTCTAGCTTGAATGCCCTCTCCAGTCACTTTACATAGGCAGCTGTTTGAAGGTTTCAGAAGTATACATTCCCTCCTGAGATCTGTAGCACCCAGACGGGAATCTGGTTAAACTGAATTCGCGACACCCAAACCTGGTTCAGTCCTTTAATTGAGCTAAAATGTAAAGTATATTTTGGGTTCTTCAACAGTTTCCCACCCAGAGCACAGCCATCAACACCCTCTTAGTTGGCCACAGTTCATGGACCAAAAGATTGTTACAAAACAAACAAACAAACAAAAACCAAAATCAAACAAAAACTTCTTAAAGATCTAAAAATATACTGGTTGTGGTGTTGTTGTTTTTCAGATTGAGAACCAAACCCAAATTTCCCTTTATTTCAAAATAGCATTCTTAGCACCATTCCACAATGCCTTCCAAAAGCATCAGAAATATTTGGTCAGTACAACAACATCGACCTCCTATGTAATATTGAACTATGCTTCCGGCTTATACTGATCAGATGGAAAAAGCTTTAGGAACTGTAGCTTAACAGTCATTCAGCAAGGAAGCCCCATTAGATTCTAACTTTTGAAAATGTATCATTATCCCTATGATAATGTATTGAAGAGAGTTTGGACTAGAAGCCAAGAAACTCTACTTCTACTCTCAGCTTAGCTATGGATTAGCTACTTGGGTTAAGGCATACTCCTCTTCTGGGTCCAGTTTAACTTACTGAGAAACAGAGTTCAAACCACTACTCAACAAAAAACAGAAGACACTCTAAGCCCTGTGCTCTGATCATGTGGATGTCTCCCTCTTAGACATCAGTGGCCAATACATTGATATATATGTGAGAAAAACGTCAGGCATGACACAGTCTCTCTGTTACACGTCAGCTACCTACCCATCTACACTTACCCCCCAAACAACCCAAATGCCTGACAAACTTGGGCAGTAACTGGACAGATATGATTGATCCAAACACAATGGTAATCCTTGTACATCCTAGAAACTCATGTGGCAATACGAGGTTGATGTATTAAATACCCTGTGCACATAAAGGGGCAAAGTCACATGTTTTATGTGCTGCATTGCTGGCTCATTACAACCCAGGAAATCACAAGAGAAGAAAGAGAGGAAAAAATCACACTCCTGCAATATCCCCACCACAATATCAAGCTCCCTTTCCATCATCGAAGGGACTCCAATATTAAACTGTAGTAAGGTGTGGAAGGGAAAGAAAGAGGGATTTCAGCATCATGAATCTATACACCCTTCCTACCTAGGCTTTCAGAAACATGGAGGACAGCAGCAATGGAGGCTCTTAAAAGTCTGACTTTAAAATAACCCCCTAATGCTTCCTAATGAAATAGTCAATCTCAGAGGCTGAAACATACATGTTTTTAGAAGACAGAAGGAAATGTAAAACAGTCTTTAATGACATGCATTCTCTGAGTTTCTACCCTATTTATTTTGCCATCCTTTAACAGATCAAAAAGAAGAAGAAGAGAAAAACACTCCTGAAGACGTTAAACATCGAAATGTAAATAACTCCTCTTTTCTGGAAATGTCACTGCAATGCAAACTAACAAATGTCTCTGTAAACATCCAGGGGAAAGCCATCATTAGCTCTGTCAGGCTCTGTGAATATCAAGCAGTCCCGGTGTCACACATAGGGACCTGCAGCTGCGAGACACACTCTGCATCTAAGCCATCTAGACATGTAGCTAGGAAATGAAAAATCTCATCTGGACAAGAAAATAAACAAAGGCCATATGTAGCAGACACAGCGAGTCTTCCTGGTTCATATAATTAGACTGTTAGATTATCCCTGGTCATATGGAAGTAAGAAGCCCATGTGGGAAGATAGCTGACGACACCTGCATTCTGTATGACAGACATTGGTATTCACAACCACCAAAGTTCCCCAAGCATTAGGTTCCAGCAGGTCTCGGTGGTTTAGCCTGCACACTCTATTGTGTCGTGTCTGGGGCTTTATCTACTTGCTTCATAGACTCATGCCCAGAAATGTGATGGGACTCAACTCCCCTTCTATGAAGCTTTAGTACAATCCCATATACCAGCTGAGGCCCTGATTTCCCAATCTAGAATTCCAAATACCTTTTTCTTTTGGTCTCACTATTTTATATTTTATACATTTTAAACCGAACCCTCCATGCCTTGAAATCCAAACCCTAATGTTCCTTCCTGATCCCTCTTAAATGTGTCGGTCCCTCACACAGCATCTCGATAGCTTTCTCAGTTCTTGTCCACTCTACCTGAAGAGCCCATGTCTTCTTCCCTGGCATCCCTCTCTAACATCCCGCCCACACCAGGTCTTCCCTACACCCTTCTTTTTATAATTTTACATTGGCTTATCATATTAAAACCCGCTAGCTATTGTTCAAACTAAACTAGAGGCCAAACAGTATAGTCTACTGCCAAAGTTTATGGAAAACTCTGCATGTTGATTCCTGTGGATTTACCTCATCACTAAACAATTGTCACTTGTTTTAAAGATATATTTGTTTATTTTATGTGTATATGTGTACCTAGGTGTGTGTGTGTGTGTGTGTGTGTGTGTGTGTGTGTGTGTGTGTGTGCGCGCGCGCGCACATGTGCACTACATGTAGGCAGTGCCCTCAAAGACTGGACACGTTATGGAATCCCCTGGAATTATAGTTATAAGCAGCTGTGAGACAAGTCATATAGGTGCTGGGAACCGCAGTTCTCTGCAAGAGTAGCATGTGCTCTTAACAGCAGAACCATATCCCAGCCCCTTGTTTCTTTGTGAGACCAGGTCTCACAGGTTCCAGGGTTAGTCTAGACTCACTTTGTAGTCAAGGCTGCGTGTGAATTTTGGCTCCTCCTGCCTCTACCTTTCAAGTGCTGGAATTAGAGGAATATGCTACAATGCCTGGTGTAAGGAAAGCTGGGAATAAAACCATGGCTCTGGTCATGCTGGACAAACATTCACCATCCGTGGCACATTTCCAGCCCCAGAATGCCTAGAGCATTGAATAGGGGAAAGTACAGTGAGCTTTGAGTAGCAAGTCCCAAGGCTACCCCAATAGCCTTCTGTGCAATTAATAGTTATGTGATCGAGAATGAGCAATGCTTCCTGTCTTAGTCAGGGTTTCTATTCCTGCACAAACATCATGACCAAGATGCAAGTTAGGGAGGAAAGGGTTTATTGAGCTTACACTTCCATGCTGCTGTTCATCACCAAAGGAAGTCAGGACTGGAACTCAAGCAAGACAGGAACAGGAGATGATGCAGAGGCCATGGAGGAATGCTGCTTACTGGCTTGCTTGCTTTTCCTGGCTTGCTCAGCTTGCTTTCTTATAGAACCCAAGACTACCAGCCCACAGATGGCACCACCCACAAGGGGCCCTCCCCCCTTGATCACTAATTGAGAAAATGCCTTACCACTGGATCTCATGGAGGCATTTTCTCAACTGAAACTCCTTAACTCCAGCTTGTGTCAAGTTGACACACAAAACTAGCCAGTATACTTCCTGAAGTTCTTCTAGCTATAGAATATGAGTTTGGTAAACCATCCTGATTTATGTAGACACAATCCAAAGTTTCTGAGAGTATGCTTTATCATAGAATAATGAATACTGTTATCATAGTTGTTATTAGTTATATATTATTATAGAATTATTGTTACATAGCTTGGGCTACAAAAAAAGCACATTGTAGAAATACTGACCATCCATGTTTCAGACCCACTGGTTTGTGAATGCCTCTTATTGCTGAAAATATTGCCAACTAAGAATTAGGAATTCCACTGACACAAATAAGCAGAAGCAAATTGTACTCTACTCAACTAAAACAAATGATAAATTTTAAATTTTATTTGAAAAGCTGTCAATTTCATGATAAAAGTAGAACATAAATAGTTTCCTTGAATTTAGGTATATTGATCAGCAAGGTGGAGAAACAAGGTTGACTTGTTAGAAATGCCTTTGTTGGGAATTTGAAGCAACTAGAGTAACACTGATGTTAACATGACATTGTAATCTGCAGGTGGATCTGCAGGTGTAGGCGATGTGGGAGGGCGACTTTACTACCACACAGTGAAGGAGCTACAGTGTCTTGCAGAAAGTATGATCAGCCACAGTATTTGAGGACTTTAAAGTTATATGGCACCAGGCATATGAGAGAAGAAAGTCAGAATCTCAAATATCAGCAAGCCACTATCTATGAGCCCCCATTTTCCCTTTAGATCTTCCTTGACCTAGACAAACACAGCCCCAGACTCAGAGATTATCCTTAGTGTAGACAGAGTCCAGACCTCTGGTGTTAGCTCAGGATATAGGATTTAGGGCTCCTGCTACTCCAAAATGAAAGAAATCTCTTTTCTCTCTTCACTCTCTTGTGCTTTAGGCCCATGTAATCTTGCTATGACTGTAGTGGTAGCAGCAATGAAAGCAGATGAAACGGGGACACATAGCCTGCTCTAAAATTCACATATTCTATAAACCATGAAAGGAGGCCTTCTCTAGGACAAGATGTGACCTCAACTGTGTGGGATGATCTACTTCACATCCCCTTCGTCTCTGTTCTCCTGCCATGTGGCCCCAGAAACTGTGGAATTCTACTATAAAAATGGGCAAATCATAATGTTGGAGAACTAACAAGGGGAAGCTGCAGGATACAGAATAGTGCCAGAAAGGTCATAGAAAAGAAAAATGAAAGGAAAAAGACCTCTTAATGTTGTGTATGGACTCCAAACCTCAATCCAGGCTGGGAGTCTGAGGTAGGAAAGGGGATCAAGAACACTGAGAAGTGGGTCAAGAGGTCAGATTGTCAGGAAAGTCTCGATGTAGTTGGACGACAAGTGTGAGGGTTTGAGCCAAAGAACACGTCGTATGGAAGCTAGGAGTGAGAATGCAGGCTGTCACCGGACGAAAACCTGGAACGCCAACAGTTAGCCACAACCAACTGGAAGACTTCTAAATAGGTTTCTAGGAGGTTCAAAATAAATAAGTTTAACATAACTCTTTCAAATATATAAAAAGGATTTATTTGATAAACCTATTAATACCAATGATATGCATCAAAAAAGTCTAGATAAGTAGACACACTTTGACAAATGATTGGAAGATGGAGTATTAGTAACTCTGTCCACAGTCCCCTAGCTGATTTATAGATTCTGGATGATCGGAACCAGCTGGTTTCTGAAGTTCGAGAAAAGGCAAAGGAAAGAGAACAGGGAAAATGAATTTGAGAAAGAAGAGTGAGAGCTGCTTTAACTGGCTGCTACTAGAAACCCATTGAAACCATATGGCTATGAAGACAGCTCAGGCGCATTCGTAAAAACGAAAAAAAAGAAGAGAAAGCCAATATGCCTATTTGGTTTCTGAAAAAAGTTAGGAGCATGGCAATGGAGAAAAAAGGCTTTTTGGTAAATGGTGCTGAGACAATTAGATCTTTATTTGTAAAAAAAACAAAATTCTGCTTGAACTTCGCAACTTTAGTAAACGATAGTAGTTCATGGAACTAGAACTTATAAAAATGATGCAAGGGAGACTGTGAACCAAACATAGGCAAAGAACACATGATATCAAATTCATGCCCGTGGAAAGAGAAAGGTATTAGAATTGGGAAGCTAATTACAATCCAGTCAGCATTTGGAAAGTGAAGGCAAGAGAATGGAGAATTACAGTGCTAGCCTGGGCTAAAAATAATAAAGTTATCTCAAAACATCAAAGAAATGGAGAGAGAGGGTGGGAAAGGGGAATGAAGAGGGAGAGAAAGAATGAAAGATGAAGAAATATCCAGAAATAGGAACTTCATTGAAATTGACATTATCTCTTTAGGCAACATTGTTATAGGCATAAAACGACAAGTGTTTGGCTAGGAGAAGGATTCTGATATGGTCTGTATGAAAAAAGAACTGGAACCTAAACTAGGGAAAAGCTCTCTAAACTCTGTAGCAAGGAACCAAGAAGACAGCCTAAATGATCCACGTGTGAAATGTTTGACCACTTCCATTTCAAAAGGAGGGTGTGCCAATGGCAAAAGGCGTGTGAGGAGGTGACCAACAGCCAGAGAAGATATGCCTTTATGAAAACTAAAATCACTATAATATGCTGTTTCAACAGTTTGGGCAACCAGGAAGGCTGCACAGTGTCTGGCATCCTCACACAACACTGTTATGGAAGCATTTCAGAGGTTTCTTATAAAGCCAAAATTTTCTCAGGTAACCTAGAAGCACAAATCTTAAATAATTATCCTAGAGAAATAACAACTTTTGATCACTTTAAAAAGTGCACACAATACATTTAGCAGCCTCATTCATAATCAGCAGACAATGAGAACACCTTACATGTCATTTAATATGAATTATTAAACTACCTGTGGTATATCTACACCATGGAATATTATCTATGATGATAAGAAACATGGTAGTCACCAAAACTTGTATGGGTTGTAGGCATTAGACTGAGTGGATGAAGCTGATCTCCAAGGCTTAGATACTATTACATATCAAATGGCCAACTTCTATCTTAAACATTAAAAATCTACTAGAAGGGACAATAGATTCTCTGGTGACAGAGAATGCTGCTATGGGTGGTGATCCAGTGAAGGGCCAGATCTACACTCTGATTCTGATACTCTCATGAGAATGTACTTGTGCACTATTATTTACAGAAATGTAAAAAATACTTTTACTCTGTTAGTTTATGAAGTTGAATAAATGAGAAAGAAGACTGTCATCTTCTCTGATAATAAATTAACAAGCAAAACAACAATTTATCTTGAGAATATAAAGAAGCTCATCTTAAGAGGATTTCTCTTCCATTTCAACCAAATTTAATTTTTAATATTTCATTGGGATGCCAGACTCAAAGTATATATTTTATATTATGCACTATGCTTTTAAAGTAACCAAAGACATTAGAGACGATATATATAAAATGGGGGGAGAGGGGAAAGGCCACAAGAACAATGAGAACCAGCTCATTAAACTGGCCAGAAAATCGCTCATTCAAAGGCACACAATGAATTTCCACCACCAGTGATCTAGGGTCTACCGCTAAAAATATTCATGTAGACATATAGAAAGAAACTCCTCCTAGGTTTTTGCTTTGTTTTATTGTGTTTACGTGTTTGGATTATTCATTTTAGTAAGATTAAAGGAAAGAATGGATGGAGAAGAGGGATACACATACGGGAAGAAGCTATTGAAAGAGGAAGCAAGTGATATCAAAAGGAGGATTGTACAGGTTTAGTACACAAGGAGCCATAAAACTTGACTATGTGTAGACTTTTCTAAAAAAATATATATTGGGGCTGATGAAATGACTTCCTGGGTAAAGGTGATTGCCACTCTGCCTGATAACTGAGTTTAATTCCCAGAGTCCACAGAGTGGAGGGACAGGCCCCATGCCTGTGTGGTATCTTCTGAGGCCCACATGAGTGTTGTGACATGCAAGACAGACAGACAGACAGACAGACAGACACACACACACACACACACACACACACACACACACACACACCTAGATTAACATAAAATCTAAAGATTTAAAAAAAAAGAATGTATAGATCTTTAAGGCAGGGGCAAATTATCATGGCAGCTAGGCAGAGATTTTGTGCTTCCTACAGAACAATTTAATGTGAATGATTTTCAAATGTTATAATGCAAATCAAAATGCATTTAGATACTAAAATCGTACATGACACTCATGGACCATTGGAGCACTTCGTTATTAAAGACTGATGATAAAACAGTATTTAACATTAAGATTTTGAGGTACACATTTTTAATCAGACAATTTTTTTGTGCCTTTGAGTCTTGTGTTGACTTTTAATAGTAGGAAGAAGTACAAGAGATTTCTCCAGGAATGCTAGAACCAGAAGGTCAGAATTATGGTGTGAGAACATAATTTTAAAGTATAATGTATTTCAAACCTGTACAGTCAGAAATTCAATGATTTTTAAATTATGGGAGGCATGTACACTGAAACGAACAGCTCTTATGACCTACATTCTCATACTTAATTGCTTCTGGGTTTGTTTTTAATTCTTCTGTGACTCACTAATCAAATCTTCCAGTTTTCCAAGTGACACTTTCTTTATTCTCCTCTAATTTAGCAACATCTTCCACCCATAATTCTTTGAAATCCATAGAAATTCTATAGAAATATAAAAATAATGTAAAATTAATAGAAAATAATCATTACTTTAAAACACTTGTTAATTATAATATTAATCACTTCCAGTCACAGAAAGAGAACACAGAAAAGGACAAAAGTGCCCATCTTTATGGAAACTCAGACACCATTTCTAGAAACATATAAGCTATCTGTCAGATGGGCAGGTCCCTGGAGGAAAGGAATTAGTGCAGACGGAGAGAGTAGTGCTGTGCTGAGGCTGTTACTTTATAATCAGTGGCAGGTAAAGGTCTCAAATGACGTTTGAACAAGCACCAAAAGAAAGAAGAGAATGAGTGGTCCATCTCCCTGAAGTAAGAACATTCCAGAAGCATAAGGGTCAAAGGCCTTAAAATGAGTCTGTGCTCTCATGTGCTGAAAACAGCAGAGATGCTAGGCATCTAGGGAAAGGGGCTATGCGAGCTGTCGTGCTTTTATGTCTATTTCTGTGATTAAATATTTTGAACAAAAGTAACACAAGAGGAAAAATTGTCTATTTGACTAACAGTTCCAAGTTATATTCCATCTTTACAGGAAAGTCTCAAAGTCAAAGCCAGGACCTTCCGAGAGCCATATCACATCCACAGTCTAGTACAGAGATAGATGAACGCGCCAAGCACCCCCTTATTTCTCTTTCTTTCTCTCTCTTTCTTTCTTTCTTTCTTTCTTTCTTTCTTTCTTTCTTTCTTTCTTTCTTTCTTTCTTTCTTTCTTTCCTTCCTTCCTTCCTTCCTTCCTTCCTTCCTTCCTTCTTTCTTTCTTTCTTTCCTTCTTTTCCTCTCTCTCTCTCTCTCTCTCTCTCTCTCTCTCTCTCTCTTTCTAGTTAGGACCCAGCCTAGGGGAATGGTGCTAACCAAAGTGGGCTGGGACATCTCATATCAGTTATCAAGTCAGCCCCAACAGACAAGCTCACAGGATAATATGATCGATATAACTCTTCATTAAGACTCTTTCTATGTGATTCTAGGTTGTGTCCAGTTGACCGTTAAATTAACCAGTTGAAGAGACACGTGTGAATTTTATAATACGACTTAGCTAATTCTCAAAATTAGTAACTCAAAACAGCACTCTTATTTCATAGGTTCTATAGATGAGAATTCATCAGGGTCCTTGAATCAGGGTCTAACAAAGTTGAAGTCAAGATACAGCCTGGGTAGTACATTCTCATTCTCTCATGGAGGCCATAGGGAAGAACATGAGGTGTTTTTTTTGTTTGTTTGTTTGTTTGGTTGGTTGGTTGGTTGGTTGTTTGAGACAGGGTTTCTCTGTGTAGCCCTGGCTGTCCTGGAACTCACTCTGTAGACCAGGCTGGCCTTAAACTCAGAAATCCACCTGTCTCTGCCTCCCAAGTGCTGGGATTAAAGGCATGTGCCACCACTGCCCAGCTAGAACACGATTCTTATGAGAGTTGTCAAAATGTATTCCCTTGTGGCAATGTAATTAAGGTTTCCACTTCATGTCATGCTCAGCTCTCTATTTCTATCTCAAGTTGAAACTATAAGGCTGTCTCCACAGAAGTTCCAACATAGAAGGTTGCTTTTTCAGAGCTAACAGTAGGCTTGTCATATCCAGTTAGTTAAGACAGGATCTTTTTATGGTACTTTGGCTACTAATGTGCATGAGAGGCTAACCTACTACTAGAGGATGAGATCTGAACTGGTGGACAAAATGTTTCTCAATCCCTTCCCATGTTATTCCCACACTGAATGGGAAGGTGTCGTGCAAAGCATTACTCCTGTGGTGGGGATCTTTAGAACTTGCTTAGCTTCCCGCCTCTCACTAGCAAAGGTGAATGAAAGAGTTCATATTCTAGAACTTTGCAGGCTACTGTAGAAACATTTATTTTAAACTGAGGTCAGTTTTGAAGTGAGAACATGAGTTACAAGTGCAGAGATGATGGTTAGCTTGGAACGTGGAGCAGCATGAAGACAACTGAGAGAGTTAAGGCTAGGTTAGAGTTGAGGCAGATTAGAGTCTTATTTAATTTGAAGACTTGACTTCTAAGATACCTGATTGCTAGGATGAAAAGAAATAAAGCAATAGAATGTTTTGAGATGGGGAAAGTGTGTCAATAAACAAGATTTGGGTAGAAAGGTAGGCAGTACACAGGAAGGGAGTCAATTTTAAATAGTTTAAATTATGACACCTATTTGGACTTCACTTTTCAATAGGCAGATGATTGGCTTTTGACAAGAGGTAAGGAAGACTGCAAGATAAGTTGGTCAATACACTGTAGACAACTGTTAGATTCTGCTTTCCATTAAGATAGAAACCAGATAAATCTGCTGGGAAAAAGAAGAGTATAGATAATAAGGGTTTTTCTTGAAACCAATATCAGAATATAGACCTAATGACTGGTGGAATAGCTTAGTGGTCAGATGCACATATAGTATGCACAAGGCCTTGTACATTTTATCCAGTACACACAAAGGATAATAAAAGCTATTGAAAGCACTGGAGCTATTGAAAAGAGAAAAACTGAAAAAAATGGAAAGAGAAGAATTCCTACACCAAACTGTGGTGTGAGAGATATCAACATTTAGAGCACAGACCAACGAGGAACAACCAGGAGGAACAAAGAGGAAAAAGTCTTTGGTAGCAGAACATGGGGAAAAGCATGGGGCTGCAGATATCAATTGAAGAATATGTTTGAAGGAGTGAGCAACTGATCCACTGTGGAGGTAAACTCTAGTGTGAGGAACAAGGGGGATTATCGACAGGATTTAGCAACATGAGGCCACTGAGGACTGTGCCACATGCTGTTCAGGTAATGTCATGGATGAAGGCTCAGGGCAGGGTGTTTTAAAAGATGGTCTCACCAAGATACTTTATATTGTTTGTGACAATTGTGAAAGGTGTCATTTCCCTAATTTCTCTCTCAGCCTGTTTATCCTTTGAGTATAGGAAGGCTACTGATTTGTTTGAGTTAATTTTATATCCGGCCACTTTGCTGAAGTTGTTTATCAGCTGCAGGAGTTCTCTTGTGGAGTTTTTCTGGTCACTTAGGTATACGATCATATCATCTGCAAATAGTGATAATTTGATTTCTTCCTTACCAATTTGTATCCCTTTGACCTCCTTTTGTTGTCTAATTGCCAAACAATATAAAGTATCTTGGTGTGACTCTAACCAAGCAAGTGAAAGATCTGTACGACAAGAACTTCAAGTCTCTGAAGAAAGAAATCGAAGAAGACCTCAGAAGGTGGAAAGATCTGACATGCTCATGGATCGGAAGGATTAATATAGTAAAAATGGCCATCCTGCCAAAAGCAATCTACAAATTCAACGCAATTCCCATCAAAATTCCAACTCAATTCTTCATAGACTTAGAAAGAGCAATTCTCAAATTCATTTGGAACAACAAAAAACCCAG
>CM052707.1:13302292-13346611 GCA_028551405.1 Uromys caudimaculatus | reverse complement strand
GCCTGAGGATGTTAGAGGCCTCAGTAAAGGGGAATGTCAAGGCAGGAATATGGGGATGGGTGGTCGGGAGGGGGGTGGGAGGTGGAATTCCCTCCTAGAGGCGGGTTGGGGAGGGGATGGGGGGTATCCAAAGAGGAGACTCAGAAAAGGGGAAACATTGGAAATGTATATAAAGTATCAAAAATAAAAAAGGAGGGAAAAAAAAAAAAAGATGGTTTCAGTAGATGAAATGGCTCTGCTGGAAAAAGAGCAGGGAGCTGGAGCATGTGCTAGAGACACCCATGGAATCATTAATGGCATGTTTTTACCATGATAGACAACTGGCAAATGCCAGAGCCAGGCTCTCAGATGAGACAAAAAGCTTGCTAAACAGGAGTTGTTTTCAAGAGTCAGAGGTAATCTTCACAGAAGGACAAGAAGAATAAATTCTAGTGGTTGGTTGGGCAGTGGTGGCGCACGCCTTTAGTCCCAGCACTTGGGAGGCAGAGGCAGGTGGATTTCTGAGTTCGAGGCTAGCCTGGTCTACAGAGTGAGTTCCAGGACAGCCAGGGCCACACAGAGAAACCCTGTCTCAAAAAAAACCAAAATAAGTGGGAAACTGCCAAATTCTCTCAGTGAAATAGAAGCCAGACAAATTACCTGAGAAACATAAAGATGTGAGAAAGTTTCAAGATTTGAGGTATGATGTGGCATAAAGCAGTAGCCCAAATAGTGAGGGAATGAATTAAACAGGGGTTAAATGCTAGTACTATGCTATTATTGAAGCTACCCAAGAAATTAGGGTGCATGCTCTCAAGTGTAGCCTGGAAGCATGGAAGTCAGATGCCTCTTTCTATTGAGTTACAGAAATGCAATCGCAAGGTAGGTAAGCTAGACAGTAGTTTTAGTTAGACTTACTTTTACAAAAAAGACTTGCTTACAGTTTTAACTAATTGGTTAATTGTGCTATATTTTGCTCAAAAGAAAAGGGGAATCTTGGCAGTTGAGTTTGACATGCAGTTTTTAGGTGATGAACTAGGAAATCTTAGTTGGACAAAAGCAGAGGATATTGTGTGAAATATCCTGTGCTATTTCACAGGGTACTGTGAAAGACAAGGACGCGCAGTAGCAGTAGTGACTCAAGGGTCATAGAGGTAATACATGGAGTCTTATAGAAAGATTCAGGACAGTATGATTAAAGAAGAAACTCTGGAGGGATGAGAGTAACACCATCTGTCAGGTAGCTAGAAAGTAACATGAAGGCTAAATGGGTGACTGATATGGCAAAGAAAAACCCTAAGACCTCAGTGATTTATAAAGGTCACTGACTCGTCTATTGCATGCAAAAGACAGACAGAAGTCATGTG
The DNA here is from genome assembly GCA_028551405.1 of Uromys caudimaculatus. Taxonomy (NCBI): domain Eukaryota; kingdom Metazoa; phylum Chordata; class Mammalia; order Rodentia; family Muridae; genus Uromys; species Uromys caudimaculatus. Next base: position 13,345,265 of record CM052707.1, on the reverse strand, counting down.
AAGATGACACTGTATCAACAATTAAAGGCCCCACAAGATGGAGGGTGACCTATGACCATGGAGAGAATCAGATGGTTGGAAGCCAAAGGCCTCTATCCAGAGGTTTCAGAAGATACAGATCTTATACAAAGAATAAAAAGGTGGCTGGGGAGAGCTGGCAGGGGTGTGAGGGTGGACCTCAGATATCAGAATTCACTTGGAAAGCAGAAGCTATCAGGAGCAGAGTCAGAGAACAAAAGATAAAGGAGGACACATGTCCATGAAGATGAAGGATTACAAAGGGCATCCAGGAATGCCACGTGCTAAGTAAAAATTTCAGTAAAAATAAAGACAATGGCTTTAGTCAAAGTGCTAGGGCAAGCAGTCTTGGTAATGGAGAGATTCTGTGAGGGCTGAAAGAACCCATCTACCAAGTTAATTAGGTTTCTAACTTGTTCTGCCATACTGTCTGGACTCTGGACTGACAAACAGTAGACCATCTGGTAAATATTCTGAAAGTCAAATGTGGTTAGTTTTCACAGCTGAAACAGTGTACATAGAGCCATAAAGATTTGTACAGAATTCTTATATTTTCGCGAAGGGAAGCATGTGGGTGTCTTAGTCAGGGTTTCTATTCCTGCACAAAACATCATGACCAAGAAGAAAGTTGGGGAGGAAAGGGTTTATTCAGCTTACACTTCCACATTGCTGTTCATCACCAAAGGAAGTCAGGACAGGAACTCACACAGGGCAGGAAGCAGGAGCTGATGCAGAAGCCATGGAGGGATGTTACTTACTGGCCTGCTTCCCATGACTTGCTCAGCTTGCTTTCTTATAGAACCCAAGACTACCAGCCCAGGGATGGCACCACCCACAAGGGGCCCTCCCCCCTTGATCACTAATTGAGAAAATGCTTTACAGCTGGATCTCATGGAGGTATTTCCTCAAGAGAGCCTCCTTTCTTTGTAATAACTCCAGCGTGTGTCAAGTTGACACACAAAACCAGTCAGTGTAGTGGGGATGAGCAATTAAAAATCAGTTATCATCTATCAGTTTTCTATAGAGCACCTAAGAAAATGTCCATTCCTTCCTGTTTCTCCCCCCTCAAAATGTTAGTTCAGATTTCTGACTGTAGCAAGAAACATCTATTAGTCAATGAACTATCCTTGCACAGTTCTAAGGACTCATATAAAGAAAGAATAAGGGTTTTTTCTGGACTGAAGTTCAAATAGGAAGAGGAGATATATGATCAAAAGCCATAGTATTAAACTTTACAATTCAAAAGAGGTTACTATATTTTTGTGCAAATTTCTGGTAACTAGAAGAGATGTATTCCTAGTTTTTTGTTTTTGTTTAAAAGAATTCACTAGTTTTAGCTAACCCTGGATCTAGCCCTTTTTCCTGTTATTACTAGATGAGCTTTTAGGCCCTTTGAATGCCAGGGTGACACTGATGAGTGAGGCCCATAGCCCAGGCACATTCCCCAGTTCAGCCTGTAGATGTACCCCAGTTTGTCAGAAGTACTGACAGGTATCTAAGACTAGGGTCAAAGATCATTCCTGGGAAGTGGCTGTGGCTTGGTTTTGTTCTCAACTGCCTACTCTGGTGCTCTGAGGAACCCTTCCATCTGCTACACTAATTGATCTTTCCTCTGAGCAAGTCACATTTGAGATGATTACATCTCTCCTATTTCCTTCGTTGGGCTCTTCCCATAGACGACATTGTCTATCTAGCAGCAGGAGCTCCCCTATGCGTCTCCTCTGTGCTGGGTTATACTGTTCTTTATGTGTAGAGAAAATGTTTTCTTCTAAGCACCTCATCTTCCCCCATTAGAGTCCACACATTATCTGCAATGTTCTGATCCATGGTGTGCCTTCCAAATTACTTCTGCAGTGAATTCTCTGCTTCTCAAATGTGACCGGGAACCATACATCACCAAGAAGGATAGGCAAACTTCCTCCTATAACTCCCTTCAGAGCCTGTTAAATACTTTATTTCCAGAATATTCCCAACAAGAAGTGTATATGCAAAGCATCTTCACAGTATATGAGGGAAGTTCACAGGTATGAGCTGCACAGATTGTTAGGCTCAATCCCTGTACTGATCAATCCTCAATGTCCACTTGTCTGGATTTAGAACCTCCATGGAAAAGCACCTTCAGGCTGCCTAGGAAAAAAGATTGAAATTGGTGGGAAAGACTACTCTGCTGATGCAGGTTATTATCTCATGGTGTGCGGTAAGGACCAAATAAAATGAAGGAAGCAAACTGGATATCAGCCTTGACCTGCCTCTGCTTCCTGACTATGGTCTTCTGTCATGCCTCCCCTAGCATGATGGTCTGTGATCTCAAACTGTAAAGCAAAATAAACTCTTCCTTAAGCTGCTTCCTTAAGCTAATCAGTTAAATCTCATTTTTGAAAACAACAGAAAGCAAATGTGGTCTAGGTTTCATGGAAATCTCAGGTTGATATTTTTAACAATAATAGTGTGCAGTGTTCATTACAGACTGTGCAACAGGCACTATTACAATCGCATTACATTCATATTTTTAAGATATAAATTACATGATATTCTTAGCTTCAGTCACAGGCAATTTTTGTGAGACGTCCTGAGAACCCAAACTAGTGCCTCCGTGTCACCATTCCTAAAACTTCTTCAAGGTAACCAACATGACAGTCCTACAGTTTGCTGCAGAACCTCAGGATGTGGTGACTGAACACAGATGACTCAAAAATTAAAGTGACTAGTCGTGTGTAATTATATATAACTCATTGCTTTGCTCTGTGTTTCCAGACTCCCCTACAGCTGCATGAATAACCTGGAGTCTCTGCTTAGAACCAATCCCATTTAACATGTCTGGAAAGTTCTCTGCTTCCTTTCTGACTCACCTCCCTGCAGGAGGGCTCAGGACAGAAAGTGTGCGATCTTCCCCTGAAGACAGAACTGCAAGATGTAAAAATAGGAAAACACTTCTATAGAAATGGCACGTATTCCCATTTTTAGTCTTTCTGATCATGAAATTCAAATAAAACTTTGCTGGCTATATTATTTTGTATTCAGGACTGGGCATTTTGAAACTCAAAGGCTTCAAAGATATTGCAAAAATAACCTGTCAGGAACTACTACAATTCCACAATAAATGCTGTAAAATCAGTAAGATGTATTTCTACAATTCTCCTTTTTCTACAGCCTTCCTCTCACAATTTTTTCCTGATCTACTCTTCAAGTGATCCTGTCATGAAAAACAAAACAAAACAAAACAAAACAGATAAAACATAGCCATTGAGTAGTATTAGATGAAGGTGTTGGAGACAAAGATGACATGGGAGAAAGAGGAGGGAGAAAAGTTCCCTTCTTGTGATCAAATGATAAGCTCGTTTACTTTAAATCTGGCACATGCATTTATAATTTAGCACTTTTACTGGTGTTATTCTCAGCACTAGACAGGTTGGGAAATTTAAGCAAAGTAATTAGTTCCCGGTGACAGTAACTTCTTTCATTAGAGTCTCAGCTGATCCTTCTGTGCTCTTAAATGCCAATGCACTCCTGCCCTGAAGAAATCCATCTGTACTGGAACTAGTGGCCAATCTCAGCAGCCAAGGCATTTAGTGTCAGTGGGCAATTTGCCCAATAAGCAAACACAACAGAAGCCCACTCTCCTATATACCATGCAAGCCCCTGATAAATCTTCAATTTGATTTTAGATAAGAGAACAATATTTTTCCATGCAAATGTAATAAGTTCCAAATACTTTGACCAGTAGCTTACTCACCTGATTACAGGCAAGGCCAAGAGCAGACATCTCCCACTGTAACATGGCATTAAGGAAAATAATCCTGTTATGATGGTTTTAACTGTGTTTATTTACACATTTATTAATTTAGTGGTGCTGGGGATGGAACCGAGGGCTTTGTGCACACTAACTAAGCAATTGCCATGTGCCTGAGCGTGGGTACAAATGTCATGACTGAGAAAGAACAGCTTCTCTCTTTCCTGCCTGTGGGTCCATGGAATCACACTTAGGTTATCGGGATTAGCAGCAAACACCTTCACCCACTGAGCCAGCTCACTGGCCTCTGAGCTATGATTCTGTTAGGGATCCACACAGACTGCATTCCACGGCTGCAGTACTCACCGAATTCCACTCAGTGAGTCAACACGGAGGTCCTGAACTGAAGAGTCTGTCAGAGGAAACAAGTTGAACAAAGGAAGGACATTCACTCTGTGCTCCCCAGGCTGGAATTTCAATCACTCTCACATGTGAATATTAAATACGACAGATAATTAATCAACACAAAATCCAAAGATAGCCTCATGGGAAACAGTTAAGAACTGGTGACCTTCTTGTGACTGCTAAGACTCTTATTAGCTGGACTGGACCAGGAATGATGAGCTCAAAGGGAAGACAAGAAGGAAGTCATTGGTCAAAAAGAAATTAAGTCAGTGGGAAGCCATGGACATGGATGGTGACTTGACCTTCCTGAGAACATGCCTGGTGAGAACATGCCTGGATCATTTCAGATTTCTGGGGGAGGGGGTGTAAGAAAATTTTGGGGTAAGAGATGTGGGATGAACCCCAGAATAGTGAAGGGCCTAAGTTGTGTATATCAGCACACACAAACATGACCATAGCCAAAGTCTAAATTTAGCAGAGAACATGAGTCAAAGGGATAGCACAGAAATATAAGAACTCTGACTTCACATGAGGAAAGCATTTGTTGACCATTCACAAGACAAATGTGAGGAAAGACTAACAGCAATGGTGATGTGTGTAGCTACTGTAAGATTGAAGCACAGACTTCTAACAAGCTCCGGTGGAGAAGCGTGGATGCCTGACTGAAGATTCCATATTCCTGTGTACCTAGTTATGCTTGCTGTGGATAAGAGGCTCATAGGTGTGGAGGGGGCACCATGTGCAGCCTTAAGAAGAAATATGCACAATCAAATGAGAGTTTCAGGAAGAGATAGTCGATGCTGAGATTCTGACATTTTCCATCTGGGAAAAATTTTCATTTTATCAGGAAAGGAAAGAGCTTTCAAAAAAAGAGTAAAGTTTGCTCTGGCACAATTAAAACAAGCAATAATGATGAAATGTGCAAGTGTATGTAATTAAGCTTGGAAGAATTTGCCATGACCTCAACTCTAAACAAAGATCTATGGGTAACTAAGGAATGCTGAGAGCAGGAAAACAATCTTCCCCAGGAAAGACCACACCAGTTCAGTTGGTTATCTAACTTATCCAAGTGGTCATCCCTGAAAGTATATATACAAGTAACATAGGAACACACACACACACACACACACACACACACACACACACACACACACACACACACACACACAATTAAAGAAAAGGAGACCATGAATTTGAAGGAAAGCAAGAGAGAAATGTGGAAAGGTTTGGAGGAGGAAACTGAAGGAGTTAATGATGTAATTATATTATAATCTCAAAAACCAAACCATTATGTAAGAAAAAGAGAGTAGACTATTTGAAAGTCTTTTCTCTCAGGTTTTGTTTGATTTGCAGACTTATCCCCATAGTCAGGAGCAAGAGTATAAATGCAAAGGGACCTTCAAAGTCTACATGGGAAAATGGGAGGAAAGAGACTTGACACATGAGTTGAAAGTGAATATCCATTTGATAAAGTCTCACATATGAGCCTACTCATGTGTGTGCTGAAGAAGGTGCTTACAGTAACAGAAAGCTCACAGATAAAAGTAGACAGTACCTTCCCTATTTTTCTTGGAAAACTCTTTTTGTTGCCATTGTTATAAAGCAGGGTTTTCTAAACTTATAAGTATGTATTTTTGAGCCTTGGAGATTAATACGTTGTTAAATAAATGTTCCATAGAGAAACTGGCTCATAGTCAATTCAAATAAACTTGTCTGTGACATGTATCCTTTGAGTTTCCCAAAGGACCTCAGAGGGTACTGGGGACTGAGAAGCCATATCGGAAGAAAGCTTGCTTTTCTTTTCTTTGTATCATCAGAGATTCAATCATTTTTATCATCAAATTCCCTTTTCTCAAAGAATATATATCAATAACAAATGGGACTCTAGCGAGTCAAAAGTCTCTGTTTGTACAGAGATGGTTTAAATGAAACAGGAGAGCAGATACGTGGTTATAATGACGACTATGACTCTGGGAAGCATGAGAAAGTCGAGCACAAGGTCTACATAGGTAAATTAGTTCTCATACTTCTTAAGCAAGCATGTCTCTGTGTAGAGAGGGTAACTTAATGTGATTCACATTTTAAGAGTTAAGACTTCAAGCTTTTCTGTACAAATTGAGGAGATACTGAAGTGTACACTAAGCACGTGCTGTATTGTCAGTGTCTGAGAACTTTAAACCAATTTTCAAACTGATGAATCCCACGTCTTTGGAACATGAAAACTAAGGAAGTGCTTATTGGTTTGTGTGGCCTTACATCCAGTCAAGATAATGAATTAGACAAAGAAAATTACAGCATATATAACCATAGAATCTAACCTAGTGAATGCAAGGAAAACATATTGATACAATATGATAATATTATTATCAGTTAAATCATGGATGGCTGAAGAGAACCTGCATCAGCTGGACTATTTATAGAATGCCTAATCGAATCCTGTAAAGAAAAAAAAAACTGCCTGAAGAAATCAACAAAGAAAATATTAAATTATTAGCATTTTCTGTGTTGGCCTTATTATAACATTTCATGTTTAGGGATACATGAGGTCCTTGTAACAAGCACTGTAAAAGAGACTCTACTGGCGTACATATCTCATAGATATGAAAGTGAGCCTAGGACTGGTGATGTAGCCCATGTGGTAGCTGCCCTAGCATGCACAAAGCTCTGGGTAGGCCCCTCAGCAACACATAGCTGGGTGTGGCCGTATAAGTCAATAGTCTTAGAGTTTGACAGATAGATGAAGGTCAACCAGAAGTTCAAGGTTATTCAGCCTCGGAGTATTCAAGCATTCTGCAAGGCTGTGGAAGAGCCAGGATTTAGGCTCAGGAGTAGTTGTAAAGTAAATATTCTATTTCTTTATTGTCACAAACTAATACTTATGTACTTTGCATTTTCACTAATTTATAACACATTGGTAGAATTTCAAGAGCTACTACAAGATGATTCACGTTAGAAACCATTTGCGATATCTCCCCTAGGGTCAATATAAGAAGGGTTAGAAAAGGAAATCAAGAAGGGCTAGAAGGAGCAAATCAGAGGAGGAAATTATCTAAGCATATTTAAGCTTCAATGAATTAAAATTTATTTTTAAACATTTAAATAGTAAATTAAAATTAATTCTAAAAAATTCTAGACATAAGTTATAGCCATTTACAAATTTCTGTCTTGATTTCAATGCTATACTCATGAACTTATTAGTAAAAAGTTGTATTTATTTTTCCTAGGAACTCTCATTCAAATTGTTGCACTTGTCTTCTGTTGGTCCCTCCCCTGCAGTATATGCTAGGTAGGATGTCAAAGGGAGAAAAGCCAGGATTTAGGATTCAAGTAAGAATCCATTTCTTGATCATTGAAATTTTACGTTTATACAATGAGTAAAGCCCACACATCTGCCATTGGCAGATTAGAGAACTGTGCAGGTTATAATTTCAAGTAAACTAAGCAAAATATTAATGAATGTTTGACGAAGTTAACTTTAAAGTAAGAAGCAATGGGAAAGGTATTTAAAATGTTTTTCTCTAGGACAAGGTAGGGATTGGGACCTTATTGCATTTCTTATTAATTTACCTACCCACCAACCACAGAAAAGAAATCTTTGTTACTTTCATTAGCAGACATTAGAGAGAGAATGAGTAGTCTGCCTGGGGTGATTTAAATGGTCACAAGGAAGTGACTTGAGCTCAAGTCCTTGTCCTACCTCATTGCTCTTTGATAAAGAACAAAAGAAGACTTAAGGTAGACAAGAGGCCTTCAAAACACCATAGAGAAGAGGAACTTGTACTCAACTCCAGAGCTACAGGTTGAAAATTGTAGAAATATGTTTCTAATAGCAGGCCTATCTGCAAGTGGGACGAACACCCAGCGTGAGAGTCCTGTCACTAAAGGGGTCCAAGAAGAACAGCAAATGTCAGTTTGAAGATGCTTTCTTATCTGCAAAGTAACTGAGTGCTAACTAATGTACTAAGAAAGATACCACACAGGTTTCGGGAAGACCTTGAGAGACAGCATCCAGTCTTCCTCTGAAGCTGCTGTGAGAATTTAGAGAATCAAGTTGCTAGTGACATGTTTGCATGTCCATAAAACAGGAAAAATATCATTATCCAGCCCTTTACATTAAATAACAGAAAAACTAGAGACGCTTACTCTGTGGCGATCTGTGTAGGTGTCAGAGCTGCCGCCGCAGAAACATTGTATAAAGTTCCCTCCAAGTAGGTCAGAGGTAAGCAAGGGATGGGGAGGCTCTGTGGACTCGGTGCTTTCTCAGACAGCCCTCCTCCAAGCCCAGCCTCTGGCTCACCCTGCTGTGGAGTTGCTGCTGACTCATCCCTGCTCCTGCATGCTCCTGATGTGCTGCTCTCAGGTAATAGTAATGTGAGTTTCACATTTGTTGCCAAAGTGACAAGGAAGTGCGTACCACCCTGTCATCTGTATCTATGTAGACATATTCCACAATATTCAGAATTATTCTCCTTTAAAATTAATCAGAGATGTTCTTCTTGCCCCAAACTGTGAGATAACAGTTAATTTATATTAACATTAAGATAGAAAACATTTTAGACATATATAACATTTAATTTTGTTAGACCAGCAGGTAGTTCTGTTGTGATCATGATTTATACTCCAGGAAGAAAGCTGACTGAAAGGCTAATAAAAGAAAAGGAAGAGTCCAGGAGACAGCTCAGCGGAGAAAGCTCTTACTATAGAACTGTGAGGACTGGAATTCAGATTCCCCTAAACCATGTGAAAGTCAGACAGATAGAGCAGGATGTGAGGATGAGCTGAAGGTTTCTATGATAAGATCAAGGATGAAGGAGGTACTGTGGTCTACACTGAAATGAATGTAAATCTTCACCTAGGTTTTTACTTTCTCAAGGAGATTGCAACCTGTGCCCCACTACTGCTCTGAAAGTTACTCCTTTCACTGCTGGACAGATAGTGGATGAGAAGCTAGGTGAGGGAGAGGTTTATTTTGGCTTATGTTTGAAGGGCTCTGTCCATCACAGCAGAGAAGACATGGCAGCAGGGACTAGGAAAGGGTTGTTTATCCAGCATTGGAGATAGGAAGTAGAGAATGGATAGGAAATGAGTCTGGCTATGAAATTTAAGATCCTCCCCTAGTGACCCATATCCTTCCAGCAGGGCTCCACCTCATAAAGCTTACACGGCAGTCCAAAAACAGCTCCAGGGACGGAGGGGCAAAATGTCAAACACCTGAGCCTCTGAGGGGCGTTTTACTTGCCGACAACAACACACAGACAATTCTATGCTTAGATTCTACTTGCTGAGCTGCACGAATCTACCTAGGAATATATCCTTGCTACTTGTCTTACATAAAGCAATTTAAAACTTTTTAAAGAAAGGCAATATCACAAATGAAATTTTGAACAATATTCATTTACTGAAGCCCAGCTTCAGACATACAAAATTGAACTTTAAAATATAACATCAAGAAGTTAAGACCCCTAAACTGTTCAAGGGATAGAGTATAGGGCAGAGAACTAAGTAAGGATTCTAGTAAGGCTGTGACTTTCCTCCAAGGCTGCAAAACAGAAACAGAGTAAACTGAAGAATTAACTGACTTCTCTTCTGCTTTTATAACCAGCAGCCATGGGATCTCAGTCAAGTAGGTGTAAAACGGACATGGTGTTGCATGAATTAAAGAAATATCGAACACAGTGCTTGTATGAAGTATATATACTTAATAGATTATTCATTAAACGTGCTATCAGTACAATCGGCTGCAAAATGGTTACTGCTATTATTTTCTGAAGAACCTGTCACTGTTATTGGTATGTAAAAAGAATCTAGTGTTTGCTGACTAAATACATACTGAATAGAAGTACATAGGAGACTGAACAAAGTCCAGTGGAGTTTGAAACACTCCTTTCTTTCTCCCTCCCTCTGTGAATTTCCTAGCCAAAAAAAAAAAAAGGTTTTACCTCTTTGATTGCATCATGTGGTTGTTAGCTTCCACTGTGGTTGGTTAAGTATGTCAGAAACAATGGATTGCTCTCTTGACTGCCAGCCCCATTCAGTAGTGGATCTTTGAAATGTTTCCATTCTGTTATTAAACAATAGGAAACACTACTGAATTCCTAAGCTCTGATTGAATGGCTTCAAAGGTTTGGGACCAGCTAGAAAAGCATAGAACTGTCAGGTACGTGGATAGCAAACTGCCCAGTTGCTCTAGAGGTTCATGTTTCTGAGGCTGCTTAGAACAGATATCACGTAAGTCTTTTGAACTAATAGTTGGATCCCATTCTCTGCCACCATAGCTAACATACCCAAGTTCCCCAGAGCACGCTAATATTCATCTATTACTACCTAGTGTAAATCTAGGCTCTGTGAGGAAATCAGACAGGTGTAAATCACTGAAGAAACAGTCCTGTACCCAAGCCCTTGCTACCACTCAGCTACCAAGAATATGACATGTGACATTTAATCCTGGGTCTTAGGTGTCTCTTGTTGATAAGAATCCATCTTCGAAATCAATAACTTTCCAATCAGAAGATCAACTTTCTCTTATTTAACAACATTATAACTTTACCAAAATGCTAAATAAATTTTGATGGATGGAATGGATTAAATAGATTTATAGATTAAATAGATTAATTTGATTAGTGTCAAATGAGCCACCTCTAATACACTCTCAGCACAGAGCACTCCTCTGTGCTGTTGCTGGTGTGCTCTCTTATAGTTTTGGTCGCTAAAATAAGATTATTCAATATCTGCCACAATTAAAATCATAATCTGCTATAAAATAATTCTATATCAATCATATGATAGTACAGAAATCAGGACTGCACAGTGGCAAAGTGGAGAATGCCATCAGACAACAGAATCAACGTATTAAAGAAGCCGGGGAGATGGAACTCATATAAACTAGCAAAAGCAAGTCAATTTAATAGAGGTCAATATTAAATAAAGACACCAAGTTCATTGGGAAGGCTGGAACACTCCAAACCGGTGACCCCGTACTATGTAAATTAAAAAGACATATACATAGGAACCAGATTACATATCAGAGGCCTTTTCCTAAATATATGTCAACAATATTACTTTACAACTTAAAAGATTCACAAATGAAAGTTGAGTCTAAATCTACAAATTATGTGTGTATTTCTTTCTCCTTTAAGTTTTCAGTAAGAAAAGCAATCCAGTGTACTTGATGCCCAGCTCTAAGAACTTATGGGAGAAGGCCAATCTGAACACAGGACCTCCTTTGGGAGTTAGATGGAGTTGCAGAATTTGCATTACCCTTCAGTTCCCAAAGAGCTAGAAAGCACAGTCAGAACCTTCAGGTTTGGAGAAAGTGAAACACACAGGACCATAAAACATCAGCCACCTGGCAGAATGTCTTCAGACCTGTTTTTTATTTCTGTAGAAGTGTTTGATTCTATTGTTTAAAAGCAATAGCGGGAGTATCAAAAGAAGGAAAGTCATAAATAGTCAATGCGAATAAGTATAAAAAGCAAAGCAAAACAAAAACAAAGAATATTACTTAACCCTGACTAATGCTTTTGCAACTCAGAATCCCAGAGACAGTCCATCAAAAGCTGAATCACATCAAAAAACTAAACGGAGCAATTGCATGGCGTGAGCTAAAAATACACAGGTTACGGTAAGGTGTAATCTACCTGATTCACAGTGAAGGAATCCCATGAATATGACAAAAACAAGGTGAAAAAACTAGGCATTCAAGATTAGTTTGAAAATTAATATTTTCCTAGACAATACTTCTTTTTGTTGCATTTAAAATTTTTCATACAATTACAGTTAAATGGCTAGGAATCAGACATTTAGATCAAAATGGAAACAGATTCCTCTTTCATGTAATTCTAAAGATTTTGCATTATTTTTTCTTTTTAGTATTTTAAATTTGACCCTCCTTACACACTTTTTCAGGCAGTCTGTATGTTCACTAACTTTTATCCCACTGAAGACTTCTTAATCCCATCCCTTAAGAGGGCAAGCCGCAGGATGCAGGCAAGTCTGAGGGCTAGCCTGGTCTGCATAGCAAGTTCCAAGGTCAGCCAAGGCTACATGGTTAGAGGTTGTCTTCAAAGTACAAGCTCTGGTTTCTGTTTCATCCCCTCAAATAAATATAATGTGTACTAGTGTACAGCCTGTTGAAGACACAAAAGAGAGTCCATGAAATGAGAAATAAAATGTTCCAGATGCACCAGAAAGCTGTGGCTAAGCGAAGCACTGTTTTTCTCTGGAGACTGCAGTAGCCTTATCAGAAGTCAGACTTGGATGCCTGAAGAATATATGTTAGTATAATTATATAATATTATATTTCCTAATCAAAAGCAGACCCATCAGGATCAGGAACTAAAGTAAGAAAAACACATGAATACAAAATCCACGAAGAGACACAGAATATTTAAGGAAAATCATTGAATGAAAATTATTTAAATTTAATGAAATGAATTGTTGGTTCCAAGTGGTTCTTTTGGAAAAGAAAAAAATTATAAATACATGTGAATGTGTGTGTGTGTGTGTGCACGTGTAAGTTTTATTGTAAGTTTTTTTTTTAAAAAAAAAAATACTCACTCTGTTTTCTTCCTAGTATAAATATACTCTACAACCTTTTTAAGACTGCTCAATTCTGATAACAAAATAAATTATGTTTAGAATTAGCTAGGATCTACTGATCTGGTTTAATTTATCAGTATTTTAGGCTTAACATTGCAGTGAGAACATTGAAAAAGTCAGCTCCCTTTTCCTATCAGAAGCTACTACAATACACCAAACATATTTCAATCATAAAACGTACTCATTAATACAGTGACATTTTTATTAGAGAAAGTTATTTAATAGCATGATCATAGCTTGCATTTGCTTTCCTTCAAAGACTGCTATCACCTTGCTGCCTCTGTAACTCTTTTCCCACACAGACTAATAATTCTGCAGCTGGCAGCAATTCTGAACAGGAACTGGAGCTGCTGTCCTTTACTGGATCTCCAGCGCACCGGCACCGCCCATGAGAACCACGACTCCCTAGGTGCAGCGGCCACACCTGGGTGTTCACTCTAACAAACTGGGAACAGAGAGACTCACCTCAGGCTCAGGGACAGCAGTTGCTCCTTGGACTCTAGCAGCTCCCCAACTCTAAAGCTGGCACCGCCCAGGAAGCTTCTCTGGAAATAAGAAAGAATGTTTTTCATCAACTCCTGGGATTCTTCCTAACTTTGTTGTGGTGGTGGCTCTCACACCAGTCACACAGAATTCATTTTGAAAAGACCAAAATACTGAATCGATTAGCCCCCAAATATTTCACTGACAGAAAGACAATACTGAACTATCAGCTCCGTTGAAGACAGATATTGACGGCCTGGGAAATAACAAGAAGTAGGACCCAGCACTCAGGACTGTCCCACTAACTCCAATTCCCTTCCCAGAAGAAAACTAGTGTCAAAGAAGGGGCTAAACGTTCAGTAGTCAGCAGGATGTTCCTCAAATCACTGGCAACAGACATGAGAAAATCTGCCTCTTGGAGCTATTTTTACACAGGGCTCTGTGAGAGTTATAAATAGAAAGACAATATTTCTCTCCATCCCAGAAGCATTTAGGAGCATTTGCTTCCGTTTGTTGTTGTTATTTACCAGCATGGGACAATTTCAACCGACCCACACAAATAAACAGTACTTCTGTCATATTTTCTAAAATTAGTTTTTAAACATCTTACAACCAGGTGTCATGTTTACCAGTCAATATTGGGCATTTGCTCTTCAATATAAAGAGTAAACCGGCAAACTGGTCCTTTCTGTCTCAGGGTTAAAGCTTTTCACTGCTCCTGGCTGATTCTGATTCAAATGTGACATGGCATAAATACCATAAGGTGTATTTCTCACTTTCCTTGAGGGCAATGGCTAAACATAAAATTATCAAGCCCTATCTATCATCACCTAGGCCATTGATAATGGCAGCCGGTGATGTCCCACAACAGGCCACCGCACTTCTTTGAAACTTCCTGTTGGCTCAGCTCTGCTGCCAGACTACATTTGAAGAAGCTTGGCAAAGTGCCTGAGACCAGTTATGTTTCCATAAGAAAATAAAAAATCATTCCACATATAAAAAGGGCGTGTGTGTGTATGTGCGCGCGCGTGAACACGCGCATATGTGTGTGTATTCTGAGTGATTGCTGAAAAATTGAAAACCAAGTTAGATTTTTTTTTTTTTTGTAATATGTAAGTGTGTGGCCTGTGTGCATGCTTTTGTGTCATTTGGGTGAGCAAGGAGGCCAGGAAAAGGAACAGATCCCCTGGAATAAGAGTTATGGTTGTGAGCTGTCCTGTGGGTGCTGGGAACCAAGATTAGGTCCTGTGCAAAAGCAACAAGTGTTCTTAACTCCTCAGTCATCTCTCCAGCCCCAGGTTAAAAAAAAAACAAAACAAAACACAAAAACCAAAAACAAACCTCTCCCTTAGAAGAACAGGTTCAAAAAGGCTTAAAGACAGACATCTGAAAACACAACGTGGTTTTGAAAAGATATGCAACTCTATTAATGTTAGCCCAACAAGAAAACCTGAAGTTCAAAGCACCTGTATATGCACTATTGGCTTACAGACAATCCCACCAGCCTCTGCCCAACAGCTGCCTAGCAACAGCTTGCATCATCATCATTGCCTGCCACCCACCAGGTGCCAGCCAGGTGCAGCAGTGGCAGCCTAGAAAGAGAACTGCTTGATACCCCAGCCCCTTCCCTCCCCCCCCTTCTTGCTCCCTCCTCCTCCTCCTATCGCCATCTTTCTTTCTCTTTCCTCTCTCCTCTCTCTCCTCTCTCTCCCCCCTCTCCCTCCTTACCCCCCTCTCTCTGTCTGTTCCTGTGTATTCCCAGCTGGCCTCTCTTCCTCTTTCTGTCTCTACCCTTTTCCCGGTCTCTGCTCTCTTCCCCTACGATCAATCTTTATTCTAGGTCTGTCTCTGTCCCATGACATGATCCCTCAGGAAGACACTTCAGCGTGAGCCGGCCCGGTATTCCTCACTCCCACCGTAATTATGTCACTGCATTGTTTCATAACACACACCCAGTCACCGAAGTCTGGAAATTCTAAGCTCATACTGTTAGAAGGAAAAATACCAAGTGAAACCAAAGCATGTAAGGAGCAAGGAAATAAGAGTGAGCTGAAGCTGAAAACCAGCACAGGGGCTTTAGCAACACAGAGCCTGAGCGGACAGTTAACAAAGGCAGAGGACAGAGGACTCCGCAAGCCTGAGCAGGCACCAACTCCCCCCACAGAGACCCCTAGAGCAGGCACTGACAGAAGGCACTCTCAGATACTCTCTGTGGCTCTCTGTTCATCACTTATTTTTCTCCATTTGTATTGAACACTAGCTAATATATTTAAATGGTTTATCTTAAACCTCCACAAATAATTGAGATTTCCAGTTCAACAAAGACACTTATTTTCTCTTAGACGCTCCCTGTTGAATATACAACAGACACAGGAGCAAAATGTTATCTGACACCGATGGACCCCGGCTTTCAAGTAAGTGACTCATGTATTTGTTTTTAAGACAGCATCTCCATAAATCACCTAGAAAACACTGCATAGCACAGGATAGCTTTGAACATACAATTATCCTCCTGTCTCAGCCGCCTAAGAACTGTCATGTACTGACCACCACACCCAGATCAATGAATTTATTTTAATACATGGAGACAAGCTCCTTTTCCAGTTATTTATAGATCACTGTAACTCACAAAAATGAGAATGAAAATCACTCTATACAGATAATATCACAAAATGACATTCCACCATTTTGCAACTTAAATCTTTGTAAATATATATTTTGTTATGCTTTTAAAATTATGCATAAGTGTGTTTTGGGGAATGCACATGAGTGCAGGTGCCCACAGAAACCAGAGGTGTGGAATTCCATGGAACTGGAGTTACAAACAGTTGTGAGCTGCCATATGGAGGTTGGAAACTAAACTTGGGTCCTATTGAGCCATCTCTCTAGACCATGTTATAAACATATATATATATATATATATATATACATACATATATATGTGTGTGTGTATATATATGTGTGTGTGTGTTTTGAAATTGTGCACAATATATAAATATTTTATAATTATATATATTATGTGTATATGTGTTGATTATATGTTTCATTTTATCCTTCACTGATAATTAGTGGTTTTAACTTAAATTCTTATATTCCATTCCATTCATTATTCACTTTACAACAAAATTCTTAACAGGTCATAAACTTCACCAGTCCCCTAACTTTCTAAGCTTGTTCAATGTACCCTTTGAAATCATGTACGTCTGGAAGAATGTAGAATAAAGCAAACATAATAGCATGATGGTCTTTTTAACCATAAGGTAGCAATCTTCACAGACTGGAATTCTGCAGCCAGACAGATGGATGGACAGGTGGAATGGCTATTTTTAGGCATGAGCTATGAACACACCATAAGGCACAGCTGCAAGCAAGCTTGGTGGCCACAACCACTGACTGTCTCTGTCTGCTGGACCAGGAGCCCTTCACAAGCAAACCTTTGACTGATCAGTATCAGAGACAGTCCAATGACAGAATCAGAGGGCATGTGCCTTGTATTATGCTATATGGTGACAGTACCAGGGACAATAACTCTGAGACAAGCAGTCCCACCACAACCGTCAGCCCAGGCTTGATCTCAGGGGACACTGTCAGAGCTTTCCAAAATAACACACATTGAATCTTAGTATTATAGGAAATGACCTGATAGCATTCCTGACAAATGAAAACAGAAGGTTTTTAGTTACAAAAGTTTATTTTATTTAAAACTTAATTTTATCTAGGGAGTCCATGTTGGATTGAATGAAATACCTAAAGTCCCATTTTTGTTTATTTTTCTTTATTTACTTACATTCTAGTTAGAATATAAAATGATTTTCCCCTTCTCTTTCCTCCCTCTAGACCCCATGTCCCTTTCTTCTAATAGAGGGCTATGTCCCCAAAACTAAAACTGATGGCTTCTTTTTCTTTATCATTGCCCACATGTATGTACGAATGTATGAATGTATATATGTGTCTACATGCATACACATACAGAATGTGCGTGGAGAAGGGAAACCAACACAATGGTAATGTAAAATCACAGTGAGGCAGAGCTATATTTGTTTAAATATCTATTTATATATGTATAATATTTGTGATCTGTTATTACACCAAGCAAGAGAATATATATAAAACAGATAATAAATTTCACAAGGCCACTAACTTTCTAAGCTTGTTTAACTTACATTTTGAAATTTCCAGATCTAGGTGACTTTAGAATAAAGCAAAGTATATATGCCATAATATTATGGTAGTCTTTTTAGCCATAAAGTTACAATTTCCATATATATTTATTATTATGTATTATATATAATATATGGACAAATACATGAATACAGTGTGTGTGTGTGTGTGTGTGTGTGTGTGTGTGTGTGTGTGTGCGTGTGTGCGTGTGCGCACATGCGTGCACGTGTGCTGGGTTTATTTTTTGATTTTTGTTGTTTCTGTGCATATGGTTTCAGGGCTAACCACTTTGCACTGGATCTCCAATTAGGAAGCTCATCTTTGGAAAAGGCTAATTCTCAAGGATAACAGTCATTAGTGTTCTGTAGTTCTCTGTGTAGGGGTGATAGCCTGTGAGACTTCAGGTTAGCAAGATGGTTGATCTGTCATTGTTCAAGTCCTCTCCATGGGACATTTTAAAGATGGGCAGCCACAGAGCAGACTTGGTGGTGCTCTGGCTCTTACAGTTTTTCTGCCCCCTCTTCCATGATGTTCCTAGAGTTCCATTTTATTCTAAAAACAGTATATTATGGTCTTACATTGTAACACCAAACAGGATAACTGTCAATACATTTACATTCTATTTTTCTATTATTGTTATTTGTGTTTGTTTCATGTCAGTATAAGTCAACATAGGATCTACCCAGTCCTCAACTCCAAATTAGAGAACAAAACATCTACCTAAGTGAGCACTCACTGGACACATTGGAAGAGAATGAATTAGAGAAAAATCATTTTTCTCTCTTTCTAAGATCTGAATAACCATGGAGAGGGAAAACAGTACACAATGTTAATGTACAACATAAGGATGCAGAGCATTATTTTGAGCATAAAGTAACCAACACAATCCATTGGTAGCTCTGTGAGAAAAGCAGACAGTGCGTTATCTACACTAACACAGGGATTAAGATAATGCACCCTTGGTTCTGGTGCCTTAGAGATGTCCCTGCCCATCTAAAATTCTACGGAAAGACAGAGCATTTGAAGGAGGGGAGAAGTAGAGGCATAGGGGAGATAAAAGAGAAGAGGAGGAGGGGGAGGAGGGGGAGGAGAGAGAAAAGGATCTGGAGAAAGAGGAAGGGGACAAGTGGGTAGGACGGGGAAGAAGAGGAAGAGGAAAAGGATTATTATTATTTAGTTGAAAATATTTGCAGTACAAAAAGAAAAATATATACGCAAACGTAAAAATTTGATTCAGAAGGAGTTCTAAATAAGATTTTAAAAAATAGAAGATATAAAGGCTATGAAGTCTTATGTAGTTACTACTGTTGAGAAAATATTTCCTATGATTCCAATTTGCTCAGGTTTGTTTTAAAACATGTAAGATATTTACAAAATGTTCCAACTCATTGAAAACCTGCCTGTAATCAGGGGAAGAGCTGAAGAAATCCATAAGAATGATGTGCCTTGCACCCAGCCACAACAGATAGCACTCAGGAAGTCATAATAGAGCAGGTTAGAATGTAAAAGTACCTTATATCAGTCTCTATAATTGTTGTCTTGGAGGGTTACTGCCTCCATCTGCTAACCCAGGCCTAGTCCTGCAAGCTTCTAGCCTTGGTACAATCTAATCTAGGCCACTGAGGCTTGCTGCTGAATAAGCTCACAATTCCCTGTTCTTTCTGAACTCTGGCTCTCTGGTTCAGCTTAGCTGTTCCAGCTCAGACTCCCTTCCAAGCTTACTGATTTCATCTGGCTTTTCTCTCAGACTCTGAATTGCTCTGCTTGCACTCAAAACTAACTCTACCAATCTTTTCTAATCTTCTGGCTCCTTCTCATTCTCTTGCTCATTCTGTAATTACCTGTGTCTATCTTTTTCTATCTTCAATTCATCACTGTAAAACTCTCGTGGTAAAACCACCTCCTTCTTCCTCTCTGTGGGGCTCAAGCCTCCCTCTCAGCTCTACTGTACAGTCTCCACAAACTCTACTGTATTCCTGAACTGTATTCTCTTCTTCTTCTACTGTCTGTCTGAACTGTATTCTCTTCTTCTTCTACTGTCTGTCTGAACTGTATTCTCTTCTTCTTCTCTTCTACTGTCTGTCTTTTCTATAAGTAGCTTCCCTTTCCTCTCTCTTCTTCTGAGAGTTGGGAAATATCCTATTTTGTCAAATCTTTCTCTGATTTATCACTTTGTCTGCCACTCAATTAGACAACATTTTCAAACACGAGTGCTTCTTTCTATAAACTAACTTTACCTTCATTGTTTGACATTAAAGGTAAATACAAAGGGCATGTCTGCATTCTAGTCAGAGGGATTAAAGCTGTGTGCTAATGGCCGTGTCACACCCTAACTAGAAATAGGTTCAAATATACAATATCCTGTAGCATTGAAATTCTAGTCTCTTGATTCTCTGACAAGCATCTTTTCACCCACAGTATGCTGTGTCAAGTTTCCAGCACAGATGACAATTTCCTGTCCTGATAGATCTTTTGCTTGCATAGCTCATAGCTCTGACCTTTTTTCCATGCTCACAACAGTACAATACTCACAAGTATCACCCTGGGGAAGATGATCATTAAAACATATAGCATATCATTTCAATTACTCACCTGGCTGGAGAGTAATAACCAGAGTGTAAAAAGAGGTTAGCAATGGCTATTCCTGAAATCGCTTCACAGGGAATGTGAGGCCAAAAGTTTATCCTTCTGTGCATTGTAGGGACTTGGAGCAAGTTGTAGACAGACAGACAGCTCATCAGACTTGAAACCTCATGCTGTATGTCCATAATGGCTCCCCTGTTCACTACTAAGAAAGTCAGCCTAGTCAAGCTGCCAAACTTCCATCACGAAGCTCATCTCACAAAGCCTTCACTCAAAGGATATTCCAAGTGGTATACAGAGCTGTGTTGCCCAAATGGGTTAGCTACTACAATAGCTTAAAATGTGAGTATTTCAAGTAGAGGGATCCATAAAACTTCAAATATCCACCAGATTTACAAGACTTACCAAGGAGAAAGGGAGCATGGATGATAACTTTAATATTGAGCATATTTTAAGTATATATATATATATATATATATATATATATACATACTATATACATACATACATATAAACACACACATATATATATATATACAATTATGTGTATGTGTATATATATATATATATACACATAATTATAGAATAAGACAATTTTATAGCCTGGGCATTTTGTCTTCACTGTCAACCATAACAAATATGGTTGCATGATGTCCCACTCCATAATAAGAACTGTTAATACGGAAAACAGCATCATAAAGAAAATAATGAAGACTATTAAGAGTTTATGAATAACCTCAAAACTAAAGAGTGCTTTATGATAGGTTATTTACTAATGAATTACATGCTTGTTATAAATACAGTTCAGAAAGTTTAAGGTCCCACATTGGTATCTATTTGACCAAGCCATCAAGAAAATGTTTGGATAATCCAGTAAATGGTGTGCTCAAGTGTGCTTAAGTGTGCTCAGAAATAAATGGAACAGAATTGTAGGAATTACAGTGAAAGTTTTTAGCTTATGTTGGAATAAGTGTACATCATAAGGACAGAGTCACTATGAAAACAGTGTACTTGACCAATAACTTAAATTCTCAGACCATGTTGTAGCATTCAAAGAAATATCCTGAAGGTCAGCGGGACATGTATTAAACATGTGTTAAATTTTCACTGTACAGAGTAGCACGACTCAGTGTGCCAGGGATTCAAGCTATGTTCACTCCTCCTGATTTAAGCCCATTCTTCCTGTGTGTGAGATTGGTTCAGCAGTCAAGCTCAGCACTTTTCTTGGGGGCTGACGTCATAAAACACATTAGATTTTCTACATTACTATGATCGTTTCTAGACTCTTCTCTGTTTTGTCTATAATTTGTTCTCTTTTGGCTCTAAAAGCAATGTAGACCAAAATGGAATCCTCTTTGATTATTTTAATAAAGAATCTAGATATAAAACTATAAGTGTTAGACTGAGCAAAATCGAGAAGTCATGTTTTGCCAATAGTCTAGTGTCTAGGAGTGTGGAAAGAGTACAGAAACCTAATACCTACATTTTCATTACTAGCATTTTGTTGTTGTGGTGGTGGTTGTGGTTGTTGTTGTTGTTGTTGCTGTTGTTGTTGCTGATGATGATGTTCTTCTCAGGGACACATAAAATGCAGACTACCAAGCATGACTTCCCAAGTAGCTTATGTTTTCTAAAACTGAAGGAGCATTGAGACCTAAATTTAGCATCTTACTCTTTCAAGCAGGAAGATGAGGAATATGATAGCTCGTGTGGTCAGACTGCATGATACTCTATGAAAAGACGTAGAGAAATGGATGGTCTGCTGTTCAAAGTTGGTTTTGTGTGCTTACAGTGTTGGGAACCATTTTCAAGGTAAATAAAATAAAATAAAAACCTAACCAATTACTTTAGGTTGGTTTGTTAATTTACTCACTGAGTGGCTTCCTGACTGGTACAACAGCCATGTCACAAAATCCCAACTAAGACTTTTATTTGGGACCCCTGATTTTAGCTGAGTCTTTTTCAAAGAATACCAAATAAAATATCAAAACAATATCAAATACATCCCATCTCAAGTTCAGAGAGCCTTCCTCATGAACCAGGACTCACAGAAAATGCTGAAAGGGAAGGAGGTTTAACAGAACTGGCCAAGCATCCACCCCAAGTCGTCCCATTAGCAAAAATGTAGGCTTCTAATAGGAAAGGCTGGAGTTTCATCTTGCCACCTCTGAGAAGTTCTTGAGAGAAATGAAAGAGAACACCCCCACCCTATGCTGCCTTCTCCTTCTGCACTAGCAGGTGCTCTGAGAACTGCCATTCTGTTCAGTCAGTTTTCACCTGGGTGCGTGCTTTTGAAATATTCCTTTGGTCCGTCACCAGGTGGCTGCTTTCAATGAGAAGAAATGAGAAGCACATAGCTGTGTGCTCCTCACACTCAGTGGAAGAAGGCTGTCAGGTTGCTGAAAGATTTCTAAATAGGCCTTCAGTTGCTTCAGCTACAGTCATTCTACTCCTCTCAGAGGGAAGAGGCCTCAGGGATTCTGCTTGCAGGGCTGTCTCTTCAAATTCTGCCACCTCCACCTCAGGCTTTGTCTAAGCAGAAAACACTAGTACCCCCCACACTCTCTTGCACTTTCAACTTTTGCAGGTTAGAGATGCAATGCTTCACTTGTGTCAGACAAACCTCAGTGGGTGTTCAGCCCTACAAACAGTAGCCTGCTGCTTGATCTGTGTCCTAGCATTTTAATGGCAGGAAGCAAGAGGAAGCAACACCCTGCCCTGACTCGTTCTCTGCTGTTTTCCGATGATGCTGCAGCCCACATGTGTAATTTCCCTAGCCTCCAGGAGTCCAGAAGTGTCTACTTACAGCTACAATTCAGCTACCTGCGGGACAATGTCCCTACTCATCTCTCACCATCTAAAGTAAATACAAAACTCTTTTGAGAATGGATTATTACAGAAGATAAAAGATGAATTCTATTCAACTCAGCAACAAAAGACCGTGACTCCTCCGATAGTCACACTTTTCTAACTTAATTGCTTTTTTTTTTTCCAGCTAGCAGGCAGGCAGGAAGTCAGAGAAAATGCAAACCATTAACTTACAAATGACCTGTGTACCTTCGGAAATATAGGAAGCACCTACCGCAACTTCTGGCGGGGGATCCTTGTGTTCCGGAAGGACACTGGTTCGAATCTATGGAGAAAAACAAACATGTCCTATGTGACTTCTGGATAGAAACTTGGGCAGAAGTTTCACACACGTTCTGGCCTTCTGCTTTCTTTATCTGATATCAATTCAAACGTTTGAGTTAATCATCAATGAAATGGCCTGCCCTTATATCCACTGCAGGGCAATAAAGCTGTCTTTCTACAATTCTAAAGCTTCCTGACTTTCCCAGTAGGCAGAGCTTCTTGATCTTCATCCAACTCCTTGTCAGAAGCAGACATGTGGGACTTAAGTGAGTCACCTTTTATCTCCTCAAACCCAACTTATATTCAGTATTCCAAGGGAATGAAAGAATTGGTGTAGAGAAAGCCATCCCGTGCATGCTGGGTAACAACTCTCTGAGTGAGAGATTCCTTTCCTGTGAAAACTCTGGGCAATCTGACAGGATAGTGACATCTGAACTAATTTGAAAAGTAAGTTTCACTTGACGGCAAAAGGGTCAAAAATGAGTCACCAGGAGGGGTTTGTCACCTGAACATTCTGCATGAACATGAACCCTTTGAATAATTAGATATGCACATTTTACGGATTGCTGATTATCTACCCTAGCTTCCCACTAGTGTCATGGGAGCATTTTCTTTCTTTTCTTTCTTTCTTTCTTTCTTTCTTTCTTTCTTTCTTTCTTTCTTTCTTTCTTTCTTTCTTTTTTATTTAGTTATCTTGTTTAATTGGATATTTTCTTTATTTACATTTCAAATGTTATCCCCTCTCCCGGTTCCACCCCCCACCCCCTCTGCTTCTTTGAGGGTGTTCTCCAACCCACTCACCCCCTCCCACCTCCCCGCCCTGGCATTCCCCTGCACTGGGGTATCGAGCCTTCACAGGACCAAGGACCTTTCCTCCATGAGTGCATTTTCAAACTATTTGCATTCAACCTTTTCCTGGATTTTTCTGGATTTAATATGTAGCTGCTGAGCCTAGTTCTGCTAAAATCAAAAAGTTCCAAAGGAGAAAGGGGATGTGGGGAGAGATTACCTTTCTCACATGAGAGAAAAGGAAGCAAAAACAAGTAAGACTGGCATGCCTTTGAAATAAAGATGAGATAGAAGAGTTAAATGAATGCAGAGAAATATCAAACTGTGCCTTGCTTAATTGGAGAGCAAGTCTTGGCACCTGGGGGGGGGGGGGGATAAATGAATAGACCGGAAGTATGCTATGGAAACCCTTCCATGAGGTCATTCGAACACAGAACACAAGCTCTTTAGAAGCACAGCCCTGTGAGTCCCGGGGGTTCTGATACGCCTG
The DNA here is from genome assembly GCA_028551405.1 of Uromys caudimaculatus. Lineage (NCBI taxonomy): Eukaryota > Metazoa > Chordata > Mammalia > Rodentia > Muridae > Uromys > Uromys caudimaculatus. The sequence goes on along the minus strand of CM052707.1, from coordinate 13,320,876 downwards.
TGTATGACAGGGCAATGGTCCCAGAGGATGGGATGGTCCCAGTATCCCTAGCAGTGTCAAAGGGCTTCACGTAGCTTCTATGGCCTGCTGGTCTGTAACAGTTTCCACCTCTGGATAAAGTCATGAGCTATGCACAGTATGCCTTTTGATTCCCAGCTTCAGGCTCTTTTTCTCTTATGACAGACCCAATTCTACCACTTGCACGATTTGTCAGTCATTATACCAGTAAATTATTTACCAGTACCCAAAATAAATAACAGGAAATATCCCAACAGAGTGGGCAAAACAGTTACTAGAACATACTCCGCTCAGAATACATGGTGGAAAACTCCTTGCTAAGAGTTTGGTGGCTTGGTGGCTGCACAATTTTACTATTCAGTTCAATATTTGGTCTCATTACCTGAGAGCCATTAGCTACCCTCAGAAGATGGGAAAACTGTGTAAATATTGAGCTGTTAGGGACCATGGCAAACACACACACACACACACACACACACACACACACACACACACAGAGAGAGAGAGAGAGAGAGAGAGAGAGAGAGAGAGAGAGAGAGAGAGGCACACACATGCATTTCTTATATGAAATTGTCAATAAGTATAACCTGTTTTCCTCTTCATAGCAGACATAGTTTATATATATACACATACATACACATACATACATATACACATATATACATACATGTAAATATACATATATACATATATAGTCTGTAATATGCAATGTAGTATAATACATGTAAAATGTCTGTAATATGAATATCTTGTAAGGCCGTGTCTCAGGACTCCTTTCACTCAGGTGTGACCCCGAACTCAACCCCACCAACAGCATATGTCAAGAATAGCTGGTGCATCTATGGGGGCATTTCTCAAGAGGGTGCAGTATGCTTTCTTAGTTGTCTCTTTCTTCTAATGGCCAGTAGTAGTCAGGTCACCCAATTATCTGGTAGTAGACAAGCAGTGTACTTGTTTTGCATATATATATGCAAATATATATTCATCAGTATTCTCAAATGGGATGGACTTGTATTGAAAAATAAAATAAAAAGTGATAGAAATTGGTGAAGCTCAACATGAGTAGGATTGAATGGAATAGTTGATTTAGGCTATATGTATGTACATATGGAGAGAGACAAAGTTAGAATAATATTAACAATTCCAGCATGGCCCATTAAACTCCTATATTCATGTGATTTTTATTATTCCTTATAAATATGAATAAGCGAGAGAAGAAAGAAAATTCTATATCCCATGCACATAAAAAATGAAAGGCATCATGGGCTACTTTGCTAATATTCTGTGTATGTGTGTTTTTATGTATGAAGGGGAAAGAGAAAGAGAAGAGAAAAGGTACTTTATATGAATTATGAATAATAAAAGTGAAGTACAGGTTTGTATAATTTTAAAACATTTGAGTGAATACAGTTGATGTCATGGTACTGCTTTTCCTACTGCATATCAGCACTGCTGTGTGGAGAACAGTGGTTTGCCAGTGAATAGGGGCTCAGTCTCCTTTTGGGGGTTTCAGTGTTTAGTGGCTGTGACAAATATCCAAATACAATATAGTAAGTGCTACAATAGAAATGTGAGCATTTACCTTCGACGTTTAGACAGGAGACTAAGGACTCCGCCTGTGGCTACCAGGGCGGGCTGCAGAGAAGAGGTGCTGAGGGTCTGGAAAGATGAGTAGGAGTTTTCAGCAAGGAAGAGTACAATGAAGCGTAAAGGGCGTAAGGTAATAAGTATGCACCACATGGCTGCTAATGTCCAACTGCCTTTGCGAAGAGTTTGCTCCTGAGGATGCTTCAGGGAACTTGCAAGGAAGTGACTTGAGTTACATAGGTTTGGAGAAGTAGGTTGGGCCAAAAAATATATAAGGCCATGATGTTATATAATTCACACTTTTTCTTTATATACTTCTTCGAGGCAACAGAACATCAAGGACCACAATTGGGGTGAGCACTTGAGTTATCCCAAGGCCTTGTGAGAGCTCTGGGTCCCCATTTATTGCAGTATGTTCTAGTTCCTCACCATGCATGCCTCCTGAGAATTAATGGCTTTTCTTGGGAATTCATTTTTGGTCTTATTCATATTTTTCCCTACTAGGTGTCTTCAGTGTGCCTCTCCAACAATTTTCCCAAAACACAAAAATGTTAACACAACTATACAGTCCAAACCCTTCTAGCATGGGTCTAGAGGTTTATGACAGCAAATAAATCAAGGTGGACCTGGTGATGCGTGTGACCAGATACATGCCCACACTGTGAGAGACATCTTGCGTATCCCCTAAGTTCATACAAAGCAAATTACCCTCCTGTCTTTTTTTTTTTTGATCCCAAAATTCAAGGTTCATGTATGTTAACTTTGAAATGATAAACACAGGAAGTTTATTTTCACATGATAACCATATGCTAGCAGGTAGTGAGTAACCCTGACTCTCTCATCAGCTCCCTGCAGACTACTCTGCTAAGATTCAAAGCTTCCAGGAGCTCCAGTATATGGCTGCAGTAGGGGAATACAGCACATTCAAGCTCATATCCCCAGAAGAAAATTCCTGGAGCTAGTGAATCTTATTATCCAGAAAATAGATGCCTCTGTCCCAAGGGAAGACTGCTGCAGTTTCACTGGAGATTAGGTAACTGACTTCATGGCAATGCAGTCTGCTGGAGATACAGAGCCAGCCAAGGAAGGTCATGATATCCAGAATCTGTGTCCCTGGCTGCATTTTCCAGAGCCCACATAGGTCTGTTTCTGTATTGGTAGGTAAGAATGGAGCAAGCTCCTCTAGATAGATACAGATGGGATGGACATGGGGGAAAAGGGGCGGATCGTCTGGGAGGAAGACCCATGGAAGGGCATATATCCTCCACCGAGAATATGGTCCGACCTGGCAATGTATTTGGAAGTGAATTTGATATAGAATCGGAGTCTGTTTCCTAACATAAATGTTACTCTAGACCCTTGTTGTTATTGATAGTGAATCACTGATATTGAAACTTGAAACCATGATAAGAAAAAATGTCTACCTCCTCCTGTGGTATGACTATCCTGTAAGGAAGTATCTCAGGACCCAGGTGTCACCCCCTAACTCAACCCCCCCCAACAATAGCGTATGTCATGAATATCTGTTGCATCTACTGGGGCCTTTCTCAAGAGGGTATGGTATTCCTGCAGACTTAGAGCTAAGTCTCCAATAGCCACATGAGAGAAAGTTAGCAGTAACCAGCATGTCCCTATATTAACTGACATAGATCTTCGTACAGGTGTGTAACAAGCCTTACTCCCCAAAACAGTGGGTATTGATTTGTTTGCAATTCTAACAGAGTTCCAGGTGTGAGATGACTGGTTCTCCAGGCAGATCTCACAAAGCTGTGGTCCAAGGGCAAACTGCCTATGTTGGCATTCAGAGGCTCCACTAGGAAAGATCTGGCCCCTAAACATCCACAGTCGAATTGAATATCCTACACAGGTGGAGAACAAAGGTCTTCATTTTCTGGATGACTGTCAGCTGAGACAAATGAAAACACCAGAGGCCTCACATTTGTGCTTCTTGCTGTGTGGCCTCCTCCATGGTCAAATCAAGCACTAGAAATTTCTTTGTATATATCATTTCTTCATCGTGAAAACACTGAAAAATTTTCTCCTTTTGAAATATATAATATTCTACTCTACTGTGCAGTAGCTCACTAGGATGTCCTACCTCTATCTACTTCTACCTTATTTCCAACTGGTCAGTCTTCTCTACCTGTGGCACGCCGAATTCTTCCCAATTAATTCTTTTCCCACAGCAGATCTTTGTCTTCTGAAGAAATCCATTCCCTTTTACATGCTAACTTGAGCAGGCCAGGGTATCTTCAAAATAACTCACTTTAATTTAAAACACTTCTTAAAACTGATAAAGATGGTTTATATATATTTGCATATTAATTTTTGATCACATATTTTGACATATGCATGCATTAATATATTGCATACTGTTTGTGGTGCTGAGGCAGTACCAAGGGTTTTCCTCATACTGTGTAAGAACTGTGACATTGAACTAGCACCCAGCCCCACATGGTGCTTAAAATCAAGATTAAAAACTCCCATTTCTTCAAAGAAATATCATTTCTTTATCAGAAAACACTGAAAATCTTTCTCCTTTTGAAATACATAATATCTAAATACTGTATGTAGCCACTCTACTGCTCAGTAGCTCCCTAGGATGTCCTACATATACCGTATACATCCTCTCTCTCTCTCTCTCTCTCTCTCTCTCTCTCCATATATATATATATATATATATATATATATATATATATATATATATATATACTATTATATTATTTCCAATTGCTCAATCTTCTCCACCTGTGGCTGCCTGAATTTTCCCTAATGTGTTGTAGCCACCATTTTACTCCCAGCCTCTGCAATGTGATCATTGTCTTAAAGGAAATCACGTGGACTGGTGGAAGAAGGGGGGTTTGCTACCATTCTGGGTACTGCGCTGGAATGTATGGCACGGAGGGAAAAAAAATCTCACAGCCCACTTTGATTTTGCCTTCCCTGATGACCACGTGCGGAGCTTTCAGCACAAGGCAGAAGTGCGATGATTACAGCTCTCTCAGAAGCCAGTGTAAGTTAGAGTTCTCATTTATTATAAGTGGAAGTTTGCAGTCAGATTGTGGAGATGATAAACTAAAACAAAATAGCTCATGCTAAATCTTTGCTTCCTACTTTAATTTCAGCAAATATATATTAAGCATTTATTATGGTCCAACTATCATTATAGAAACTAAAGATCTCAGAAAGGTAAAGGTTACTAAGGTTCTTTTGTTTGTTTTGTTTTTGTTTTGTGGGCTTTCTTTTGCACAGAGTGTTGTTTGTTTTGTTTTATGTTTGTTTAGTTTGTTTGTCCATGAACAATAAGAATGACCTGGTTATTCAAGAGTCAAACATACAAAAGTAGTTGATAATAATTTCAATTTACTAAAACACATCAGTGAGTCTGAGATAATAAATGATTCCAATATTGCTCAATTTTTCTTTTGAGCAGAGAACATGTAACATATGAAAAATGATTTTGACAATAGAATGAACCTATCAATGTGGAAATACGGTCCTCAGCATCTTGAAGCCCTGTTTCAAAGTTCATCCTGAATACTTCCAGTTCACTAGCTCATTTCTGAGGATTGTAGACACATTGTTACAGATTCAGGAGCAAACGACTGATTCACTTGATACAGTTCTGAATAAGCATGGCTCCAATAGGCTCATATATTGTAATGCTTGGTCATTAGGTAGTGGCTACTTGCAAACCAAGAAGAGAGAGTCTTAGAGGAACCCAACCCTGCCAGCATCTCTAGGTTGTACTTCCTGACTATAGGACTATGAAAAAATCAATTTCTGTTGTGTAAATGCCAATTCTATGTTGTTTGTCCTGAGCAGTTTGGTGATGACTGGTTTTGTGTAATATGGCGTTCCATGATTTAAGTAAGATGATAGTTAGCGTTTGTTTCTCAGCCCTGTGAGCCCAGGGTTTTCTTACATGTTTTCTGTGTATCTATTTAAAAGCATTGCATCTCATACTGCCTGAAAATCTTGCAAATGTCGTTAGCATAAGAGTAGCCTGGAATTTGAGTTTGTTTTGGTTTCTAAGTTTGTCATTTCAGCTACACACGCAACCCAGAATCATCACAGAGTTCTCTGTTTGGCAGCACTGGTGTTCTGCTCAGTGAAACCTGGATATCTCAGACTTTCAGTTCCAGCAGGCTCTGTGGATGCCTCTAGGTTAGAAATGGCCCCTTGTCCTCCTGTAACAGCTCACATCCCCTCTGTGCTTCTGAACTGTCCTGCTTTTTGTCCTCCCTAGTTTCCAAGGCACTGTGGAACTATAGGAGAATCTGTTTGGCTTCCTCCCTTTCATCTGTCGCCTGTTCCTTTAGCCTTCCACTTCAGAGGAATTCAGGACATCGGTTTTGAGTTAATGAAAAGAAAAGCTACTCAGAAAATCTTAATGTCTCCGTTTCTCACTTGACCCACTACAGAGACTGAGCACTTTGCTGATTATTCTTTCTCCATGCAGGCAGATGCCCACTGCTAAGCTGATCCTCAGTATACAAAAATGTCCACAGATGAAATTTACTCTATCATTTCTGTTTATTCAGCTTGGTGATGTGCCCAAACATAAAATATATGGATTGTGTCATCTGTCTGTTATTCTATGTGCAGTCAGAGTATTGCTTTTATGTCCCACATCATATTCAAACAGAATTTGTATACACTCTGTGTGTGTGTGTGTGTGTGTGTGTGTGTGTGTGTGTGTGTAGATTCAACCTAGAGTCTCATGTGTGTGATGCATATGCTAAGTAGCTATATCTTCACCCTCTGAACTTCTTAATATGCGGAAGTTGTTGGAAAGCTAATGAATCTTCCCAAAATACAACTAAAGGATGAAAAACTAATACTTCATAGAGGTTCTTAAGTGTGATTGCAAAGGTAAATAAAACGATGCTTGTTTGTTTGTTCATTGAGAAGTCTCAAAAAGCACTTACAAATACATAGCTGTAAGTCTCTCTTTTGGTAAATAGCATTTGTCCCACTGAATATCATCCAAAACTGATGCAATAATTCCTGACAGTGATAGGCCATCTTGGTTGTCACTAGGTAAATGCAATCATCTTTGAAATGTCAAAACACATTGTACCAAATTATACACATATGAACGTTCGACAGACTTTCAAAAAAATGAAGAAAAGCAAATGTAAGCACAGTTTTACTTTGGATGCATCCTGTGTACATAAGATGTTTTTCATTTCAATAAAGCAGTGATTTTCACACTACAGCTCTCTAGCCACATGGGTCCCTTTACACTGAATGGCTGGCACTTTAAGACTTCTAATTTCTCTCTGTGAGCACACTATGATGCTAAAGTCTAGCGATCACACAGGAGGCATGTGGTGCTTCAGGTTAATGTTGACTGTGATGGGGCCCCAGACCCCTATAACTCTAAGTATCCCTGCCCTTACTTCCATCTGATTCCAGTTCCCTTTCCAATGATAAAAAGATCTATTGCACACAGGTGAAAGAATATGAAACAGTGAAAAAATGTCTGCAGATATTTCCTTTCTTTTGCAGGTTGTAACTGGAAGATCCATACATTCTGCTGAAAACACAAAGTGTCAAAAGAAAGGGCTTAGTTCTTTAGGTAAAAGATGTCTCTCTACAGCGCCTCCACTCTGCTCTCTAGACGGGTTATTTTTGGGTCTTCCTGAAACCAACAGAAGGTTAGGAATATGGGAATCTTCCAGACATTGTCTTTCATGACTGTGTATGAGCCAAGTCCTGTCCTGTGTATTTACCTACAGCAAAAAGAAAAAATCTCCCAAGAGCGGTCTAGGTAGGCAATAACAGCAGATTTCATCAAAATACCAAGAAATACTTAACCATTTAAAATGAAACTTAAGTAAAATACCTCTTCACAATTCAAAAGCACATTCTAAAGTTGGGATCCACAGGTGATAAAGACAATTCCAGTGCCCTGATGAAGCAGCTGTACTCTGGGTGTTAGAACTCCATTCCTGATACTCGCTGCTGAAGTCTGTGCCTGGAATATCCACTTGTCTGTCAAGGGCTTGGTGCCCACATGGCTCTATGAGGATGCAGTAGCAACTTGAGGAGCTGACCTTTAACGGATGGCTTTAGATGGTCATGTGTACTCTCAAAGGAAAAGTGAAGGCTAGTCCTTTCTTCTTCCTCCTATTTTTTGTCTCCCAGCCATGAATTGGACAGTTTTGTTTTTCTATGTACTCATGTCAAGATCCACCAAAGGTCAAAGCCAAGAGTGTTGTTGAACCACTGATGAAAACATATAATCTGGAAATCAAAATAAAATCTTTCCTTTTTATAAGTTGATTTTCTATGGTATTTTAATAATGATAGAAAACTAGCACACTTTCCCAAACACATGGCTACTATTAATATATGAAGTATGTCTAGAGCCCAGTTCAATTCCATACATTCTACATCAAGAATTTGTCAGGCAGACCTTCACGGTTAATTCCATCTGCAATCTACCCCCAGGTCTTATCCAGCATCTTAACGTACAACATACTGTGTCATCCTTCTGAAAAGTGGAACGAAAGCCATTAAGGTTGATTCATTAATCTGTTAGATCTAGGTAGATCTATGTCTTTCTAAGAACTTTCTACCATCAAAAAATGGCGATTGAAAACTTACAGTTGGTGAATTGAGATAGCAAAAGCAAGGTGAGAAACCAATGAGACTCAGGCTCGGGTTCCGTTATTTCAGGGATGCAAATGCTAATTTTAACTCATGGCCATCTTATATCTGTATTGTGTTAGTACTGCCCATTTTGTAGGAGAGAAAACTGAGCTTTAGGAGTAATTTGTCAATACCAGTTCATTAGCAAGAAGCTGGTTTAGATGGTCTTCTTTAGAAAGCTGTGCCTGATGGCATTGTGTCTTTTCAGAAACAGGACAAATGGTGAGTCTAATGAGTTTCCCTTGGGTTGCTTAATGAAATTTTTTTTAAACTAAAACTCTATTAGCCTTAGGGAATAGAAACAGACACAATTGATCACACTACTAGATCTGAAAACACCACTGTTACATAGTAACAGCGCCCAATTAAGACCATAGTCATGAGTTAATGAACAAGCCATTAGACAGAAAACAGTAATATAAATGCAAGCATGTGTGTATTAATCTGTTGTTCCCTATAAGCCATTAGCCCCAATGAATGTAAGGCTAAATAATTTCAAGGTCTCATCAAAACAATTGTGGTATTGCCCAAATATTCCATATGATCACTTACAACCTAGATTTTGTTTATTCTTGTCAAGAGATTATATAGTCCTATTGAAAAATGATTTATATAATACACCTATAAAGGCTATTTTTTCCATGAACTAGAAAATAGAAGGTTAATTTGAGGCATGGAATGGAAGGACTGCCAATGTGTCTATTCATCAGGTATTGCCTTCCTTTCCGGACAAAAGGGAGATGGCCATTTTACTATGAAGCAGCTGGACTGTACTATCACAGTGGATTCCTTCTCTGTGGGAATTTTACCAAAGCCTTTAATATTTTGGTTCCTAAGTCTCAACAAAGCTGCTTAGAATCACCTGTAGAAGTTTTAAAATATGTGTGCTTGTGCCAGGGTCCCTGACTTTATTCCTTTAACTAGACCACTCTAAGCACAGTCTTTTCAACTGTGGCTCTTTGTTTCTAATGTATGTTGGAGGAAAGTGAGGATCCAACTTTTGCTTTCAACTCACAAGAAAACAGAATTCAAAGATAAAGTAGCTTCTCCACCAAGACATATGACTAAGGAGAGAGCAGAGAGATTAGTGTAGCAACATAAATCTGCTGTTTCTTAAGCCGGTGCTTTAGCCCCTGCTACCATGTAGATAGTGGCAGCATATCAACCCCCTGCAATTCTTGAAATTTTGGTTGTTAGCCTAGCCTTGAAGGCTGAACCATCTCTCCATCCAGTCCATCTGGGCAATTATTCATACCACAGGTTTGCAGTTCTCAAGTATGACCTAATCAGGAGATGTGTAAGGTCAAAAGCGTGGCCATAACGATACTCAGGTTAACAGTGGTGGCACACGCCTTTAATCCCAGCACTCGGGAGGCAGAGGCAGGTGGATTTCTGAGTTCGAGGCCAGCCTGGTCTACAGAGTGAGTTCCAGGACAGCCAGGGCTACACAGAGAAACCCTGTCTCGAAAAACCAAAAAAAAAAAAAAAAAAAAAAAGAAACCAGTCTCCCTTTGAATCCTCATTCTTTGCCCAGGAGACAGCACAGTATTCTGAGGTTCATATGGCCTATAATATCACAAAACCTTACACACAGAGCATACACGGTCTTTCCTCATTGATCAGAATCTATAGAGATTTGCAAAGATAAAACTGCTACCTTCTTAGTACAGGTTTTGTTTTTCCATAAAGATTTTCAAACATGTGTATAATTTAATTTATATTAGATTAATTATGTGTGACTTTACATAAATTTGTACATTGAAAGTTACTGACTTTTGATTCTAACATGGGAAGTATCCATAGCTACCATAACATGTGTAAACCAAAGTCCCAAGAACTCTCAAGAATTTATGAGTTCCTAAAGTGCCCTGAGACCCAATGTTTGAGAAATACTGCTGCAAGTGGAGTTCAGCCTTGAGTCATTCTCTCCCTTTGAGGGGATTCTATGTCAAAGTCACCGTCAGAGGTTAATGGATGGATATATGTCACAAGCACTGCAAACACTAGGCACCTAACTACTACAGGCACCCTGTACCCAAAGCCACCCTGTACCACAGTTTTCCTGACCTCGGTTGCTCTCTACTTTTAGTGTCTTTGTACATGGTGAGAAAAGGTAACATAGTCATAAACACAGAACAATCTCTTTATGGATCACATGTGAACATTGGGAAGAGGTGGAGAATATCAAAAGAGGGCAAGGGTGTACTGTAGTGCAACAGCAAAGTGTGGCTAAGTGTAACTAATTATGTCACCAGCTCTAGTGAAGCTAGGTTGCTGATTCTGTGACTTTAAATCATTTCTGATGAGGAAGTCTCAACTTGGTGGGAACTAGGAAAGAATAATGTCTCTGCAGGCCAAGGAAACACTAAGTACACTGGCTCTGAAACCAAAATGACTGATAATTAGAAGAGAAGAGAGAAGGAGTGAGAAGCAGGGTCAGAGAAAGGCAGGGCTGTGGTAACATTTGGGCTCATATTGCAATTATGAGGAAACTCTTGTCAGGTCCTGAGCCAAGAAACGAGGTGAGGTGATCTTTTTCATGCTTCAAAAATAGCATCCAATTTGTGGAGAACAGATGGCAAGAGCTCAATAATGGAAGGAGGTGAGGAAGAAGTCATTTACAAGTCAGAGTCATAGGACATGATTCTCCTTTCACTAGGGTCAGAATCAAGCTAGGATTGCAAGTTTTAGGAAACTCTCCAATAGGTTCTCCTAAGTCACTTGTTTTGAAATACTTATACACAACACATTGATACTGACAGAAAACAACATTCGTATGAAAAGTTCTGTGAGTGTGACCACATTCACTGTTGAGGAAAATAACACTCAAGGGTCACTAACATGTTCACCATTATTTAAATAACTGTAGCCTTAAATGATAAGTGATATGCTCTCCACATATTTACATTGTAACTATTAAATAATAGAATGGCCCTTAAAATATAGGGATGTTTAGACTCATGTAACCTAGAGAAGGAGGGAATTCAGTTCTGTAGAAAAAGTATACAAACTGAGACAACCATATATTTATACCAACCTGTGAAAGCCTAGAATGAGCCTGTCAGTGGAAGGGCTCACATATTCTGGCCAGAACCTACAGCAGTGTTGAACAGCAAATATCTGTTGCTTCTCTCTACATTGGTACCATATGAGCAAGCAAGGACTCAAAGACATGTAACTGCCAAATGGTGTCACATGAGGAAAGACAAAAAAGTAAAAAAGCCAGAGTCCACAAGGTTTGAAGCAAACTCCTCTTTCTGGTATCAAAAGTTCTATCAACAGGGCTTTGGAGGAAATGAGTGGATGCAGCTGTGTGCCTGGTTTTTAATTAGAGTGAGGAGACCCGCTTCATCTGTTCATCTTTCTGAAAGCACAAGCCCTGTGACATGCAGCCTTCAGTGTCTACTGAGCAGGTCCCTCCATGTTTTACAAAGCAACAGGCAGTCCGTCACGGATGCACATACACACACAAAGTTGCATGTACACATATGCACATGCACACAAACAAACGCACGTAGGTGGGTGTACACACATGCACACACAGAGACAAACACATATACACCCAGGTTCGTGTACATCCACATCCACAGGTGCATTTACACACGAGAGACACACATATACACAGGTGCATATATATATACACATACACATACGTAGATGTATATTATACAAAGCAGATCATTCAGCAAACTGTATTAACAAATGCCAAAACAGACTTGTATATCTAAACTTTAAGGTTTTATAAAATATATCTTCTCAGATGCTTGAAGATTTTACTATTTCAAAGAAACTGTATTTGGAATCAAAAACTTAACATTCAAAGTCTTAACTGTTGGAGAATCTCTGTCATGTCTTTTTGTGCATGTGTTGAGTTTATCTTCAGTGTTCTTCCTGTCTCTGCTCTGATGAATCACAAGGAATGGGACCAGGTATTTTAGAGAATTCTAAAATCCAATGCCTTGAACAATGACCACAAATAAGAGAAATAAGAAGTGTTGGAAGTGTTGTTACAAACTCATTTTGACACAAGATTTGCTTTTTATTGCTTTCATTTCTTAAGGTGAATTTTCCTATGTTGCTGTCAAGAAGAAAGTAAAACATCTCACCTAATAGTATTCCTCATTCTCATAGATCAGATAAAGCTGCAAAGAGCAAAGTTCAATGGATTTCATCCTGGCCTGTGTTTCCCTTCCCCTTTCCTTTCCTTTTTATATGTTATGTGTTCTACTTCATGTTTTGAAAGTTCTTTTGTAGGTTTTAATATTTTATTCAAGTTTCATTTTAAATGATGCTAATTATAGCATTTGAGGGGGAAGAGATTATTCCACACAAAATGGGAGACTCTAAAATGTATCCATTACACTGGGGGGGGGGGGGAGAGAGAGAGAGAGAGAGAGAGAGAGAGAGAGAGAGAGAGAGAGAGAGAGAGATATTAACACAACAGAAGTCATTTTGGCTCCCCAGTGTTGTCACGGTGTGGCCACAATCACCTGCCCAGCTCAGAGCTGGAGACCACAGACGTTCTATCATATTCTGGTGCAATGTCAGAAAAAAGAATTGAAAAGGAAGAAGAGAAGGAGGAGGAGGAGGAGGAGGAGGAGAACAAGAGGAGGAGGAGGAAGAGGAGGAGGAGGAGGAAGAGGAGGAGGAGGAGGAGGAGGAGGAGGAGGAGGAGGAGGAGGAGGAGGAGGAGGAGGAGGAGAAGAAGAAGAAGAAGAAGAAGAAGAAGAAGAAGAAGAAGAAGAAGAAGAAGAAGAAGAAGAAGAAGAAGAAGAAGAAGAAGAAGAAGAAGAAGAAGAAACACTACAACTACACACAGGGAAAAATTAAAAGTCCCGAAGACTGGCTCTATCACATTCACCATCTCCACTCTAAAATGGCACAAAAGAAGTAGTTAGCCACACCCTGAATATTACTTTTACTGTAAAACAGGTAACTGTTGTGCCAGGAAATGATCAGGCTATGACTATCTGTCTAAAAAGTCCCCATCACATAGGTGTGTATGTGCTTCCTAGCAGATATGAGGGCTAGATGCTCAGGGAGTCACAATTTCATCTGTGGACTCATTACAGATTTACAAAGGACTTGGACAGTCCCAGCCTCCACTTCAGCCTGGCATCTCTACAGGAGCTTGTCCCCAACCAGTTCTAAGGCTAAAAGAACCTTCTGGAATGGGCTTTCTGCTGTACCTCAAAGTGAGTCAACTTTAACCAGGGATCTAATGTGGTATTTCTCAATACTCAAGTTCCTGACTCACAGGGTTAAAAAGTACACTAAATTCTGAAGGTATCTATGCTACAAAATATTTTAAAATTGATGATTGTACAATATTCATTTATTCTTGAAATTCCAATCCTAGATCAAGCTTGTGGATGATGACATTGATGTCTTTGCCATCCAGCTGAGCCAACAGTGTCAGTTTGATACCTGGCTGTAGCAGTGGTTCTCAAACTGTGGGTTATAACCATTTTGCAGGGGTGGGGATGAGTTAAGGGTGGGTGCATCCAATGACCCTTTCACAGAGGTCACCTGAGACCATCAGAAATATCAGACATTTACATCAGTTCATACCAGTTATGAATTAGCAATGAGTTACAGTTATGAAATAGCATGACATGAAGAACTGTGTAAAATTGTCAGAACATTAGGAAAGCTGATGACCACTGCTTCAGAACCTGAGTGTACTGTAAGCCAATCAGGCTATAGTTGTTCACGCTGGCTGTGAACCAGGCATTGGAATTCATCTGACACTTATTTCTGAAACATGTTACTGTTTTCTGCTGTCTAGGCAAGACTGGACTCAGTCTCCACATTCCTGTTTCACCTTCTGGTAAAAGGAGCCACCCAAACTGTCCCATCGTTCAGACTGATATGAAGCTAGAATTCATCCATCTTGTAGACAACTGAGAAGTCGCTCTGGTTCACTCAGAACTTCAAGGTCTCAAAATTCATCTGGTAGCCAGAGAGTAAGCCCTCACAGCCAAGTGACAGAGTGTCCCAGATGGAGAGCCCAGGGACATCTCAAGCCCACGATGATACGCTCCTTCTTCTACTTCTTGATTTTAGCATTTTCCCCTAGTGTTAGGCCAGAAGGATAAACTAAAGTTTGGCTTCAGTCCATGGGTGAGCTGGTCTTCCACAGTGATCTTGGTGCCCAGAGTGATGGTGTGTGTTCCCCTCCTCTATGTCGACCAGCATGCAGTCCACCTGTGCTTGATTTCCAGATTGCCATTTGTTTTGGTGGTCTCTGTGTTGGCAGAGCTTGAGCTGATAAATTCCAACCCACTCTTGGCCTTTGTTTTCAAATCAAGTTTTATTAAGCCAAAGCTGCAGCCCTTGGTGAAGACGTTCCTGGCAGACTTGCCAAGATCAACATATGTGACAGGCACAGCCATCCTCTCAGAGGCAGTGATGGAGGGAGCCATCGCACCTACTGCGAGGACTCGATTCTTTGAAAGTTTTGAATATAGTGCTCAAAATGATATTTTAAATCCCCTTTCCCTCAACTTCTAGAGAGTCTAAGCTCCCAAGGCAGCTGATGACTCCAAAGAAACAGTTTCTTCTGGACACACAGGACAGCTGCACATACAAACTCACAGCAGCTGTGACACTGTGTACAAAACCCATACAAGCATGAGTCAGACCAGATCCCAGCCAGGAGGGAGGATTGGACACACAATCTCACCCATAAGATATCGAGTTACTGGAAATCAACATCTGCTGGGAAAGAAAGAGACAGTTTCCCTAGGGGTGGAGATCCTAAGCCTTTTTATTCTTTTAAGAACAATGGTATGTAGTAAATGTTTGACTGTTGACTCTTAGAAGCTAGGATGGAATGTTATGAGCTATCTGTTATCTATCTGTAGTATAAACATCTCAAGTAGAGATACCATACTATTGACATGAGATTGCCAACTAGAGGGTTGGTAGAGGTGTGTGTAATCAGCTCTCCGGGGCTCTTACAGCAGGTTCTAACACAGTATTATATGATCACATGATCTAGAGGTAGAGATGTTTGTGAGGCCTATCTGTTGAGATTCTGGTGTCTTTGGAGACTGCTGCAGCTATCACAGTCCTTTACATAGAAAAATTAGCCTGCAACTACATTTTAATGTATAATCATTTCATCTTACGTATCCCAAATTAAGATCATGTCTTAGAAGTTAAGAGACGGGGATATGAGGGGAGGGGGGCATATGGGTGTGGACTGGAAGGAGAGGGGGGGACTACGATTGGGATGTAAAGTGACTAAATAAATATATTAATTGAAAAACAGTGATCATGTCCCTGAAACCAATAATTTTAATTAAATTAAGATTCAATAGAGTCTATATGCTTAGCTAAGACGTACCCAACACTATTTGCTCAATCAGATTCCTAATTGAATTCTTCTAAAACCAGTGGAAACTTTGGTCATGGGAAAGAGACACACACACTGCAAGAATCTGGTTTGCTAGAACTGGTCTCATGACATATCTGGGCCCAGGGTCAGTGTTAAGTGTCCTGGCAATGAGTGCTGCATACTTTAAAATTTTCCCTATCTTTGGAGTATCTCACTAAGAGCTTTGGAAACCACAGCTCATATTCTTTACCCGAGTTGGAAAGCAATCTCACACGAGGTCTCAGAAAACAAGGAAAAAAATTACCAAGACACTGCCAGTCCATAAATGGTACATAGTTTGTAGGTGAGTGTCAAAACAAGTAAAAATATCTCCCATTAAGGAACTTAAAAATGTTTTACCAATTAAAAAGAGGGGTTAGTTTTTGTGCTTGCTTTAAATATATTGACCATACTGATAATATCATCTCTAGGAGAATAGGTAAATTCTACTGTATCTGATTTACATTAGTATAATTAGTCCCAATCCGGCTTTGTTTTTGTTTGTTTCCGTGTGTGTGTGTGTGTGTGTGTGTGTGTGTGTGTGTGTGTGTGTGTGTGTTGGTAGTGTTTGTTTATCAAAGCAAAAACATAGCTTTTGCTTTGTTACCATGTTTCAGAAACATCAGATGATTTTATTGATAATAGAGGAAGAAAATATATAACCTGTAATGAGATCCTTTATTTATTTATTTGTTTGTTTTTCTTTAAAATAAAGCAGAGAGGGTAACTATCAGTAAACATTTAGAACAGGTTTTGCACAGATAGTTTAATGAGTAGCCTTCATGAAACATATCAATATTCATGAAAAGGACAACGTGATAGAAAAAGGGCTAAATGCTAATTTTGCTATCCCTTGTGTTTCTGATAAGAAACATTCTTACAGGTGGGAAGGAATCTTATTGTCAAGTCGGTTCTCTTATAACTGGTGAATTTGAGTGCCTGCTCCTGCATTTGTTGTTCTTCTATATTCGTCCTTGCAAAGATATCTATTTGAGTCTTTTATCCTTAAAAATGACTTCTATTTGTGTGTGTGTCTGTGTGTGTCTGTGTGTGTCTGTGTGTGTCCACACATATGAGCATCTGAGTAGAAGTCTGAGAATGGTTTGTGGGAGTCAGTTGTCTCCACCATATGAGTCCTGGATACTGAACCCAGTCAGCAAGCTCTTTTGCCCTCTGTGCTATTTCACCAGCACTTTTTGTCCCATTTCTAGATTAGATAATTGTGTTGTTTGGCTTCTGCTGTTAAGTGATGAGTTTTCTTTCACATATTTCTTACATATTTTGCCTATTAACCCCTGTTACACACATATTCACACACACACACACACACACACACACACACACACACAAAGCCATTTTTCTAATGTATAGACTGTCTTTTCATTATCTTAGTGACATGTCTTTAAATATTGACTAGAGTGATTTAAGAAGTCACTACACATTTATCAAATACAACTGATGCACAGTTAGAATTTTTCCTTATTATACCTCCCAGGAATAGTACTTACAAGTCAAGCAGTTAGTGTTCTGCCTGCTGCTTCCTGGGAAAGAATGCAGGAAAAAAAAGAATGTCTTTCAGAGGATCTGCGAATTCCCAAAGCAGCAGGAGAAGTTATAAAAAGAAAGGCATTCGACTATTTCCATGGGAACATCTTCATGACTACTGTTATCTTTATTAAGTAGTGAAAAAGAGAAAGGAATAAAGAAAGAAGGAAGGAAGAAAGAAAGAAAGAAAGAAAGAAAGAAAGAAAGAAAGAAAGAAAGAAAGAAAGAAAGAAAGAAAGTCTACTGAACATCTACCTAACATTTGTGTGGGGCAAAGCATGCTTTTTTCCTAGCTTCAAATACTGCATGTTTTGTGTGTGTGTGTGTTTGTGTGTGTGTGTGTGTGTGTGTGTGTGTATGTGGTGTATGTTTGTGAAATAATTTTATATATGTGTGTATATGTTTGTGTATGTCTATGTGTGCACGTCTGTGTGGTATATGTGTGTATGTGTATGTTCGAGTATACATGTGTGTGATGTGTGAGTTTATTAATGTATGTTTTTGTGTATGTGCGTACATGTTTGTGTGTATGAGCCTGTGTGTGTATGTGTGTGTGGTTTGTGAATGTATGTTTTTGTGTATCTGTGTATATGTTTGTTTGTGTATGTCTATGTGTGTGATTGTATGTGCATATGTGCATATTACATGCTTGAGTTTAGTGCATGGACTTGTACAGCTGCTTTTCTCCTTCTGTGTTTCCATGTTCTCAATACCTTCAGGTCACTGAACTCAGGTCACCAATCAGCCTGCTACTTCCTTTACCCATTGAGCCATCTTGCCCACTGTGCGCTGACTTCTCAACCATTCTTTGTCAACGGGCACACATTTTGCAGTTCAGTCATTAAGAGTAACTATAGGAAAAGCAATATACAGCAAACCAGTAGCCAACATCAAACCAAATGGAGAGAAACTTGAAGCAATCCCACTAAAATCAGGGACTAGACAAGGCTGCCCTCTCTCTCCCTTTCTATTCAATATAGTAATTGAAGTTCTAGCTAGAGCAATAAAACATTAAAAGGAGGTCAAAGGGATACAAATTGGAAAGGAAGAAATCAAAATATCACTATTTGCAGATGATATGATCGTATACTTAAGTGACCTGAAAAACTCCACTAGAGAACTGCTGCAGCTGATAAACAACTTCAGCAAAGTGGCCGGATATAAAATTAACTCAAACAAATCAGTAGCCTTCCCATACTCAAAGGATAAACAGGCTGAGAAAGAAATTAGGGAAATGACACCCTTCACAATTGTCACAAACAATATAAAGTATCTTGGTGTGACTCTAACCAAGCAAGTGAAAGATCTGTATGACAAGAACTTCAAGTCTCTGAAGAAAGAAATCGAAGAAGACCTCAGAAGGTGGAAAGATCTGCCATGCTCATGGATTGGA
>CM052707.1:13281810-13301792 GCA_028551405.1 Uromys caudimaculatus | reverse complement strand
CTTTTTGGAGGCACTCAAAGCTATGAGTTTTCCTCTTAACACTGCTTTAATTGTGTCCCATAAGTTTGGGTATGTTGTACTTTCATTTTCATTAAATTCTAGGAAGTCTTTAATTTCTTTCTTTATTTCTTCCTTGACCAAGTTGTCATAGAGTAGAGCATTGTTCAGCTTCCATGTGTATGTGGGCTTTCTGTTGTTATTGTTGCCATTGAAGACCAGCCTTAATCCATAGTGATCTGATAGGAGGCATGGGATTATTTCAATCTTCTTGTATCTGTGGAGGTTTGTTTTGTGCCTGATTATATGGTCAATTTTGGAGAAGGTATCATGAGGTGCTGAGAAGAAGGTATATCCTTTTGATTTAGGATGAAATGTTCTATAGATATCTGTTAAATCTGTTTGGTTCATAACATCTGTTAGTTTCACCCAATTGGTTCTTAATTGATCAATAAAGTTGCTAGAGGCCAGTGATCTGCCAGAACAGGTGGGACTTCCAGTTTTTCTGTAGGCTAACAGACTCAAGGGAGGGGAAAATGCTTAGAAGGGAGAGAGTCACCAGCCAGTGAGATCTCAGGTGGAGTGGCCATTGTCCACTTCCCTGATTGGGCCTGAGGTAGCAGGTGAGAGATTAGAAACATAATTAAGCGAATGGCAGATTTAAGGTGCTGAGCTAGGACTAAAGGTTACTGAGCAACCAAAGTTGAGGGCAGATTCAGAGGTGCTGAACTGGGAATGAAAAGAAGGGTGCAATAGCTGAGGAAGGCTTAGAAGAGCCCGGCCATTGAGCTAAAACATATCAAAAATAAGGTAATGGGTGTGTGTGTGTTTCATCAGCACATTTTTCTTCCGTAGAGAACCTGGGCTGGGCTGGAAGCATGGTTAGACCAGAACTTAAAGCGAGGTTGTAGGAACTACATGCTACAGTCCTCAAACAGGATTGTGATAGGCGTATTGTCCTCTCTCCCTTTTTGCATTCCAGTCATGTTAAGTTGTCCTTGAGCATTCTGGCATGTCTTCAACCATGACTTGTACATCACCACAGGCCAAGAAGCAATTGAACAAATTCATGATGTACTGAAATCTATGAAAATGTGAGACATAGACAACTTTTTCTCTTTTTTAGTTGGTCACCTTAGGTGTTTTGTCCTAGTGACAGAAAGCTGTCTGACACACAATAAAGATTGGAGAACACTAATTAAACATTTGCTTGCACATCTTCCTAGGGTAAGAAAGTGTCTAATAAAATTAGCCTTCTTATTTTTATGTGCACTAAGAAAGATGCTATTGTTTTCATTTAACTCTCAACTTGAGAAACTTAAGGTGAAATATAGTAAATTTCAATAGAATTATATTTAAATGATGCATTAATGGAAATATCCAAACAAATACATTCTGAATGAAGCTTTATAACAACTTATCATGAACACTGACAACTGCAATGGAAGTACAAAGCAGTATGACACTAGGAAAGACTGAAGTTGGTGAATATTTTCTCCTTGATTTAGCTATACTTCTAACAAGGGTAGTTAATAAAAATGGGATTATCTCCCAGAAAACATAGAGAAGCAGGGTTCCAAGTCCTAGTTTGAGGTTCAATATCCTTTTCATATGTCACAATAATTTATCAATACCTTGAGGGAAATGAAAGAGAAGAGAAAATTTATCACTGTGTGGTGATAAATTTTTATAAAAACAACTCTCATGTTCTAAGAAACTGGGACTTTTTCCTGGACCTCACAGCCAGAGTTAATAATACACCATGAGATCACTTAAGATTTAAGACTGCTGTCCACTGGGCTCTCAGATGTTTGTTTAACCTGCCATTAAGAGACTAATGGAACCACCAGCCTCACCTGCCTTTGATTCCCTCTGTGTAATCAACTATACCACCTAAGCTAATGACTAATTTTAATTTTAAACTATATACTCGTCTATGCCCCTGACCCAGAGAGCAATGCATATGTGTATGTGTGAGTGTTATGGTAATAGTTTGCTGAAAGCAGCAGGCAGGATGAAATTGACCTTATCTAACAAATATCTACCATAAATATTGAAAAAAAGCATATGGATGGTGCTTGATAACAGTGTTTGCAGGACTGAGTTCTTTGGGGTCAGTTGAAGCAAATAACTTAATCCTTTGTTTAAAAAACAACTGTTAAAGGTTTCTGTAAAGCATCCTTCGTTCCTCTCCTGTCTCTCTGCTGTCCAATAACCAGAGAACAAAGCTTTTGTTAGGGACACATTCAGATCGAACACAGACAGGTTATAGATGGTCCGGCTACAAACTACAGACAGGGAGAAATGGCAAATTCAAACTTGGACTCTCTACTGGGCAAGTGAACCCAGAAGGAAGTCTGTGATTTCATCCCTTTATATGACATGGAGGACACAGAGACCCATGATTGTGAGATTGTGAGAAGGTTAACAGAACATGCGAACACCATAACTCCATATGCTGCCCTGTAATTATGAAGCAACAGGCATAATCATGTGATTGCAAAATCCATGGAAAACAAAGATACTCTTAACTCCAAATTGGGAGTAATATTCTTGCATCTTAAAGCCTTAGCTTAAGATACAGCAGTGAGCTGAGCCTCACCCTAGCCCGGCTTTCCCAAGTGGTTACCAGAAAGCCTGTACATTCATCAGTCTTCAGTCAATTATTTTCTATTAATTGTTTTGACAGGTGAAAATACTGTGGCAATCCACCTCCTTAATGAACTCAAGGCATTCAGTGTACAGATGTGCCAACATAAGGTCTAATTGAAGAAAAAGAATTATTTCTGGAATATTTCACTTTACAGGATAAATCAGATTAGCAATCAATTGGGAGTTAACATCAAGCCTGCATCCATCACAAGCAGAGAATGATGGAGGAGCCTGAAATCCGTATGTGGAAGGCCTTTGGAATATCTTTCTTTTTCTTACTTCCCTTTGCAATGCTGGGACCAACCCAGAGTCTTAGGCATAAAGAGACAAATGTTTTCCCAATGAGTGTAAATCTAGAATATAAGGAATAACTTAATCTTTGTAAACAGAAATTTGACGATGGGCTAATTCAAGTAGAAATACTTCCTGTTTGCAGACCAGAAGTGGCCTGACTCAGGGCCGTGATGCCTAAACATCCCTAATAAGGAGTCTCCAGAAAGAGCAGTTCCCTGTAAAGCCGCAGCTGGTCACCAGAGCAAAGCCACATTGTCCCCTGAGCCCCCAGAGTCCTCTCCACTGCCTCTTCCAACTCAGAGCCACTCTGTTGGTGCTCAAAGGGGCTGAAAGCATTCACAGCCTGGGGATGCTGCAACTGAAGGGCTGCTGAAGAAGCTGCTATTTAGCTCTCAGCCTTGCCAGCACCAGGAGCAGAGCAGCTGCGAGGTTTCTAGGGTTTTGTTTTTTTTTTTTTTTACAACTCCTTCCCTTCAGCAAGAACGGTTTGTTGTTTCCCTGCCAGATTCCTGGTACCTTTGTCTGCTTATTAACTTAGCGGCATACTCTGTCTAGTAGCCAGGATCGCCATGGCGATAGCCACTTGTTTACACTCTGTGTTTAAATACATTAACTACCAGTCAATTATCAGCTACATATCTTGTTGTATAGAAACTCTGACATCACAGAAGACAGGCCACTCTTAGTGGAGCAAAGCCCAGAGAATAATGACTGGCACACAAGATGAAAGGAAGATTGCAGGACCATTTCCCAAATCAAAGGGGAAAGAAACCTATTGTAAAAGGGATGCTATTTTCTCAGTTTGCCTCTCTCTCTCTCTCTCCCCCTGTAAGCAAGATTGTTAGGAACCCAGATTTCCTTTTTCATAGCAATTAGCATGAACTTGTGGAGCTGTGGCTGAGCCAAAGGACTATCATCAAACTGCTTCGGAAGCCAGCAGGATTTAGAGCAGTGGTCGCAGGAATCCGTCCTTATCTCTTACAGAGACAAGTGACCGTTTCTCTAAAACTGTGAAACACAGGCTCCTTTATAGCATCAATAGTTTCTGGAATGATTCAGTAAGCTCTTATATAACAATACAATGTCTTTGAAGAAAAGGTATGGAGAATAAAAGGGAATATAGAAGTCACTCTATCAATTTGGTATTATGGGATGTTTTTCATAAATGTTACGCCCTCATTAACGTTTTTATCACTACTTTATAATAGCAAAATAAGCATATTACTCACAGGTCATTGAGCCTCAACCATGAGTGGAGCTCATGTGATGTAAACATGGGCTAAGTACTCTGCTATTGGGAACCTGTGTGACAACACTGAAGTCCTTTAAGAATACCCATGCCACTGTTATTTTTCAAGATTTAAGAGAGCTAGAATGTTAATGCTTACAAAATTATGCTTTTACTTTGCAAGATTAAATTTGCATTTCTTGTTGCAAAGCATTTTACAGACTTTCTCAATCTAAGATCCTAGTCCAGCATGTAGAGAAGGGCCTGAGACAGATTATAGTTCCGTTTCTCCTTTAGGTTTTCTTGATAGAAAACCTTCTATAAACACTGAAAGATTCTCTCTCTCTCTCTCTCTCTCTCTCTCTCTGCATCACCCACTGGTTGTCATCCCTGAGATGGCACTAGGACCACCTGGCAGTATTTCCAGCTTTGTAGCACTATTCCAAACCTTCTAGGGCCACCCCGGGGCTAGCCTGTCCTGCTCTCTATGTGGAGTCCTCGCTCTCAGGCCTCAACCAGGGTTACTGCCCACATTCATTGGGTGTCAGTTAAAGTCACTTCCACTGGCCATTTCCTTCGAAAGTCTAAGTGTTAATAAGCGTTTCCTGTTGTCTCCTTAGAGCTACAGGAAGAAGCTACCTCCTGTTGCCCGGCACGTTAGTGACAATTTCGAAGGCTCTTTTGACATTTTCCAGTCCCACAATAGCTTCCAGCCTGATAAATGGTTCCTTTAAACACTGTATTCAGATAGGTTGTGTGGGTTGTCTTCTGCCTGGGCCCCCCACTCCACCGAGGGACTTCCTGACTCTCCAAGACAGGGTAGTTTTCACTGTCTTAACTTCACACATGTAGCACTTGGTTAACCTTTGGGTAGGTTGGAAGAAACACTGGGACCTGAACTCGGGATTCAAGCTTCAATGCTAGTAACATTCCCACCGAAATTCCTCATGCCTATAAAGTAGGCAAAGTACTTTTATATTTACCCTGACAGTCAAAACTTGTAGGCAGAATGTAGGAGACAGCCTGGAAAACATGGATATTTAGAGCAGATCTTCTGTATTATGCAAATCCTAAGCTAATTTTCACATCAAGACTCTCCAGTTGCAGTCACTCCTGACAATAGGTTGAGATGCATACCATTAAAGCAACAGTGACCCACAGAAAGGAATCTTGTTGAAACATATCCTAACCAAAGTATGTGCTCATTTGTTGCCTTTAAAACTCAAAAAGCGAAACACCCAGTAAAATGTCTTCTCTCCCATTCCTGCATTGCCCGGCACTACTATACATGCACAAAGAGCATGGAAGTGACCAGTAAAAATGGAAGTAGACTCTCCTTCCTGATGGGTACTCGGCCCAGTTTTCCAGACAGGAGTTTCCTTACTCTGTTTGGCCAAGCAACAAATTTCTGTTTCTTCTTGTCTGTTCAGTAACTCTGCTTTTAAAGACTGCTTTGCATGCTTATAAATTACAGGATTTCCTGCACAGCACAATGGGAGACGATGGCTAAAGCCTAATCAAGTTGATGAAAGTGTCACAAATACTTTCCCAGTGGCCCTTGGCAACTAGTGACCAGAAGACAACCAAAGAAAGTAAAAGGAGAGACATGAACCCTTTCTTTTCTTTCCACAACATCAGAACTGAGACGGGGGGGGGGATAAAGTTGCAATTATATTTGTATGACTTATGCTGTATGAATATGTTAAGACATGTTTTATATGCTGTGAATACAATTTTTTATTTTAAAACCTTATGGGTGCATATATTAGCATATGTATACACTATACTAAGCATTTTTTCTAACCATATGCCTATGACTCACCAACAATTGAACCAATCCATCTTTTTCACATTTATTTAGTTTATGTATGTATGCATGCAGAGATGCTTGTGCCATGGTCCATATATGAAGGTCAGAGTTAAGGGAGTTGGTTCCCTTCTTTGACAAAGGGATTGAACTCAGGCTATTGAGCTTGGTGGCAGGTGTATTTGCAGTCTGAGCCATCTGGTCTACCATAATAAGTGGGAAAATCTGTATCCTACTTAAATGCAATCAGACCCAAACTCCCTTTTGTTAGCTAATGGCACACAATAGACAGAAATCAAAAGAAGATACAAAAACAAAACAAAACAAATGTTTCACCTTCTTTATTTATTTATTGTCAATGAGATGGCTCTGAATGAGTAAACTGATTTTATAACACTAATATATCAGAATTTATTGTTGAGAGAAGAGTAGCAAATGAGAGCTTCCAAGGTGCCCCTGTGTACTGGTGAATATAATCTCCTGCCGGAAGCAGTTTCTCACAACAGTCATGGGCTCAGTTGTGCATGGAAGCTTTTGCTGACAAGCAGCCTATTGAGTTATGAATGTGCTATCTGAGAAATCCATAGGATGGTGTCTCCCCATCCCTCAGACAATTAAGCTTTATCACTCCACTTCAGAGAGTTCCTGTACCTTGAATCACTAATGCTCAGAGTTCTACCCAAGAACACACATTAAGAAGTTAAGAGTGGCGTCCGGAGAGATGGCTCAGTTGCTGAAGCATACGCTGCAGGAGTGTAGGGACCTGAGTGCAGATCCCCAGGCCTCATGTTCTAATACCTGTGTGAGGATTCGTGACAGTAACCCCAGCAGAGAAGGCTGAACAGGCAGATCCCCGCACCTCATCTGAGAGGCCAGAATTGATATGCTTCAGGTTCACTGAGCGACTTTCAAATCATAAAGGGGCAAAGACACTAGACTTCTGGTATCCACAAGCTCACATGTACACACACACACACACACACACACACACACACACACACACACACACACTCACACACTCACTACTTCAACTACTAAATTATGTTCGGCATAATAGAAACATCTGTATCTTTAATATTTTATGAAAGTGGTGCAACTGTGGACCTTTTAATGTTATCGTTCAAAAGTTGTGAGGGTATTAAATAGAGTTCACGCCAGCATATTTATCATGAAATTGTCAACGCTGAAACACTAGGGTTACTGTCTTACAGTCTTTAATCAGCAAGTGTGCGTTAGCCTCTAGGGGGAGCTCCATGCTTTCCTCCTCCCTGTTCCTGAAGGACAGGGCCGAAGAGAGAGAAGGGAGAGAGAGGGGCGGGGCAGTATTAACCTGACTGGTCAGATATTAGGACACTGTCGGGTCTGTGTTTGCAGGACTGGGCCTTTTAGTGGCAGTAAGAGGTCAATACAGCAAGTATGGCTCACAGTCTCCATTTCTTCCATATAGGGACATACTTAAGCAGCACCCCCATCACCCTCATTCTAATGTCTCTCTCTAGTATACACACACACACACACACACACACACACACACACACACACACACACACAGATACTTGGGCATTTCTGGTGAACTGGTGATGATATTTAAACACACTAGTTCTAGTTCCTTCTCTGTTAGTATGTGATGATTTGTAAATTTCATGAATATCATCAACCAATTTTGTGACTTTGAGTGCATTTCCTTACTCTCAAAATCCCACTTTCCTTGCTCGATGGTTTCTAATGTGTCCCTAACTACAAAATTCTGTGCATCTTTATTTGCAGCAATTTACTGTCAATGAAGTTTCTTTCCAAATGAAATTGTATTCAATAAGTCAAGTCATTTCTCCACTGGGTGATATAATTAGCATATTATACCTAAGGTCACTGAGCAAAATCTAAACCCCATAGTAAGCATCTAAGAATTCAAGAAAGATGCATTTGTTTTTCAGAATCCCCAAACCACCTAAATAGAAATCTCACCAGCAAAGTCACATCTGCTAAATGTACTCTGGCTTACTGTTCACTATGTGCCACAAACCTCCTCAGAGCTCTGGGACTTGGGCTCAGCAAATATGGACACTGATTCTTACACCTACAAACTCATAGGGTGTGTAGACACCTTGCATAAATTATTGCCCTAGTGAGCCACTGCATATCTTCTGGCATATATTCAATGTGGTAATCAGGCACATGTTTGGAAGGCACAGCTCATCCTTGCAAAAAAAGAAGCAGTATTTCAAAACACACACCTCCTTTCAGAACACACACACACACACACACACACACACACACACACACACACACAGGATTCCTGGTCCCTGTCCTGCCCATGGTAGGTTCACACTTATTATTATTTATATATTTGTATGCATGTGTGTGTACATATGTATACGTGTGTGTAGGTATGTATATGTGTGGATGTGTGTGCATGTGTGTATATGTGTGGATGTGTGTGAATGTGTGTATATGTGCGGATGTATGTATAGGTGTGTATATGTGCGGATGTGTGTGCATGTGTGTACATGTGTGGATGTGTGTGCATGTGTGTATATGTGTGGATGTATGGATATGAATATGTACATGTGGAGGCCAGAGAGCATCAATTTATATCATTGCTCAGGAGATCTCTCAGGACTTCCCACTTCCCTGGAGCAGGACAGACTGGCCAGCTAATAATCCGCAGTACTCCTGAGACTTTATCTTCCCACTATGAGGATTGCAAGCCCAGTAACTTTTCTTATACGTATTCTGGGGGTCAAATTAAGACCCCCATGTTTTACAAGGTTTGCTCTTTACTGAGGAGCCTGTTCTCTGGTCCTCCACTTTGTATCTTTTATGTATTTAGGATACTTGAGGAATCAACTGGCCAGATCAATTCAGGTAAAGGACAGAGGAGAAGAACAGAATCGTGAATTCCAACTCTTCTAAGGAATTCATCTGAACAAGAAGAGTGAGGAAGAATTATGGAATATAGAACAACCATCAAAAAAGAGTCTTAAATTGCATTTAGCGTGTTTACCTAAATTTCCAAATTAGGAAAACTGAAACGAGAGGCTGTATTAAAATGATCTTTATCTGGGCTTATCTTATGTGTGGTTATGTTATTTTCCATATGGCATAATGGAAACCCACTTCAGAGCATACTGACGTTTGTGGATTCTGGTTAAAATAAACTTGAAATATGGTTTGCAGGCCAGTTATCTATTTATAAACTCTTTTAAACATG
Source organism: Uromys caudimaculatus (assembly GCA_028551405.1). Taxonomy (NCBI): domain Eukaryota; kingdom Metazoa; phylum Chordata; class Mammalia; order Rodentia; family Muridae; genus Uromys; species Uromys caudimaculatus. The sequence continues at coordinate 13,292,603 of CM052707.1, read as the reverse complement.
TATTTATTTATTTGTTTATTTATTTATTTACTTATTTGTATGTGTGTGGGCTCATACATACTATGGTATGCATGTGGAGGGCAGAGGACAAACCAGAGGAGGTGGTTTTCTTTGTATGACATATGGGTCCTGGGGATAGAGCTCGGCTCATCAGGGTTGGATACCAGTGCCTTACCTACTGAGCCACCTCACTGTCCCCAGTTGCCTACTGGCTTAACGATGTTCGGTTGCTCCTCAGGCTGCTGTGAAGTGGCTGAGCAGTTATGTTTGCAGTGCCTGGCTCACTCTCATGGGTGAGTGACAAGCTGCTGGCTAGACTGATAACTCACTCATGCCTGGATCCTCAAACAAGATGGCTGCCATAGCTGTGACATTGGGACTCACTCCTTTAGCAGTCTCATCTGGGCTCATCAAATGATGCTGTAAGTCTTTCAAGGGGGCAAAGGCAAAACTTAGAGTGGCTCTTAAATTAGAGGATCAGGAACCATTGTGTGTCGCTGCCATGGCTTTCTTCCCATCACAGTACTTAGAGCGAAGAGCAAATTTACAAGGTGGAAAATTAGACCCCACCCTTTTATATAAGAAGCTTCAAAGAACTTCCAAGCACATCTGACCAAACACATAAACACAAATGAGAGGATCCAGGAGGTTGATGACGGAGGAGATATAGATCCTCTTCTTTCAACAGAGCTTGTACTTAGGGACAGATGGGCAGCCAGAGGTCATGGGCTTATTGCTCAGAGTAATTATTCAGACTAACAAACAGAAGCTGTGCCAATGCTACGCTGGTACACAAATATACATGTATACATACATGCATGATACATATACACACATACATATATGCACATATATGCACATTTGCATGCATATACACATATCTACATATATAATGTCATGAATGGAGCTCAGCAGATCACCACTCCCTAACAATGCTGACAGAAGTGGGGTGAGCCTGCTTCACCAGAGCAAAGCTGTATCTTGTCGGTTTATTTGTTAGGCACATATCCATACCCACTATGAAGAATCATGACCTTCTCAGACACGGGAAGCAATTACTTTTGCACAGAGAATTGTTAGCTAACAACATAAAAGAGATTCAGGAGTTACCAGTTTCAGGCCTGATGAGTACATTCAAAGCAGCTGGTGTTTCATCACCGAAACCTCAAGAAGCAGTTCAGCCTTATCAGAGCATGAGGCTGATGAACTCACAGCTTTGATCCCCAGAGAAAGGCCAATTAACTTCAAGGGGAGCATCCTCCTGCACATAAGGAGAGCCTTGATCACTCCTCGCCCTGCTGAGTCCTTCCTTACCTCAAGGAAGCATGGGCAATAGAATTCAATATGAAGCATCAGTTTTTGTGGACACCACATATGCTGCTAGGTGCTGATGGGGCTACAAAAAGTATGACCTAAATGACCGTCTTTCCAGAAATTATCAGATTTGTAAGAGAAAAAACACAGGACATTTCAAATAGCTATTGGCTAGTAGGTGTGTCCAAATTTTGGCTCAACCCATGAAGTCATATGTCCTCGTATAGCTATGAATGTGACAGGAGATATTCTGTAAAGGACAGCATCACAGTGTCAAATTTGTAAGCAGTCTACTTTCTTTTGTATAAGATGACCAAGATCTGGACAGGAAATACAGATTATGCACTATGTTCAAAGGAGAAAGATACTTTTATTAAGGGGTATAAACAATTGTATACAGACTCTGTAGTTAAGGGCCCTGGCTGCTCCTCCAGAGTACCTATGTTTGATTCCCAGTCCTCACATGGTGGCTTACAACCATCTGTAATTCTAGTTCCAGAGGACCCGATGCCTTCTTCTGGCCTCTGGCATAGGGGACATATGTAGACAAAACATCCATACACAAAACATATAAAATAATTTGTTTACATGCACAAAGATAGTGATGTCTCCAGTACACATTTAAATATGGATCAAATGTTCCAAGTTAAAAGGAGAAGGCAGCACTCCGGATTTTCAAAGGGGACTGAGTGTGGATAGAAAACAAAGAAGGTTAAAAAAAAATTGAGCTATGTGTGAATGTAAACATAAAAGGAAAGTAAAAGTATGCCTGGTGAGAGAGAATTAGAACTGTGCGGAAGGGTACATGCAAGGAATTGCAGAGATGCAGAGGGCGGGGATGCAGTTTGGGGCCAGCCTGAGCTGTGAGAACCTGTCTTAGAAGAAAAGTCACAAGCAACGCCAGAAAATATGAGAGGAATGGAGGGAGGGGCGAGAAAGGGTGGGGGGACAGAAAAAGAACCTACCTTGTTTTGGAAGGTACTAGAAAACAACTGTAGGTTTTTGGGCAATGGAGGGAAATAAATGAAGCATTTTTAGGATGCTTATTCTGGCCACTGAGAATATAGTTGTGTGCAGAGGAAATGAGTGGTCAGGAAGGAGACTCGGTGGTTGTCTGCTGCAATAAATTACATGAGTACAGGAATGGACTACCATGCAGAGACCAGTGGACAGGTCATACCTCCAAAGGGATGTATCACTTACTGTGCTCAGAGAAGGGCTGACTGAAAACGGGAAAATGGAAATTTTATAGAAAGTTTGATGGAAGAGAAAATGTAAGAAAAACCTGAATAGCCTCAGAGTCCCCCACTGTCTCGTTTCTGGCATCTAAACAATGACAAAAGGTTTTGTGGGGGTCACCCATGAAGCATGAAGACTTCTTGATTTGTGCATGAGGGTAATGACAAGTTACGATGCAAAATGTAGCAGACAGTGTCAAGGGAGGAATCTAGGGGAGGGCCAGTGACTCTGATGTGGGAATTCTCCCCAGCCACACCTAGTACCCTAGGAAAAATGAAAGTAACTGGATAATGGAAGTTATCCAGGCTGGGAACCCAGAAATTTCAGGAAAGGGGAAAGGGTATCTAATGTTTTATGATGACATCTGAAACACACTTATCGTACAGCTGTGGTTAAGGAAAGGAAGCCAGGTTAGTCAGGTAAGACTGACAAGCCTAGTTTTAAAAACATTAAGAAAAAAAGAAAGGAAAGAAAGAATGAAAAAAGAAAGGGTGAAGAAAAAAAGAAAAAAGAAAAGAAAAAAGAATTTGGTTTTTAGTAGAAGAAAACAGAGGCTGGGCTAAAATGGCAAACTTCAAAACTGCCAGGAGAAAATGCAGGGAACAGTGGGATATAGAAAAGATAGGATAAAGAGGGTTGCATTGAATCAGAAAAGGCTCTAGAGCAAGAAAATTCCAGAATAAAGAGCCAACCTACAGAATGGGAGGAAAATCACTTTCAGTTATACCAATAACAGGAAATTAGTATCCAGAACATATAAAAGTCTCACAAAGTTAGAAGCACACAAAATAAATATCTATCCCACTATAATGGACATTTAAATATTCCATAATTTTATACTAATACAAAATATTTTGCAATAAGATTCTGGGAGACTGAAGCAAATACAGTTATAACATTGTAATTATCTAAATACTTTTTTATAAATCCTGAAGTCCTGTCCTAAATCCATGCATACTGCTTTTAAATGACATCATGGCAGAGTTCAAATTAAATATGTGCAAATTATATTGAAGCAAAGAGAGAAGGTTATTCACAGCCAGTACAAGGGGAAGTTCCTCCTACTACATCAGGGAGCCCACCCAACCACACCAAGACCTACAATAAATGAAATCTCAATAGACTGAAATTTATAAAGCCGGAATTCTTAAATCAAGCTGAACACTGAAATTTGTTAGTGAGTTTTTCATTTTTAATCTGCCGTACTTGTGTTGTGCCAGATAAAAACACCCAGAGGAAAAGATCAAGACATGACTTTTGAGAATCTCGTGATTCGAACATGGCCAGAGTTAAAAGTCATGTTGGGCACTGGGATTCAACACTCCACAATATGAGCACCAGAAGGAGACGTCACCAAGCAGGCTGGGGATCTGCGCTTCATCTAAAGACCCCGTGGTAAAGCTGCTACGTCTCAGTGAACAATGCTCAGAGGGCAGCGGGATAGCCACTGGAAAGCCCTAATTTGCTGGAACAATCAATTTAGGAAGTAATCTAGTCTTTTCAGATAACACCCATGTCTAACAGCCATTCTGACCTTTTTGCTGCAATGGTCCATCTGGCTGGAATTGTGAAAATCAGTTCAGGAACCATTACAAAAGAATTCTGGCCTGGGGGGGGGGGGCACGTGTACAATGGCCAATGGCTGAGGTTATCATCTCTTCACCCCACGCACATATCATCCCCTGTACTTAGAAATAACCACTGATATTACGGCTTCAAAAGTCTTTCTGACATTACTTAAAGAAACAGTCAAGGACACAGGTTAAAAAAATAGGATTTGGAGCAAGGCATCAAGGGAAACCTTGACTCTTAAAAATTCATCATGCAACCTTGGGTTTCTAAATGAATGGTACTATGATCAGGCTTCTCCTCTGTCAAATTGGGAACTCTGATAACAGTACCTCCTCACATTGCTGCCATGAGCATGACAAGAAAAGAAAGATGTACAAGTATGAGCTAAGCACTCGGCAAAGGTTCCTGTGCACTATCGATAACCCCAGTCCGTACTGGACTTAGTACTGGTAGGTCAGTCCCACACACCTCACATGTCTGAATTGTGTTGTCTGGAATTCCTCCCATTTTCAGAGTTCAAACTCTTCTGTCTTTATCATAGATGATTGTACTGAGGGAAAAACAAGACTCTTAAAACTATGACCAGAGAATGTACAAATTCTATATAGCTCAAAAACGATATCAAATGGCTTTTATGTCCATAGCTGCCACTATTTGCTGTAATTTGTTGAAATTACATTGAGACATATGAATTGAAAAGTAAAATATGGATTATGTTTACATTGGTTAAAAACCTTGATTTCTTTTAATTTGATGTTTTTCAAGGCTTTGGGATCTTGGAGTCCTATAGTCTATTTCAATAAGTTATTGAGTTAGAATAACCAGTCTAGCAAGAAATTCTTTTTCATGTCAAAGTTTATTCAGTCATGCTGAACTTTAATCCCATTTTTCTCTAAGTTTGTGTTTTGTCCCCATTTAGAAAAATGGCAAAGTAGCAGCTACTGTGAATCAACCCCCATTGCAGAAGAAACATAAAACCTAAATCTGTATGGGAAACTGAAGATTTGTTTCCCATTGCAATAAATATCATATGAACGAGAAGTTTTTAAAGAACACCAAACAAGACATTCTGAAGGGAATTCTAACCACAAAGTTGACCCCATTATAGATGATGAGTTCACAGTCCTGACATCAACTATGTAAATTCTGTCTCTATGAGAATATTCATATAATAATGCATACATAGGAGAAAATTATGAAAATAACAAAACAAACCAACAAACAAAATCACCAGAAACCGCTGTGTAGATGGATAAATGCAAAGCCAATACGACAGGTATAAAAAGAGGGTCAAATCATAAAACTTGCTCACTTATGATTTTCAATATTATTTAATAACCTATTTTGGTTTTTAAAAGCAGCTTATCGCCTAAAACAATTTGGACGTTTTACCAGACAGAGAAATATTATGGTTAAGGTATTTCAAAATCTTCACTATAAAAGCATTGAAAACTAGGGAAATTTGCAAGAATCTACTCTGAAAGTTTATTTGAGAGATTCGTATTCCTCAGTACTACTTTATATTGAGAGTCAACTGTAGTTATGATACACTAGAAATAATTAACACTAAAATCCTTCTCTAGCCTGTGAAGAATTTAGGTCATTCTGTGGATAGGATAATGTCTATGTTAATTCTCTAAATCCCACAGGATTCAGGTCAGAGACCTACACACTGCAGGAAGAGAGAATATAATTTTAGATAACGTTTGAAGGAAATCTTGCAAAATGATTAAGAATCTGTATCAGCATCTTCCTTGTTGGAATGTTCACCAAGGGCAAATATTTATAGTAGATAGCTACCCACCTGCTCGTTACGTTCTATAGTTAGCATGCACGTGCTAGTTTGCTCAGCATCAAGCTGTCTCATTATGCCAACTACTCTCTAAGGATCGGCTACGTCTGTCCTTAAGTGTATCTATAGTCTCACCGCTTTGCTCCGTTACACGGTCAATACACTATCAACAGGACTGCCGTACAGTCCTCAGTCACAGAGCACACAGCACAATCATTTAAAAGTGCATTGGTGGGGGCCAAGGGGTCAGAGAGATGCCTGAGCAGTTACAAATACTTGCTGCTTTTACAGAAAACATAATTCAGCTTCCAGCATACACATAACAGGTCTCAATGACCTTTAGATTTAAGTATTATTGATGCCCTCTTTTGGACTTCAAGGGTACTAGGCATACTTATGGTGCACATACATCCACGCCGGCCAAAAGTACTGAACAAAACCTACAGATAGGATTATTGTGTCTTTTCCTTATCTAAAGCCATTCAATGTCTTTCAGGGCCCGAGAAAGGAAAACTATTGCTAAGATCCTAAGTGGGCTGGTACAAACTACAACCCTGGCACAATGCTCTCTAATGGGATATAGAGCAGATTTGTTAAGTGGGGCAGGCACTATTATCTGCCTACCCTGTATCAACCTGGCATGTGTCCCTTCAATGGCATAAACCCAGATTTGTCAGGACTGGCAATTTTCCCAACTTTTCTTAAAGTCTTATAGTCAAGGTTCACTGCTTGATTGTAGCACCTGTGATATATAAGAGGCTCTTCTAATTGAGGGACTCCTTCTAAGCTTCCGGTTAGCTGTCAAAGAGAAAGTTCCTATCCATCCTTTAAAATTAGATTCCCTACTATTACGTTTGTCATAGGGTCCTGTCCTTTGTAACACTGATTACAATTTAAAATTATGTTTCTGTAGTTTTGTTTGTGGCTCTGGACTCCTCTGCAAGTTTTGTAATCACCATTTCTACCCTATTTATAGTTGGTCCTTGTCCCCCCTCACAAAGTTGGTACTAGATAAATACTTGTGGTAGATAAGAAAAAATAAAATAATTTACTTTATAAGAACTAAACATTGTAAATTATGTAATAAGTCCATTACATCAATGAGCATTTGTGACACTCTTAGCTTGTTTAAGGCATTAATGTAGATGATGTAAGAGTAATTGATGAGCTGAGGGAAAGAACTACCCTCCCAGGAGTGTGTTCAAGCCTGTGATCAGGGGGTAAGGCCAGTACCTCTGTTCAGAGGGACCTGCCCGAACCTCCAGGACACAGGGACCTACAAGCATCCTGGGACAGTGGCCTTCCAGTCTCCTTCTGCAGCTGGGGGACCCCAGTCTGTGCCACAGAGCTCCATAACCAAATAGCTCAGGGAGAAGGCTAGCATTCAAGGAGTGTGGACAAGCCCATGAGTGGAGGTAAGATGGGAGCCACTGATCAGTGGGACCAGCCCAGAATCTGCAGAACACTGGGACAGAGAACGGCCTGGGACAGGAGCCTTCCCGTTTACACCTGAGGTCAGTGCCATGAGACTCCATAGCCAAATAGTGCAGGGAAAGAGTTGCCCTTCCAGGAGTGTGGACAAGCCTATGATAAGGTGTAAGATCAGCACCTCTGCTCAGAGAGATCAGTCCAGAACCCTCAGGATGCAGGGACTGAGGATTGACCTTCTGGTTTCCTTCTGAGGCCAGGGAGCTGATCCTGTGACAGAGGGCTCCATACTCAGTGCCAGGAGAGAGCTGGGCTCCTAGGAGTGCTGGCACACCTTTGAGTACAGGAAGACTGCCACTTCTGTTCAAATTCCTCAATCAAGAGGGACCCTCACAGAGCCATCAGGACACAGGAACCAAGGAACATCTAGGGACAGGATCCTTCTGGTTTCTGTCTGCACCCCAGAGATGACCCTGTATCACAGCTCTCCAACCCCAAATTCCTCTCAGAGAGAGCTGGTCTACAAGGAGTACTGATGAAAAGGCTTGCAGGAAGGACAAACCACAGTCAGAGAGAGCAAGACCAGTGAACACCAGAGATAACCAGATGGCAAAAGGTAAGGGCAAAAATATAAGAAACAGAAACCAAGGCAACTTGGCATCATCAGAACCCAGTTCTTTCACCACAGAGAACCCTGGATACCCCAACACACCAGAAAAGGAAGACTCAGATTTAAAATCACTTCTCATAATGATGATAGAAGACTTTAAGAAGGAAATAAATAACTCTCTTAAAGAAATACAAGAGAACATGGGTAAACAGCTAGAAGCCCTTAAAGAGGAAATACAGGAAAACACAACCAAACAGGCAAAGGAAATGAACAAAACAATCCAGGATCTAAAAATGGAAATAGAAACAATAAAGAAATCACAAAGGGAGGCAACCCTGGAGATAGAAACCCTAGTAAAGAAATCAGGAGTCATAGATGCAAGCATCACCATCAGAATACAAGAGATAGAAGAGAGAATCTCAGGTGCAGAAGATACCATAGAAAACATTGACACAACAGTCAAAGAAAATGCAAAATGCAAAGAGCTCCTAACCCAAAACATCCAGGAAATCCAGGAAACAATGAGAAGATCAAACCTAAGGATAATAGGTATAGAAGAGAGTGAAGATTTCCAACTTAAAGGACCAGTAAATATCTTCAACAAAATCATAGAAGAAAACTTCCCTAACCTAAAGAAAGAGATGATAAACATTCAAGAAGTCTACAGAACGCCAAATAGATTGGACCAGAAAAGAAATTCCTCCTGTCACATAATAGTCAAAACACCAAATACACAAAACAAAGAAAAAATATTAAAAGCAGTAAGTGAAAAATGTCAAGAAATATATAAAGGCAGACCTATCGGAATCACACCAGACTTCTCACCAGAGACTATGAAAGCTAGAAGATCCTGGACAGATCTCACACAGACCCTAAGAGAACACAAGTGCCAGTCCAGGCTGCTATACCCAGTAAAACTCTCAATTACCATAGATGGTGAAACCAAAATATTCCATGACAAAACCAAATTTATACAATATCTTTCCACAAACCCAGCCTTACAAAGGATAATAGATGGAAAACGCAAACACAAGGAGGGAAACTACACCCTAGAAAAAGCAAGAAAGTAGTCTTTCAACAAACCCAAAAGAAGATAGCCACACATAAAAATAACACCGAAAATAACAGGAAGCAACAATCACTATTCCTTAATATCTCTTGACATCAATGGAATCAATTCTCCAAAAAAGACATAGACTAACAGACTGGATACATAAACAGGACCCAGCATTATGCTGCATACAGGAAACGCACCTCAGGGTTAAAGGCAAAGACTACCTCAGAGTAAAGGGTTGGAAAACAAATTTCCAGGCAAATGGTCCCAAGAAACAGGCAGGAGTAGCCATTCTAATATCGGATAAAATCAACTTTCAACCAGAAGTCATCAAAAAAGACAAGGAAGGACACTTCATCCTCATCAAGGGGAAAATCTACCAAGAAGAACTCTCAATTCTGAACATCTATGCTCCAAATGCAAGGGCACCCACATTCATAAAGAAACTTTACTAAATCTCAAAGCACACATTGCACCCAATAATAGTAGGAGACTTCAACACACCATTCTCATCAATGGACAGATCTTGGAAACACAATCTAAAGAGAGACACAGTGAAACTAAGAGATGTTATGGACCAAATGGATTTAACAGATATCTTTAGAACATTTCATCCTAAATCAAAAGGATATACCTTCTTCTCAGCACCTCATGGTACCTTCTCCAAAATTGACCATATAATCAGTCACAAAACAAATCTCAATAGATATAAGAAGATTGAAATAATTCCATGCCTCCTATTAGATCACTACTGATTAAGGCTGGTTTTCAATGGCAAGAAAAACAGAAAGCCCAAATAAACATGGAAGTTGAACAATGCTCTACTCAATGATAACTTGGTCAAGGAAGAAATAAAGAAAGAAATCAAAGACTTCCTAGAATTTAATGAAAATGAAACTACAACATACCCAAACTTATGGGACACAATGAAAGCAGTGTTAAATTCAAATTCATTTGGAACAACAAAAAACCCAGGATAGCAAAAGCTATTCTCAACAACAAAAGAACTTGTGGGGGCATCAGCATCCCTGACCTCAAGCTGTACTATAGAGCAGTAGTGATAAAAACTGCATGGTATTGGTACAGTGAAAGGCAAGTAGATCAATGGAATAGAATTGATGACCCAGAAATGAACCCACATACTTATGGTCACTTGATTTTCGACAAAGGAGCTAAAACTACCGAGTGGACAAAAGAGCATTTTCAACAAATGGTGCTGGTTCAACTGGCAGTCTACATGTAGAAGAATGAGAATTGATCCATTCCTATCTCCCTGCACAAAGCTCAAGTCCAAGTGGATCAAGGACTTTGACATAAAACCAGATACACTGAGCCTAAATAGAAGAGAAAGTGGGGAAAAGTCTTGAACACCTGGATACAGGGGAAACATTCCTGAACAGAACACCAATGGCTTAAGCTCTAAGATCAAGAATTGACAAATGGGACCTCATGAAATTGCAAAGCTTCTGTAAGGCAAAGGACACTGTCAATAGGACAAAATGGCAACCAACAGATTGGGAAAAGATCTTAACCAATCCTACGTCCGATAGAGGGCTAATATCCAATATATACAAAGAATTTAAGGAGTTAGACTCCAGAAAACCAAATAACCCTATCAAAAAATGGGGAACAGAGCTAAACAGAGAATTCTCAACTGAGGAAATTCGCAGGGCTGAGAAGCACCTAAAGAAATGCTCAACATCCTTAGTCATCAGGGAAATGCAAATCAAAACAAGTCTGAGATTCCACCTCACACCAGTCAGAATGGCTAAGATCAAAAACTC
>CM052707.1:13259804-13281310 GCA_028551405.1 Uromys caudimaculatus | reverse complement strand
TGGACTGAGAGTGAGGTCCCAGATGGAGGAGTTGGAGAAGGGACTGAAGGAGCTGAGGGAGTCTGCAGCCCCATCGAGGGAGCAACAGTATCAACTGGCCTGACCCGCCCCACCCCCGGTCCTCCTGGAGGCTGGACCACCAACCAAAGAATACACATCGAGGGACCCATGGTTCGGACCACATATGTGGCAGAGGAGGGCCTTGTTGGCCATCAGGGGGAAGAAAGGCCCTTGGGCCTGAGGGTGTTAGAGGCCCCAGTAAAGGGAAATGTCAAGTTAGGAATAAGGGAGCAGGTGGGCGGGTGGGTGGGAGAATACCCTCACAGAGGCAGGGGAGGGGGAGGGGATGGGAATGGTGGTTTCCAAAGAAGAGACCTGGAAAGGGCTAAACATTGGAAATGTAATTAAGTATCAAAAATAAATAAATAAAAAATTTATGATTTTGTTTATATGAATATTTCTCTGCCTTTTAGTAAATTTGAATAAAATTTTGTCAATCTTATTAATTTTCTCAAATAACCAACTCTTTGTTTCATTGATTCTTTGACTTTTTTGTTGTTCTTATTTCTATTTATTGGTTTAAGAGCCCTGAGTTAAGTTACTAGTATAATATCTCTCTAATTTTTTTATATAGGCAGTTAGTGCTATGAACATTTCTCTTAAAATCACCTTCATGTGTTCCATAAGTATGTTGTATATTCATTTTCATTCAATTCTATAAAGTCTTAAGTATCTTTCTTTATTGCTGTCTTGACCAATTTTCTCATTCAGTAGAATTATTCAGTTTCCATAAATTTGTAAGCCTACCATTTGTTTCTGTTGTTATTGATATCCAACTGTAATCCATTGTGGTCAGATAGGATGCAGGGTCTTATTTTAATTTTCTTATATTAACTGAGACTCACTTTGTGTCTAAGTATGTGGACAGTTTTTGAGAAAATTCTATGGCATACAGAGCAGAAGATATATTCTTTTGTGTTTGGGTCAAATGTTCTGTAAATATTTGTTGGGTCCATTTTGTTAATAACAACTGGTGGCTCCAGCATTTTGCTTTTTAGTTTTTACTGTATGATCCATCTATTGGCAAGATTGGAGTAGTAAAGTCTCCTACTTTTGGTCTGTGAGTGTCAATATATGATTTAAGTTGTAGTAGTGTTTTTGTTCGTTTATTTGTTCGATTTTTGTTTTATAATCTTGGGTGTTCTTGTGTTTAGGGCATAGATTTTAAGAATTGCAGTTTCCTCTTGTTGGATTTTTCCTTTGATGAGTATATAATATCCTTCCCTATCTCTTCTGATTGGTTTTGGTTTGAAGTCTAAGTTGTTAGATATTGGAATGACTGTACCATCTTGCTTCTTGAGTCCATTGGCATGGAACACATTTTCCCATCCTTTTACCCTAGGTTGCGTCTATCTCTAATATTAAAGTGTATTTTTTGGATGCAGCAGAGGAATAGATTATGCTATCATGTCATTTTGTTAGTTTTTATTTTTATTGGTGATTAGAAGCCATTGATGCTAAGAGGTATAAATAAGCAGTGTTTGTTGATCTTATTTGTTATGCTCCCTCTCTCTCTCTCTCTCTCTCTCTCTCTCTCTCTCTCTCTGTCTCTCTGATTTCTGATATTCCTTTTGATTATTTTAACTATTGGTTGTTCATAAGTGATATGTAATTTAAACACATGGATAGATTTTTTTTTTTAGTTTATCTCTCTTCTGAATGTTGATAGTTTCATTCCATTGAGGTCAAAAGAGATACTTTAACTGTGGTCTTCAATGCATTGAGCCTGCTTGTTTTAATAATCTATGTTCTATCCTAAAGAACATGCCTTTTACATTTGAAAACATGATATGTCCTGTTGTTATTGGGTAAAATATCTTATCTGTGCAGTTCATGGTGTTATTCAAAGCTACTATTTCTTTTGGTTCTGCCCTCTATATTTCCTATTAATAACCAAAAATAAAGTATTGATATCTCATTCTATGATTGTATGGGCTTCAGTTTTTGCTTCAGTTTCATCAATGTATGGCTTAAATTTTATGTGCTCTGATGTTTAGTTATATATTTGTAGCATTTGTCTGTCCTTCTGATGGTTACTTTTATTATTATATGCTGTCTTTTGTGAATTTAAGTTCTTGCCATATTAACAAAGACTATCATGCAACAACTCAAAGATGCTCATGAAAGTCCCAGGCCACCTTCAAAAGGTAAATATATAACACAAACAAAAGGACAAAAAGTAATGGGCAAAATATATCAAGACAAAGCTAGTGAAATACAAAATTTAGTAGAAATAAAATGTTAAAAGACTAAAACAAAAAGCAAAAAAAGAACAACAACAAAAAAGAAAGCAGTGTTAAGAGGAACACATTATTTGAGTAAAACTAACACTTTTCTAGTTGCTAGAACAGATAAGAACACAGACAATGCACAACAGATTGGGAAAAGATCTTTACCAATCCTACATTCCAGAGAGGGCTAATATCCAATATATACAAAAAACTCAAGAAGTTAGACTCCACAGAACCAAATAACCCTATCAAAAAATGGGGAACAGAGCTAAACAGAGAATTCTCAACTGAGGAAATTTGTAGGGCTGAGAAGCATCTAAAGAATTGTTCACTAAAGAATAGTCGTCAGGGAAATGCGAATCAAAACAAGTCTGAGATTCCACCTCACACCAGTCAGAATGGCTAAGATCAAAAGTTCAGGTGACAGCAGATACTGGTGAAGATGTGGAGAAAGAGGAACACTCCTCCATTGCTGGTGGGATTGCAAGTTGGTACAACCACTCTGGAAATCAATTTGGTGGACCCTCAGAAAATTGGACATAATACTACCTGAGGACCCAGCTATACCCCTCCTGGGCATATACCCAGAAGATGCTCCAACATCTAATAAGGACCCATGCTCCACTATGTTCATAGTAGCCATATTTATAATCGCCAGAAGCTGGAAACAACACAGATGTCCCTCAACAGAGGAATGAATACAGAATATGTGGTACATTTACACAATGGAATACTATTCAGCTATTAAAAACAATGACTTCATGAAATTAGCAGACAAATGGATGGAACTTGAAAATATCATCCTGAGTGAGGTAACTCAGTCACAAAAGAATGCACATGGTATGTACTCACTGATATGTGAATATCAGCCCAAAAGTTCAGAACACCCATGATTCAATTCACAGCAACTGTTGGATTGAGCGTGGATTCTCAGATGGAGAAGTTGAAGAAGGGACTGAAGGAGCTGAGGGAGTTTGCAGCCCCATGGGGAAGGAACAATAGTGTCAACTGGTTAGCCCCCCGGTGCTCCCAGAGAGTGGACCACCAACCAAAGAATGCATATGGAGGGGCCCATGGTACTGGCCACATATGTGGCAGAGGAGGGCCTTGTTGACCATCAGTGGGAGGAGAGGCCTTTGTGTCTGAGAGTGTTAGATGACCCAGTATAGGGGAATGCCAGGGAGGGAAGACAGGAGTGGGTGGGTGGGGGAATACCCTCATAGAGGCAGGGGGAGAGGGGATGGGATAGTGGGTTTCCAAAGGGGAGACCTGGAAAGGGGAAAAATTTGGAATGTAAATATAGTATTAAATAAAAAAAATTCAAAAAAAGAGTAATTAATGATAATTGTTACATGGTTCATGCCCTTAAGAATGACAAAGGCCAGTGCAAAGGGAAATGCATGGGCACACACAGTCATTATGAGTGTCACAAGCATGACACAGACACAAATGCCACAAGTGTTCAAAGCAGAAAGATATTCTTATTGTTGAGTACTGGAAACATGCTGTGACTGATGTCTAGGCTGATAACACTGAGTCCCTTTTGGATGAAGTGGGCAAGAGTAGTGAACAGAGGGCATGAGCAACATCTCAGACAGGTTACACAAAAGGTGCTTCCAGAAGCTCAGGTTGCACGTGAGGAACATGAAACAACTTAGTAAATATAAGAGATACAAACAACATCCCTGTGCCTCAAGAAAGTTCAGTTTGGTCATGGAGTAATGATAACTGTGCTTTGGGCAGGCAAGATGGCTCAGTGGGTTATGGCACTGGCTGGCAAGGCTAATTAATGATCCTTGTTTGATCTCTATAACTCACATGGTACAAAAAGATAATGGTACCCACATGTTGTTCTCTTTGCAAATACACATACACATGCACACACACACACAAAACACCACACTACATGTAAATGAAAAGAAAAAATTTAAAGTCATAGTTATGTTCTGATGTGAGCAACTTACAAACGTTCTCTCTAGAGATGGAAGAAAGAGAAGACATAGGATGGGGTGTCCTGAACAAATTCTATCAACATTTACAGGGGTACAAATTAAAATCATTACAAAATTACATATCCATAACTTTTATAATCTTGGAAGTTTAAAAGAGAAATCACTTATTGAAAAGGCATAGACATAGTTTAGTGCTTAGCAAAAGGTTGGGAAGAAGAACGTATGAATTACATAATTTGTAAAATGAAAAGGAATTTCCCTCTGAAAGCTTGTTGTGTTCTTATAGTTCTTCCCTGCTTTAAATTACTTTGACCTCACTATAGCTGAAATGCCATTATCAAAGGCAAGATTCAGAAAATGTTGGAGTTGAAAAACTAATTTTAATTACCTCTGAAAATCCAGTAACACAAGCAAACATGCCAAATGTATGAGTGTATACATTTTCAAATTTTCAGAGTTCCACAAAATTGGCTATTTCATATGCTTATGTCAATTTAAGAAATATAATGTTTTGTTTCTCCAGATGGACCATCCAATTAATACTGTAACATACACACACACACACACACACACACACACACATACATGTTTAGCATAACAAAGGTGTGCGCTTGGATGGCATTTGGGGACCAGAGAATTTCTTTGCTTCCTGGTTCATTTCATGTAATTTGCTCCTAATGGACCCTGTCCCATTCCTGCCTGACACTACCACTCAATGCTTTTACCAAAAGCCCCAAATGATGGGGACACCAATCCTGAACCTCCAAAACTATGAGGCAAAGGTTTCTCTTCATAATTTAATAACCTCAAGTGTTTAGCTATAGTAAAATAAAGCTGACTAATAGACTATAATACATATTTAATATAAATATTTCTTCATTTGTATTTCAAAATGTCCTCACAGTTCATAGATGTCTTACTCTTTGAATTATTTGGCTCTCAGAACTTCTGGGAGCTGTGTATTATTTTACTACACATTTTTAGATATGGAAGTAAACTCAAAGGATGGGAGAGTACCACTTGCTTTAAAAGAAACAAGAAAATGTGTGTGCCCAAGAGAAACAGAAGAATGATTTCAAAGACTTCCCTGAGTCTTCTATACATCGAGAGAAGCACACAGACACTTCTCTTGGTATGTGCAGGAGTGACTGAGGTATGCATTGCATATGGTGTCATCCAAGACTATACATCACATTCCTTCCTAAGGTTTTTCAGATATTAGCTCATTTGTCTTCTAGCAGCCCCAAAAGATAAATATGAGCAGGTAGGCTTATCTGCATTCCCTGAGACGAATCATTAGAGGCAGGGAAGGGTGAAACTGGAATGAGCTGCTGAGCTCGTGCAGCCATCAGACTAGAATTGAAGTCTCTGCTTTCATCCTTGGGTTCCTTCTAATGACCTGGGTAACAGAATGTCTGAGTGAAGGTGGGGGATGGTACAGAGGAAGCAGCTATGCCTATCACTTGGCTGCCAGGTGTCTAACCTCTTTCTCTGGTACTTCTGCCCATCAGACTGTGGGATAATAGGGAAATGAACCTTAAATTTGACCAAATAATCTAAACAGAACTGTAAACAAATAGGCCAGTTATTTCGCAAGACTCCTTGGATATCTGAAGTGAACGTAAAGCCACAGTAGCCTTCCAAGTTCCTTTACTTAACTTTAAAAGACACAGAAAAGAAGACACAGAAGAAATCACCATTCTTATATTTTTACCCTAAACAATTGCCCTAATTTGAGGCAAACCCACCCTTTATCCAACAGGCTAAATAAGGTGGTTCTAAGAGACCATCAAAAGGAGCTAGAGATGCTAGCATCTTGTTTGCTTCCTCATGCAGTGTTTTCCTCATCCACCTCGTATTCAACTAGGATGAGACAAAGCAAACTGAAAAGAGGACAGTCAGCAAAGAAGGGTGAGGGTTTCTGCACCGCAGCTGGCTCTCCCAGGATGCATCGAATGGGAAGTGAGGGTGTAGGAAGAAAACTGTGTGGGACCGTCTCGCCTTAACCTCAGAGCAGTGGACTCTGGGAAGGTGAGATATTCCTACAGCAAGAACCTACTAGTCTCAAGACCTGGTTCAGATGATTGCAGAAAGGAAGCTCCAACCCCCTGAGCTCTCTATCAAGCCCTTATATGTTGCCAGGACTGACATCTGTGCCACTAACAAGCAACTGCCTAGAAAGTAACAATAATCCCCAGAAACCAACACTCCCAGTAATGTAAAAGGTGACTGGTCTGGCTCATCCCCTTGGCTTACTTCCCACCTCTCCATATAAGAAGAAGAAGAGGAAGAAAATCCAAAGGTCAGCCAACAAATCCTCCCCTGAAGAGGAAGATATAGAAAAGAAAGCTTAGTCACAGTTTCCTCAGAAATCAAAGATGCCAGGACTGGCCCAGAGTGTTGAAATTTCTGTATGAGAAATGACACTGGAGTTTTCAACTGGACAGAATGTGAGTTGTGACAAATGACTTGAAAGATGTCTAATCTGCCTACGACATTGCTAAGGGATCTGTTACCCAGCTGGGAAGAATTTTTGACATAACACAACAGGGGTGCAAGAACTAGTGAAAACTGAAAACCATTTCGTGTTGGTTCCCACTGAGCCTAGCCTTCTCACTATACTAGATAGACACGGATGCGAGAATCAGCAGAGACCGCGGGGAAGGAAGGGCGGGCCTTTGCAGCGAAGGGAGAGTACTGCTTATGCTTCTCCACAGAGATGGTTTTACTGCAGTGAAAATGGTCCATCAGCACTAGCCACGAGAAACACAAAGAAAACCAAGGCTGTGCTTCCTTGCAGTGGCCCCTGCCATTTTCAGGTTCCTACTTTCACACTTGGACGTTGGCAGCGTACACTGATTAATCTAGAGAGGGTCACACTCGACACAGCAAGAACGTTTATTTCAAGCATGAGCTGCAGCAATCGAATGCATGTGTATCCACAGCATCACTCATTTCACACAGCCGCTGATTTTAATGCATGCTCCCTGCAAAAGCACGCAAAATTCAGCAAGGCAGAAAACCACAAAATACTATTCTTGATCACATATCGTGAGTTTTAAAAAAAATGACAATTTTCAGTGGCTTAATGTGGGCCAAGATAATCAATCATTTTTCCTCACTTAGGATAACTCCCATTTGACCTTATAATCATTTTGATCATATAAACTGAACCTACAATGACCTTAACCTGGCAATAATTTTTCAAAGTATTTTCCCACTGCCATAAAAATAACAGCTGTAAAATTGCTATAAAATAGTAAGCCTAAATATTACCAGATGCAACTATCTCTGATTTAAAACTCCCGTGATCAATTTTCAGAACATGAACATCTATATTAAGTCACATAACTGAGAATAAAAAAGAAAGCAAAACTTAATTATATATTTGACCGTTAGTGTATGTAAAAAATAAAAACACCCTCAGGAATCTTTGTGCAGTTTAACATTCTGCTTGATACAATGAAAATAAGAGAATCTAGTGTGTTCATATAAATCCAACAGACTCTATAAAGCACCCTAGAATACATCTCACAGAGGATGTATCAAACCCCAGAATTCTAAAGAGAACCAGGATAGTTACAAAGACAGGAGAAGCCTAGAGCTATAGAGAAAACAAGATGGCACATAACAGGCTAGTATATTTACAGGGTATATGCAAGTCCCACTGTTCTATCTCTCAAATGGTTAAATTGTAAAAGATTAAAGGAAGGAATCGTTTGCTAAGGAGAGGAGGGTCAAGAGATGCAGGAAGCATTTACAAAGCAATGAACTACAGCCTCGTGGTCAATTTACCCTATCACTGGGGAGAAGGTGTAAGGGAAAGGGCAGGTTAACAAAGGATGTACTGAAAGAGCAATCCAGGAATAAGGAGACCCGCCCCAACAGGAACTGTGCCAGAAGAGCGAAGCTGCTAGGTTCCTGGAGAGTGAAGCTAAGTAAGGGTTGGGGGAGCAACAGCTCAGCTCTGCTCACATCCCCTCTCTTGTCTCTGGTAAGAGCTCACACTGTCTAGGGGCAATGTAATATTGACAGCAAAAGTCTTGGGGGCAGAAATCAGAGTCCGGAACAGGGCACAGAAGTGTGGAGAGAGTGGTTTGGGGAGTGGAAGGGAAACGACTCTGGCTTTTTTGTTAAAAGAGAGAATACAGAAAATAATATTTCTTGATCAATTGTTTAAGGTCAAAAAATCTGTCTTTACAGTGAAACCTAGCACAATACTGAATATGGAACAAGATGTTGAAGAGCTTAGTATTATGCCAAGCCATCTGATGTCCTAACACTAAGAGTCCATATCACTAACCATTAATTAAAGAACTGGCAGTAGAAAACCTCTGTTCTTCCCTAGACACAGGTGGAAACTTCCGTACGAGGGCATTCTTTTGTGCAGCTCTGAAATCTTCTCCAGCCATGCTTATTTTTATAGGATAAATTTGCCACTCAATGAGAACTTAATGGAAGCACTTAACCAACAAAAGATTCTACACATCTTTAATGATTCAGAAAACATAGAGGAGAAAATACAAAGAGCTTGAAAACGTAATGTTTAATTCACAGTACAACAGATGAAATATTCAAAGGAGAGGGGGTGACTAGACCTTGTGAAGATAGGAAATAACCATGAATCATGGGAATGACATCACTGAGGCCTCAAAGGATTCACCCCAAAGCACTGTTTCACCAGAGCTCTGATAAAGCAGGCTGTAGGCAGAAGATAGACTATCCAAAACTTTTCATTCAAGTCCAAGAGCTTTTTCTTGATCTTTTCTTGTGACTATAGGCACACCTTTCTCAATGATTCTTTACATTTGTGATATGGTTGGATTCTTTGGAATTGATATACACGGGTCAGGAGATAACCAACTTCTTATTCTCTATTTTTATGACTTTCAATAGAGGCAGTGCAGTTTCAATTGTAGATGGAAAATTATGACTCTTTCTCTCTCCTCTCTCTCTTTCTCCCTCCCTCCTCCTCCTCCTCCTCCTCCTCCTCCTCCTCCTCCTCCTCCTCCTCCTCCTTCTTCTTCTTTTCTCTCTCTCTCTCTCTCTCATGGGAAATGAAAAAGGCCTGGTCCTTCTTTTGATTTACTGAATCCAAATGATGAAGAAGAAACGATAACCTAAGCATTTTACAGGAATTTGCCAAGAGGCCAGGAGGCCACGAGCTGCATCTCTACCTGACAGAAAGAGAAACACAGACTATCCTCCTGGGAGTCCTGGGAGCATCCTAGTGCACCCTGGTGGCACGACTGCATGAGTTCATACAATGAGGTTGGTTTCCTGGGGATAATGTGTGTGTGTGTGTGTGTGTGTGTGTGTGTGTGTGTGTGTGTGTGTGTGTGTGTGTGTGAAAGGACATAAGAATGGATATGAAGGAAAATAATTCCCTCTGGTGCCTCTGGTTATAACTACATAACTAATATATATTAATTTTATGTGTATGGGTATTTCGACTGCATGTATGTCTGAGGATACATGGGTATAGTGACCACAACAGCCAGAAGTGGATGTCATAATCGTATTCCCTGGGACTAGAGTTACCAATGATTTTGAGCCACCAAGTGGGTGCCAGAAGTTGACCTTGGCTCCTTTAGATGAGCAACCAGTACTTTCCACCACTGAGTCATCATTCCAGACCCTGGTCATTGACTTTAAATACAAGGCATCAAAGGAATACATTATCTAAAAAATTTATAAAGATAAAATCTTGTACTTACTGTCCTCAATCTCATGCTCCTCCTGCTTAGCTTCCTGGGCACTGGGTTATATGTGCATACCACCATCTTCTGCCGAAACTTAAATACTTACTGACCCATTTCATTGGACATTTTTATAAATAGCAAGGTCTAATAATTGGATCGGCACAATTTCATAAATGTTATGAATGAGTCAACAATGTTTAGCTATAAGAGACACTATAGGATCACACTTAGAAACAACCAATACAGGGCTAGAGAACTGGCTCAATAGTTAAGAATGCACATTGCTCTTGCAGAGAACCCAAGTTCAATTCCCACATCAGGCCATTTAGAACTACCTGTAACGCCAGCTCTAGGGGAACCAAAGCTTCCCCAGGCACTGCACTCATGTTTATATATCCACACTCAGACACAAGCACATACACAAAATTGAAGATAAAAATAAAATCTTTAAAAGGAAACAAACAGCGTGCACTTGGGTTGTTGAAGGGTGGAGTTAGGAAGGACCTCCTACTTATTTACCTCTTTTGCTGGTTACATTGTTACAATTGTTACATGGTCAGATTATATCAATTTGATACACTTTACCATCATCCAGGAAGAAGGGAACCTAAACTGATAAAATGCCTACATCATATTAGCCTGTGAGCAAGACAATGAGACATTTTTAAATTAGTGATTGATGTGGGAGCACATCTCATTGTGGGTGACACCACCCCCAGGGAGGGGGCCCTTGGTGCTGAATGAAAACAGGATGAAAAAGGCATGAGAAGCCAGTAAGTAGCATTTCTCCTGATCTTTCCTTCAGTCCCTTCCTTGACTTCTTGCCCTGACTTCCTTTCTGATGGTTTATAAGCTATAAACGGAAATAAACTCTTTCCTCCTCAAGCTGCCTTTGGTCATGATGTTTATGACAGCAACAAACAGGTAACAAACACACCTCTTAGTGGTTGATGCCCTCAATCCTTGCCGCATTCCTGGACTGTGGAAGGTTGTCATTCAAAGCTACGTCCTCTGGTTAGCATTAATAAACTACTACCTAGAATCCCCAAAATAACCTCAAAGGAGCACAGAGGTGTGAATGGAGGGAATGAGTAATAAAATTTGAAAGAAACTTTGTTACGATTATAACAATTATCGGAAAGATTTGAATGCTTGTACTTTCAGGGAAAACACTGACTGAATAACTGATAACCTCCTGCAAGCTTTCCTGTAGAATCCCTGTGAGAAAAGTCTCTCTGCACAAGGCTTTTAACAAAGCCTCTAGTCTTCACCTCCACACAGACTCTTCATTTTTTTGATGATCAATATTTGGAATGTTTCTAAATTTTTGTCTATTATTCATTTTGGATTCTGTATTTAGATATACAAAAGTGTGTGTGTGTATGTGTGTGTGTGTGTGTGTGTGTGTGTGTGTGTGTGTGTGTGTACACTTATGCTTGCACACATCTGTGATTAAAGTTCTTATTTGACCTCAGGAAAGAAATAGAAGATGGAAGAATAACCTTTTTTTGAAGGCACAGTGTTTGGTAAATGCCCTTAATTTTCTAACCCAGCATTGACCTACTAGATGTTATCAGATGTTAGAAAAGAGTAATAAAGAGAGTTACATATATAGAATCCTTGAGGTGTCAGGAACTCTGCCCAAGGGTCCATGTGATTACGTATTATTTATTACTTACAGTAGGTGAGGAACAGCTTATTACTGCATCCATCTCCATGAAGAGAACACTGGAGACTTGATGATGCCGAATTCGCCTAAGGTCACAGAATCAGAACTCTAGAGCTGAGTCTCAGAGATACATTTGCTTGATGTGAGGCATTGCATTAACATCATCATTTATTCCCTCAAATTAACACTCAAGTAGCCAGTCATAGTGAATCACACTAGAGATGCTGGGTTCAAAGCTTAGAATGTGCTCTATCGTTATGGCTCTGCCACTAGGGTACCTTGAAATACCTAATCCTGTTATGATAGTGTATATAACTTGTGAATCTGGGGCTAGTTTGCTGTCTGAGATAGAAGGATTATGATTTCTCTTATGAATTTAAATTTTGTCTAATGACATCAAACTACTGAAGATGGGGTTGAAAATATTACCAGTCAGGCTTTGTAAGTGAAAAAATAAAAAGTCTACTAAGTGCTCTACTCCTCCTCTCTGTGTTAAGCTATTCACAAATACAAAAGCTCACTGTTGATTGACATGACTTCTACATGGCTTCTGGAGCTAGTAAACTCTCTGCAATTAGACAACAAAACTTGTCTAAGAATCAGACAACTTTCTAAAACAAAAGTCAGTGTCTTCATTACTACAGTGAAAACAAATTATTATTTTCTTATACCTGTATCCTAACTCAAAGTATTAAATAAAATTATAATAAAGGGTTGATGTCACGTAATGACTCTCTTCTCTTGACTTTCAAAATTTGAGTTAAAATCCATCATTTTCATATTCTACAATAGCTGGATGCTTCAAGGATCACAACACACAGGAAATATACACTACTTTGTTTATTAGCTAAAAAATACATACAATAAACAAATACATATGGTTTTTACAACGTGAATACAATGTTTTCAAAACCAAGTAATCATTTTTAATTTCTATCATTTAGTGTGCATATTTTGCTCATGGTGCTCTTAGTCATATAGTTATGAAACATTAACAAGAGTGTCTTTCCCTTTTTGATGTATGTAACTATGGGACCTTGAAAGGTAGCATGGTCCCCACCCAGTTGAGCTAAGGCTAGAAGCCCTAGAGACCCTGAAGGGACTATAGGAGCTTTGCCTGCTCCTGGGCACCAGCCCATCACTAGCCACAGCTCCTCATAGATTTGTGGCCATCAATCACATAAGGGCAATGCCTCAAGGCCCTCCACATGTAGAATATGTGACCTGTGGTCACATAGGCTCAAGATAATTCTCCATGTTAATGAGGTACATAGAGGCCTGGAGGGCTTAGCCAATAAGCTTTCCTTCCCAGATACTCCTCCCTGCAAAAGGTATTTAACCTCAGGCCCACCCTGAGAAGTGGAGTATAGTTTTATTCATCCACTTTCCGCCATGACAATAAATGCCTTAAAACCATGGACTGCCTCTTTTCATTGTGATCTGCCATGGGGAGCCATGGAGATAGCCTTTGCCTACAGAACCACTGTCTAATCTTCCGTAAAGGCCTCTCTGCACTTCCAGCCATGACTGCCACCAAGCTCAAGGCAAGCCCACCACTGTCAAGCCAAGGACTTATCCTTGCAGGACCAGACAGAGCCCCTCTTTAACCCCTAGCCCTGGGCTAGATCCAGCCCGTGGGCCCAGATTCCTTTCTCAGCTTTTCTGTGGCTTCCAGAGGTACGTGGGTGTCCAAGAGCCTAGAACTCCACGACCTTGGCCTCCTTGCAGGCCCAGGGACCCCCGAGTCAGCTCCGGCTGTCCACAACTCAAACTGCACTTTCCCACTGCCAGAGTGGTATCCCTCAGTTTCCCTATGACCCAACACCCATCCAGTGACAGCATGGGGTATGTGCAGTCAAAATTCCCAAGTCCTGCCTGGCGGAGTGGCCTGACCCTGTGGTGGAGTGGACACGGGACCCACAACCCTACATGTAAAAACTGAAATCTATAGAGAATGTCATCATTTACCAAGAGAAGCAATTGAGCAAACTGTTCTTTCAAAAGACATAATAGGAAGCACATCGAAGCTAACAAGCAAGAAAATATACAAAATTTTTAAAAAGGTGTGCCATCTGGCTAGGACTGTGCACAAGGAATTTCCCAGCTACTCTGTAGGAATTGCTGAGATTTATTTTGTGCAAATAATATAGAAACAGAGAAAATAATGGTCTCAGGAAGAGGAACAAGAGATATCTCCCCAAAGAGATGCCAAGGCAGGCTTTGTAAGTGAAGGAGGTGCATGTAGAAAGAGGCATGTATGCTGGGGTGCAGCTCTTGGACATTTCTCCAAAATGGAGAGAGAGAGGGAGGAGTTGGGAGGGAACATAGGAGGAGAAGAGGGAGGAATGACAAAGAATAGGGAAGGAGATAATGAAGAAGGAAGAACCGGAGAAGAAAAGTTAAGGAGTAGAAACAGAAGGGAAGGGAAAGGAGGAAACCTGGAATCTGCCTGCACACCTGCCATCTGCATCACCATGCTTGTCCGTGAGCCAGCTCCCCTCTGGTTTGCTTGGGTTTTGTGTTTGTCTTTCATGCTCTCAATTCTTCTCAAATACTTGATGGGACTTTCCCATCATGTCTCAAGAAAAGCTTTCCCTGACTGTATTCCCAAGAGGACACAAACCAAACTTTGGTTCAGGATCAGATCGATTTCCTCTGGTCTGTTATATCCCATGTCTAAGAAACTTAAGACAGAGCTCTGAGACACACCAATGGTAGCAATGAACATAGTAGGAGCTTAAACAATGATAGCATTTAGGAAGTCAAAGGATTAAGATTTTGCAGACACCTGATCAATATTCGAAGCTGTTTGTCAATCCTCAGTGTCTATCTTTATAATAGTTCCCAGCTCAGGATTGTGTACAGCACTTTGCTTTGAATCCCCACCCCCACCTCCCATACTGAGAGGCACAGTGCCCTGTGCATGTGCTCCCATGCAACACGTGTAGAGTTCTAAAATCTTCCTCTAAAACAAAGTGCACTAACAATAAAAAAGTGGTTCAGACTCAGTGAGTCTCCAAGCTAAGATCTATATCATAATTCTATGCTCTGAAAAAACAAAGGTAGGACTAGGACCTGACACTGGTTCTGCACTGGAAAATTTTAAGACAAATGGGGAATATGGGGGACAGGTGATTGACAGGCAGTTTTCCTTCATTAAGTCTTTAACAGCATTTCCAATGTGACTTTGGACCTCTGCTAGGAATGTGTGCCTCAGAAAGAGACAGTTTTCAAGAACAAAGAATAAAGTTGATGAAAAACGGTACTCAGTTCTCCTTCTCAAAGGAGAAGCAATGAGAGCAGTCTCAGGCTGGAAGCAAGAGCCCTGGAGTATTTATTGTCCCCTCCCATTTGATGGCACTATACAGAATCTCACAATTGCTTACTTAGGTTTTTACATTCTGAACCAAAAACTTATCTTCTGCACCCATCTACCAAATAAACAAATGCAGGCATTTACACATGTAAGGGCATCTGGACATGAAATAGAGACAGTTTTCAACTGAGTCATCTCTTTTCTTTGCCAGAACAGGGCTCTGTACCAAATAGCTGCTGACTCTAACAACTACTATTTTGAAAGGCTGACTCTGTGTGCTGCAGCCTAGTGGAAAGAGTCTAACTGAAAAGCAGAGGGCCAGATGGGTCATAATTTCTATTTTTGCATCCATAGCTAACAGAGCAGTGCCCTTTCATAGAGCTGAAGGTGAGAAGATGAATGGAGTTAGCAACTTTTGACCTTTTAAGGCTCTGAACCACTACGATGGTAAATCTAGAATACTTAGAGAAATATTTTTTGTGAAATGATTAGAGATGTTCCCATTGAGGTCTAAAATATACGAGAAACCCTTCCATGGAAAATATGACAGATACACGTAGAATGAATTTGATTTAGCATGTTACTTACTGTCATGTTAGCATATAAGAGTTAAAGCACAGGCTCTAGAGCTGAGCAGCTGTCTGACCCTTAACTTCTAGTTAAGGCTTTGTGACACTTGGATGAGTGTTCTCCCTGTCTGTGCCTCAGTCTCCTTATTTAGACAGTGAGGATGATCCAAAGGTGTCCCTCTCATATTGAGATAGTCTAGAGGTTAAGTGAGCAAATACATGATACAGAACACCAGATGGCTTGTTATCCCATCATGCCTCTGTTTGTTGACGTGATAGAGCATAGTTTGTGAAAATTTTGCTGCTTTGGTGGTTAGTATGGGGATGACTGCATACTTAAAATATAAATAGCCTAGCATGGTGGACTGTAGTTTCATCTACTACATACTTGTGAGGCTGAAGTGGAAGGGAGCTTCACTTAAACTCATGAATTTGAAACTAGCTTGGGAAAGATAGTGAGAATTGAGAAATAATAATGATAAGAAGGAGGAGGAGGAGGAGGAGGAGGAGGAGGAGGACGAGGAGGAGGAGAAGAAGGAGGAGGAGGAGGAGGAGGAGGAGGAGGAGGAGGAGGAGGACGACGACGATAACAACGACGATGACAACGACGATGACAACGACGATGACAACGACGATGACGAGATGGAGGAGATGAAGGATACGAAGGAGATGGAGAAGAAGAAGAAGAAGAAGAAGAAGAAGAAGAAGAAGAAGAAGAAGAAGAAGAAGAAGAAGAAGAAGAAGAAGAAGAAGAAGAAGAAGAAGAAGAAATTTTCTCTGGTTATTGTTAAAACAAACAGAAGTGAAACAAAAACTTTTCCAATATGAATTACAGAATTAAGTACAAATAAAGATAAAAGATTGAGGAGCTACTGAGATGGCTCAGAGGGTAGAGACACCTGCTGCTAAGCTTGGTGCCCTTTGTTTAACCCAGAACTCATATGATGGAAGAAGAAAACTAGACCTCAAAGGTGTCCTCTGACCTCTACATGTGCCCCTGAGCTCCTGCCCTGCCCCATTTACTAAAACCATGTAAAGATTGTTTTAATTACAGAAGATGAAGGCTGCAAGATCCACAACTAGTTCTTATTGAACGGTGACTGTTTTGCAATGTAGATCTTACTTTGTCTTTACAAACTTATTCTAGCTCGCTCTCATCATACTGACTTGTAAATAGAAATCCAGAAACAATAAGTGACTTGGCCACTGCTCACAGAGTCAAGGAACGGAGCCCGGATATTAACCCAATGCACAAGCCTGACAATACTGCCAGACTGCTTTTTAAAGAACCGATGCACTTTCATGTTAACATTCATTTTTGCAAATGAGTTGGATTTGTCATCAGCAAAAGTAAATAGTTTTGAACACATAAAATAATGAAGTTGACTTGTAAAGACTGCAGTGTTGCTGAGCTGATTCAAGCAAATGGCACGTATCCCACTGCTGAGTGACATTTCTGGCCCAGTCTCCCTTCTCTTCTTCTATCCATTTTTATCATGTTTACTTTGTAGCCTTGGTTTTGTCAAACTAGTCAGAAAAATTTATGTTGATCAGTGTAACTAGTAAGAGATAACTAGACAACATGGATCTCCTTCACATCTTAAGAAGCCACAATGACACCTGAAGTGGATACTTCTAGTTTGTTTGGAAAGACAGTTATGTCAAATGATGTTTTGCTGGGGCACACAAATGAAAGGATGCTTTGCTGGAAAAGACATGTGAAAGACTGTTTTCATGGGCTGGAGAGATGGCTCAGCAGTTAAGAGCACTGACTGCTCTTCCAAAGGTCCTGAGTTCAATTTCCAGCAACCACATGGTGGCTCACAACCATCGGTAATGGGATCCGATGCACTCTTCTACTGTGTATCTGAAGACAGTTGCAGTGTACTCATATAAATAAAAATTAAATAAATCTTTAAGAAAAAGAAAAAGAAAGACTGTTTTCCGGAAGTAGACACAGGTAAAAGGATGTTTTGCTATAGCAGACACATGAAAGGACCTGTGATGATGGAGTGTAAATATAACCCCACAGACAGTGAGAGAAGGAGCATTAAGCATTGGTTTCCTTTGCTCTACCTGTCTGCTAAAGACACACATGCATCGGTTTGCCTTCCATAACACTGCTGAGCCCTATTTGTGGTAACACCACCACTGAAGAAACTCGCCAAAGAACTGCCCGTGAGGTTCCTGTGACTTGACTTCTTGCCATTTTAGTGGCCTCAGGTTGGTTGGTAAGCCTTGTGGTTTCTGCAGGATTGGACTGCAGCTGCTGGTTCATAATTGGTGTTTGCTATGAGATTGAACTGCTGACAAAGAAGATTGAGCTCCTCCCCAAAGAACTATTTCTAAATAGGTCCACTTCTCCCATATCCTAATAACTTTGCTCTTGAATGAGCTAAGTCTAAAGTGAGCATACTATCATATTTCATTTAGAAAAGTGATCCAAAGAAGGAATTGAAGCATAATTAATGTTGCATACGAAAGTTTGAAAATTAAAGTTTACAAAGTACAACTTGGATAATTGGTCTAAAGCCTTTCCTAAGAGATTCCAGCTCTCTCCTCTGGATTACGACTTTGTACCACTCCAAGATTTATGAGAACATAGCCCAGGTTGCTTCATGGCCTAAAACACATGACCAGCTCTTATCAGCACAGGCTAAGGTAGTATCTTTCCATGTGCTCACTGACACACATTCTTCTGGTTGAGATTAAGCCTCCCAGTCTCATCACTCCCTTTAATTTTCAGCCACTCTTTAACTAAGGAGTTTGCAAGAGGTCAGTGACACCAAATCACTAAATCCAGTGTTTTTCATCTTCCAGATATCTCTGCAGATCAGGCAGTCCATCCCATTCTCTCCATCTTAAAACTCGGATAGTTTCACCTCTGCTTGGCCTTGCTCCTTTTTTTCTTATCGCACTTCCTCATTTGTAATGGAGCTGGACCACCCCTAATTCCCAATATGCAGTTATGTTTCAAGGCTCTAAACTAACTTGGACTTGTTCCTTATCCTATTTTTCTTTGTTTGTTTGTTTGGTTGGTTGGTTTTTGTTTGTTTGTTTCTTTCTTTCTTTCTTCTTTTTTAAAAATCTTTCCTTTTTCAAGGTCACTTCTGTAAGTTACCTTCCTTGTCTTTATTTCAAACCCATTGTCAATTGCTTAATCCAAAATCATTCCACTTTGTCATTTTTCATACATCCTAGTCCAAAGAGGGGAGGACAGACACATGGGGCACAGTTATGGCTAATGAGACTCAAGAAGAGTGTGGGAGTATGTTTCCTAGCAGAGAGAATGCAGATGAAATCCTTTCTTTGTGTTCTTCTAGGTAGGTAATGAAACACAAAGCACCTGTCTTGTCGTCATGCAGTGGGAGGAAATGAGGACTAGAGGTCAGGGTGATTGGAGAAGTAAGGTAAGAGAATCCTGGGTCTCTGATGGTAACACATATGTACACACACACACACACACACACACACACACACACAGCTGAGAGAGCATCAGCAATGGCCACATGTGACCCTTCGTGTGTGTGTGTGTGTGTGTGTGTGTGTGTGTGTGTGTGTGTGTGTGTCCTAGCAGAGAGAAGGGAGATGAAATCTTTTCTTTGTATCATTCTAGGTTAGATAATGAAACATAAAGCCCTAGAAAATCGGTACCTCTCTTGTAGAACTGTGTGTGCATGTGTGTGTTTCTCTCTCTCTCTCTCTCTCTCTCTGTAT
Source organism: Uromys caudimaculatus (assembly GCA_028551405.1). NCBI lineage: Eukaryota > Metazoa > Chordata > Mammalia > Rodentia > Muridae > Uromys > Uromys caudimaculatus. The sequence continues at coordinate 13,262,094 of CM052707.1, read as the reverse complement.
GTGTGTGTGTATTTGTGTGTCTATATGAGAGAGAGAGAGAGAGAGAGAGAGAGAGAGAGAGAGAGAGAGAGAGAGAGAGAGGGAGAGGGAGAGGGAGAGGGAGAGGGAGCGGGAGAGGGAGAGGGAGCGGGAGAGGGAGAGGGAGAGGGAGAGAGGGAGAGAGACGTGGTTAACTAATCACTTATGCGACTGTTAGACAAATGTTTCTAGAAAACAAGGAGTTCTTGTTACTCTCTCTTCATTTCCTGTGTCTACTTCAAAATGATGGCTTAGATTTGCCTACATGGGGTTTTCCATCTGTACATGAAATTAATCATAATGTAAATCAGTTTGATAGAAATGAGCCATGTATATGTGGCATCTTTACACTTAGTACATAGCAGGACTTTATATAAAATAAAAGTTAAAGGAACTTATAACACTGTGACACAACTAAACCTTAATGCAGCAAAACCAGTCTTTAGGAAACCCCTTTGAGGAAGTGGTACTATACTACATAGCTCTAGTCTCAAGCTTGTCTGATTTTAACCTGACATAAGCACCCTGGGGTGAGATCCACTGATCACTTGACAACATGTCTGAGATTCTTTCCGAGGTCGATTAGCTTATCTATTCCTAAGCCTTGCTTCTGTCACTGAGCAAACCATGGGGGTGGGTGGGAACAGTGACACTAAGTTGTCATGGTTGTCCCTGTTAACAGCAATACAAAGTAGGTTCATCACAATGGAAATGAACAGTCAAAGTCAACCATGGTATTAAGCATAAGAGTCTTCAAATACTGAGACCTTTTCCCTCCTCAAGAGGCTCAACATAGAGTCAGGTCCTGATCACAGAAACAAGGGCAGGTTATCTTCAGCAGTGAAAAAAATTAAAAGTCCCCTTCAAAGTAAAAGACACAATAAAATTAGGTATACTTTAACTCTGTTGCTGAGACACTTCCTATTGTCAGTGGGTTCACTGTTGGAATTGAACTCTGACCACAATTAACTATGACCTCAAGCAAATTAAATTTGGTTTTCAGCTTCATTCTTGTAGTGAAATAATGGGGACCCTGTGGGAATCAAATGTGATACTGTTTACAAATTATTTGTAATCTGTCATGTTCCATATCAATTAATCTTTATTTTTTGGTATGCCCCAAACAGGATTAAGGGTGAAGTAAGTACATAACTGTGAAATAATCTTATCCCTTTAGTCTAACATTCCTTAATTACCACCACTTGACACTGTCTAATGTGTAATTAATAGTGTCATTTATGCCTTCCTTTTATTGATCATTGATGTTTCTGTAAGGCTTTTCAATTGGTTAACCTGTAGGAGTAGGGAAGGGGAAGAGATCGGTTTTGTGTATATTTGGGGCATGGTGACCTTACTAGATGGTGCTTGAAACAACTTAATCTAATTAGCCTTCATGAATTGCATGAGATTGAGTTATGAAAGCTATTCAACTAATCTTTCCCCCTTTAACACGTGTCTTAAACATAAAAAAAGCAGAGGAAGCCTACACAAGCCATAGACAATTATTTCTCACTGTGTTTACTCCCTGCCATGTCCAAGGTCAAAGGATCCTACAAAGACCATTGATGTGTTGGGTAGAAATGACATCTCAAACATCAAACTGGATGGTGGCTGGGACAGAAAGAGGGATAGGGTGAATTGCAGCTCAGTGCAGCAAGTGTAAGAAGCATCTAATTTTGTCCTTCTCACTCTTCCTCACCGGTCATTTCAGAAGATGGACCCATAGACATACTACCAATATAATGGGGCAGAAATGAGAATAAAGACTCAAGACAACTTGGTTACAGTGGAAAGTGGGTGCATGACTGCGCAGTCATCACACTTTGCAGTTTTCCTTCCCTTCCTGAAACAGAGACTCTCAGGAAATGAATGCCACAGTATCAGAAGGCCGAGTATTAGAGCAATTTAAAAAAATACAGAAAAATGTGCTTTTGCTCATTGCCCTTCAGAGATGTCAAAGTGACCCAGCCCTGGAGCATCTTACAGACCTGAACCAGCACACATCAGGCAACTAGAACACAGACAAGTACCAGGATGAAGGATGCTCAGTAGAGACAGTCAACCTTCTGGGGTCTGGTACCATTGAGTCTTCTCTCAGACATAAACAGTGTCACTCAAGAACTCTGAGTGTAAAACATGCAGCACATGTGCCCAGCATTGGCATGCCCACTGCATCTGCTTTCCTGAAGCAACTTTCTGGGAGTTTTACATTTTCCTTCCAGTCACTGACAGAGAAGGTATTGAAGTCTCCACTACAGAAGAGTAGAAGCTG
>CM052707.1:13199804-13254804 GCA_028551405.1 Uromys caudimaculatus | reverse complement strand
CCATCACCAAGATTATTTTACCAGCTATTTTAAGGAACAGGTTATGCTTTAATTAACAACATTTGGGGACTGAAATCCAGCTGCATCTCCTAAGTGCATTCAAGCTCCAAATATTTTATTCCACATCGAGGTCTTCCAGCTCGCTCAATACTTTAACATGGTAACACTGCAGATCAAGGAAGTACATGTTTTTAAAACTCCACATAATTAGTTCCCAGAACTAACGTTAATTAAAAGCATGAATGGCCAGCACACAAACTATTTTCCTGTGGAGGATTAATAAGCATCCCCATTTCAGATGACGGGGATTAAGACACATTGGTAGAGAATACTATGTGAAGGTTTCAATGGGAAATACACACCACAAGTTCATGTGTCTGAATATCCTGTCTCCAGTTAGTTAGTGCCATTGTTCCTGGTGATTTTGGAACATTCTGGACATGTGTCCTAGCTGGTGGGCATAGGGCCTATAGGAGTGGTTTGTGGGGCCTATAACCTAGTCCTATTTCTATTTCAACTTCAGTTCTCTCTCTCTCTCTCTCTCTCTCTCTATATATATATATATATATATATATATATATATATATATGGAGAGAATATATGAAATTTTATTTAAACTAAAAATATACTTTTTTAGAAAAGAAAGTTACTAAATACATAAAATGGTTTTGTTCATGAGACTTTTATTTCGCTTTTACTTATTATGAGTAGCTCTGAGGCAGTCAGCCAAGTGATAACTACAGTAGCAGTAGCTAGTGATTGCTCATGTCTCTGTATACGCTGGACCTTAAACAGTTTATGTACATTTACTCTTTTAGTTCTTACAAAAAGTCCTCAAGGGAAACATCCAGAAAATAGGCTCTCTTCGTCACAAAGCTGGTAAGTGAAATAAGTCCAGAAGCCTGGACACACACCTCTCTTCCTTACAGACTGCAGCAGGCCACCATGGCGATTTCTATTCTGTGCACATGCTGTGCATTTTGTTGGGCATTCTTTCCACCATTTAAGGGATGTGACCATTCCCAGCACTGTGACGTATACAAATCCCTTTGATATGTATTTCTTCTCTATTAAATAACCTCACTAGTGGATGGTGTGTATAAGTTCCTTCTGCCTACATTATATCGAGTAATTAGAGTCAAAACAGAAATGTCTAAGTAAAGGCAGAGTCAGATACAGTTCCAGGCCGTGTGGTTTTTCAAGCCCACTTGCCTCCCTTGGCTTCAACAGAACCCCTCCTTGGAATGTGCTGACCTAACTGCCTTCAAAACTCTTTCTTGCCTCATGTTTCACTTTTGACAATTAAAATCCCGTCATTCTGCTGCCTTGAAAGCACATTCACCTTCACAGTAGCACAGATTCCTTAAGGAGAAGGTGAGGCTGTCTCTCTCAGTGTCTTCCACCAGCATCACTACCTGTCCAGGAGTTATAAGAAACACTTCCATGGACAGTGTCAGGACAGTGCCTAACCAGGAGAGAGGACTCATTTGACATGAAAAGATAAATCATGAGAACGGAGAAATGTTAACCTCCATTTTTTAGTAATTACAAGATCTAAAAGAATTGAGCTACTATGTAATCTGTTCCATTTGCTTCCACTCCAAAATAGTAGTCAATCAGCTTCAAATTACAGCAAAAATATCAGCCCAGAGGTCAAAGCAGCCTTTTTAAAAGAAGAGATAGGTCTGTTCAGTAAGCTTTTGCTCCTAACCAATTGCCATTTTGGTATCAAGCCAAATGAGTTGGAACAACATGCAGAAAAGTACATTCTCTTAAGACAACTGTGAGTACAGAGCCAACATCCCTCTTTAAAACGCCGGAAGCATCCAAAGTCCCACAACTTGGCAAAGTATGAAGACCTCTCGCTATTCCCAGAGAAAGAAGTTCAAGTACTTACAGTATCATGAGACTTGTCCTTGACATCATAGACTGTTAGTTTTATTCCCGTCTCTTCATAGAGGGGGTAGTCGGCTGGGAATGTGACACCCGTCAGGAACAGTGGGTCTTTTGTTCCCTGAAACAGTATAGGCAGAAAACTTGGATTCATTAAGGCAGCAACTGTAGCCGGCAGCATGCAGGGACAAATGAGAGCACAGAGAGTGTGTCTCTGTCTGCTTTTCTAGGAAATAGTTCTATTAAAAGAGATCTGAAGAGCCAAGTGTTGTTGCTTGTGGGCCAGGAGCCCAGCGCCCCATTGTACTGAGGGATACTGAGTAGGTAAACTTTCATTTCTTTAAGTGGCTCAGGACTCTTACAAAAACCTTGTTTTTAAAAATTATATTCAGAACCTTTCTTTAGGTCAAGTTGCCATCCATTTAAAGCTCTCTATAAAATATAATCATTCTATATTGATAATTTAGACAAATGATCTAAGATTCTGCCTCACCAAATTGAATGAAGCTGTTTCTAAAACCCCTGAGGTATCCCACGCTGTCCTTTTTTTAAAAAACGGTTTTTTTAAGCTTGTTTTTGTTGTTTTGCTTTTGTTTTTGTTTTTTACTCTGTTTCCATTGAAAGCTATCTTCTATGCGTGATTGCTTTTAGGTGTTTAACAGTGCCCCCCCCCCAGACCACAGTGAAAACTAAGGAGAAGAACAAAAAACCTGATGCATTGGGAAAATGAAGTTCCTTTTTGACATATGATTCCAAAGATATTTCAATGCTTCAGAATTGAGAAAGCTGACATCTAACGTCACACTGTAGACATGCACACACCTGGCCAAATAATTTTGAAAATGTTTCAAAAGTTCAATAAGCCACTGGTCTACCAAAGTTTCTGAAAGCCTGGAGGATTCATGCACTCAGCCACTATTCACTCTTTCCTTCAGAAGGCAAAATGTTCTTTTCCTGGGCATTACGTCAGACACATTGGGAGGTAGGCAGTGGATAAAACATCTAAGAAAAGTGTTCATATTCTATATAAAAATGTAAAAGTGAACAACATAAATCATCTTTATAATTATGCTAATCCATTTTAGGATATTGTGTTTTATCACAGGAGAAAAATGAGGGCAGTGGAAAAAAAAAACATACGTGTTACTTTAAAATTTGCCAGTGTTCAAAAGGTAACCAAGTTACAACATCACCTGAAGTGTTTTTATTAAGAAAATGACTTTGCAGTTTTAGTCAAGAACTACTACTTTTAATTCAGCTGTGGGCTAACTATACATTTTACCAGCATTAGAACCTCAAGTCTGGGAAGGACAGATTCAGGGATGCCTGCAAGGGGCAGACTCCTCACTGCCTGCATGCAGGGGGCATGCAGTGGGAGAGCAGAGGAAGGAAGCCGACTGAGGGCTAACTGCAGGGGGAAATGCAGGGCTGCACACAGGATTTAGGTCATTCTCATAATAGAAGTGACTCTAATTGCAGGCTGAATCATTTCTTCCAGCCACTGCCTCAGAGCGACCAGTGAGCTAAGCCAGCCAAGACTGGAGCAGACTGGCTGGGTTCATGGGGAGACACTTATTCTGAACAGTAGCAGCTCACAAGTCTAAGAAAAACAAGCTAAGCTGAAGGAGCTGCAGAGCACGCTCTCCAGAGCTCCAGATGTTCAAATAGGTATCTCTCATTTGCTAAGGTCGTGAAATATGTCACAAGAACCAAAGCATCTAAAGGGAACCCTTTGTCTTGTTGAATCTGAACCAGCACAATAAAATATTTCCTTCAATGCATGGTGAATGATGTATTAACAACAATAAACATAAATAGGAAATCTCTCATTCTATGAGTAATATTTACAACTTTTGCCTGGAAACATTACAGCTAATCAAATTAATCACTTAGCTTTCTTTGAAAAACAGTGTAGTTGAAATACACATCTAGCGGAGAATATAAAGTATTTAGTGTTGGACTGGGCTGGGCACCAGGGCATGAGGGAGAGCAGAAACCTCTTCACGGGCTTTGAACTCTGTGGAAACTTTTTGCTTTTACCCTCATTGATCATATTCGTCCCATTGTATTTAAAATCAACATAGAGAAACACAAATATCTAGACAAACATTACATACAGAGAAACACAAATATCTAGACAAACATTACATACAGAGAAACACAAATATCTAGACAAACATTCTGTTCTGTTTGGGAATTCAGAGTGGAAAGTTTTTTTTCTGGAAGAAAACTAAAACCTTTCAATGAAAAGTCCAATTCTTCTCCATGTGCTTACTCTGCGTGTGCTTAGAAATTTCAGATCTGTGCTCCTTAATGACAGACAAAAGCAATAGCCAGCCAGAGACCGCAAGTTAACTTATGTCAGCTGTTCAGACGGGCGGGAGAGAGGGAGAGGTGGGGGGAGGAGAGAGCACCAAGCAAAACGCACACAGAGACAAAAGCTTACAGAGAGAGAGAGAGAGAGAGAGAGAGAGAGAGAGAGAGAGAGAGAGACAGAGACAGAGAGACAGAGAGAGAGAGAGAAAGAGAGGGGGGGCACAAAGGCAGACAGAGTCAAGACATGCCAGGCTCACCTCCACAATTTCTGTGCTGGAGTACCTCGTCAGGGTCTGCTCCACCGGGTGAATTACTGAGATCTGTACTACTGTATTCAGTTTCCGATCTCTGACAGGAGCCACAAGATTCTTGCAGGCTGGCAACAGCAAAGGAAAAAGAAAGAACAGAAAAAAAAAAAGAAAGAAAGAAAGAGAGAGAGAGAGAGAGAGAGAGAGAAAGAAACTCAGTTGATCTCTCAGGGCAAACTTCTGTGCAGAGCTGAAATAAACTTTGTCTCGCTGGTGAAGGAAATCTCCTGGTTCTCAGCTGGCTTTACAGAGGAAGTCTCTTGGAAGTACCTTACAGAAATAGGAAGTCACGTGCTGCCAAGCTGAATTGAGAGTTCATTTCCACTGACCACATTTGCAGCACATGCAAGTCTTGAGTGCTCTGGGATCGCAGCTCCAGTGTGTGAAAATGTAGACACACACACACCGGGGAACGTGAAGGCTTTAATTAGCCAATAACGCCTAGGGCTTCTTTCACACTCTTGCATGAAGTAAGTTGATTTGGGCCACAGCCAGGAGACTAAGTTGTCTCTTGTCGACACTGGCCGGGTTAAGTCAAATGTCTGAATGTACTCATGACCCTCCCTACCTGACCCTCTACAGTCCTCAGCACCTTGGAAACAGGAAGACTGATTACCCTGCCACAGCGAAGCTCAAGCACAAGCGGAAGCAGCTAGGGGTTAAAGAGGCCTCTGTCTGGAATTCAGAACTATTCAGAAAGAGAGCTACTCTGATAAGGACTGGGTAATTGTTGCCCAGGGGCCACACATTCTAAGAACTTTTCCTTGACACAGCCTGGCTCCTGTTACAGCCCCAGCTATAGTACCATATTCCCTGGAGAGTTTTCTACAGTTACATAGCATTTTCTAGTTTTGGAAAGGAAAGAGTAGGGGAATAAAAGATACTCCTTTTCAGCGAGTCTAGTATCTACTCTCTTCCTTACTTTCCACCTCTGATTTTGAAATAGTATTTCTACTTCTTGAAATTGACTGTGATAAAAAGTACCCTTGGCTCAGCAGATAGGGGTCAAACTGCTGGCTGGCCACAGGCTGCATGCAGGTCTGGTAAAGGAAAAGCAGCCCCATAAGTGGTTCATGGTGGTGGTGTCCAGGGTTCGGCACCGTCCCTATCCCATTCAATGATCAAGAAGACAGGTGCGGGGTGTTTACATTCTGCAATGGCACCTCTGCAATTTGCAGGGGCACTGGGACCAAGGTAATATAGCTTAAATTGGAAATTTGAAAGCAAAACAATTTATAGATGTAATTATCACTTTTCAGTGGCTTGCAGAGCACCTTATTTCTAAAAGCAGAATGAGAGAAAATACAGAGCTTTCAAAGGGAACCAGTATGGTTTAGGTCCAGTTCTGATAACTACGTTATGCTCTGGGTGGGGTGGGGTGGGGTGGGGGAGGACGTTATTTAACTTTTTAACGTCTTGCCAAACTTTGTGAGTTTTATTTCTGTCTGATACTTTGTTGTTAAAATTTTCTTACTGAAATCACATGCCTTGAGCAAAACAAACAAACAAACAAAAAGCTAAGGAAAGCAAGGGTGGACAAAAGTAGCCACAGCTTATTTAACCTTCACTGTTTTGAGGCACTTGCTCATTACCTATATCAAAACATCCGTCTCTCGATTTCTGATTTCTGTCTTTGGCATACCAACCTGCTCTCTGGCAAAGTGCATCTCTGGGACATCCACTGCCACCACTACTTGTTGCTTACCCTGCTAAATCTACATTTGAAATGAATCAACCAAAATCCACCTACACGTGGTTTCAATAACAGCAATATACCACTGGAAAATGTCTTTCTGTGGAAGGTTTCCTGCACCCTGCTCTCTGGTGGTTAGTTTGATCATTTCCTTGTCTTGCCTTACAATGTGCGTTTCATTTTAACACTCTTGCTTTTCTCTTTGCTGCGAACCTCCACTGAAGCTGACAAGCATCTTGTCTTTGGAGTTTAAAGCTAGGGGCTTTTGAGTTTCTCACACTTGCACCTCACCCACTCTCTGGTGGCAGCCTCCCCTCTGTCTTATGAGTGCTTGACACCTTTGATCAAAATAAGTCACATCCCTTCTGAGTTCTTATCGGGCTCCTCTGCAGCTGTGGTTATTCCCAGAAGTGAGCAGCTATTCTGTTCCAGCAGAGAGCCTCTCAGCCTCACTTCCTACAAGAACAGACAGTGCATAAAACTGAAGGTTCTGTGCAGTTCTTCAGATGGCCCTGATAGTAGGCTAGGAAGAGGACTGGCAACTTAATAATTTGTATGCAGCTACTGTCGGTGTTCAAACTCGGGCACAGAGAAGACTAGCAACAATAGTGATGTTGGAAGCTGGGCTCTCATCTCCTTTCTTTCTAACAAACAGCTCCCAGCCTTTGCTGTCTCTTAACACTAAGGCAACAAGAGGCATAGAGGAATCCTGAAATCAAACAGAATTCCTGAAATGGGCGCTTGGTGTTCCTCTTTTCTAATTTTGTGGCACAGAGTAAATAAATCACAAACTGTCTTACTCAACTGCCTCAACTGTCAGGATAAAGAGAACTGTGGGTTTCTTGTGAATAAACTTTTACATATGAAACTCATGTTTACTAATCATGTTATATTAATATTTAAGTGTATTTGATGTTGTTATTTTCCTGACATAGTTCTATTCAGAGGACTCCTTAAAAACTGTTACCAGAGCCATATTCTGTAGGAGTGCCGGTGTATGACACACTTCATGTCATGAAGTGAAGCAGATCAACATGGATCTGGGTCTCCTGCTACTCCCTCTGCAGGACTGCTGAAGGCTGACTCACTGGGCACTGCACACAGATGCTGCTCATTTGAATGGTATGCAATCTAATCTGCACGGGATTATTTAGTAGTTAGTAAAGAACTGTGGCAGTCTGAATGAGAATGGTCCCCATAGGCTCACATATTTGAATGCTTGGTCCTTAGGTGGTGGGCCTGCTTGGGAAGGGTTAAGAGCTATGGCCTTGTTGGAGGAGGTGTGTCACTGGGTGAGCTTTCAGGTTGTAAAAGATTTGTGTGATTCCCATGGCTCTCTGCCTTCTATTTGTCGTCAAGATGTGCACTCTCAACTATTCTATGTTTCACCATGATGGACCCTAACACTCTGAAACCACTGCACAAATTAAAGTCTTCCTTCTATTAATTTGTTCTGGTCATGGTTTTTTATCATAGCAATAGAAAAGTGGCTAAGACAAGAACCCTAAATATATGCTTACGAAATCTACAACCATTATATCCATCTTCCAAAGCACCCTTACCCCTTCCTGGTAACACATGGAACTCTACTCCGAGAGTCCCTTAGTTAAATGGCCTTCTTCAGTATGTAACACTAGAAGACTACGTACAGTGTTTGAGGATTTTTGCTTCTGTTTTATTCAAGAATTTGCCTCAAACCTCCCAAAAGCTCTATGGGTATTTACTGGTTCCTGGAGAAGAGAGCGACTATGTTTTAGTGGTATAGCCACTGGTAAGGAGCTTGTGTCCTTACAAATAGCACCATTGTAACAAGGAACACTAATTAAACACACGAGGCCATTGAATTGGGATGAGGAATGGAATCAGTGGGAATATCAAGGAGACAGAGGAGAGCAGTAAGTGGTAAATACGATCAAATATATGCATACATGGAAATCTATCATATATATCTACTCATCATAGATATAGGTAATTTGTGCTACTAAAATAAGAATTCCTAAAGACTACATAGTTGGTTAAAAAGTAATTCTAACTCTTTGAATTAAATGGGTACTATTGAGTGATCCATTCATCAGTAAATTTTACCCTTCACTTCTGCCTCTTTATTGATTTCCTTTGGGCTGAACTATTAAAAATCATTTACCAAGATCAAGAGTTTAAATACACAAATGTTAAAAGGTTGTGATGAAAGTGTGTGCATGACCATTGACTGAATGGTTTATACTAAAAGGCAGATGGGGGGGGAGAAATATCTAAGATAATTATAAATGATTGCTTTCCTAGTGACTTTGACATAGTATCCAGAATTAGAGGATTTACTTTTTCCTTCCAATGATGTTGAGCAAGGTACCAATAAAACATACTCCTGCTAGGATTGATACAAGAGCCAGGCAGCTTTACTCTCTTACAAAGAAGTGCTCAATAGAAGAGTAATGACAAAAATAAGTGAAGCCTTTGTGTCTTGGGAGGAGGCAGCCTATGTAACCTGATTCTAGGACTTGCTCAAACTCTGAAATCCCAGCCACTGTGTAAGCAAACACTAGAAGAACCACACAGCATCCACCCTCTGCTAACCTTAGCCTGACTGCTAGAACTTGCCAGCATTTGTTCTAGATGCTTACAGTATGGCTTGGATGTTCATAAAAAGAGAAAAAGACTCTTTTGCTCTCATAATTCTTCTAATATTTGAGATCCTGAGGTCAAAGAGCAGGCATCGTTAGGATTGTTCTTAAGTCAAGGACTCCATCATCTGTAAGATGTTCTTAGGGTCAGAGATCATTCCCATCACTCTGCCAATGTTAGCTGGAAGCTGAAAACTTCCTCTTGACTCACATCAGAGAATAACACAGTTGTCAAATCCACGGAGGTCTGAACCTTACAACGGATTGAAGTATTAAAATAAACATTCGGGGTACAAGGTCGAGGGAGGACAGGGTGTAAGCTTCAGGGTGCCCGGTGTTCATAGACAGACCAAGCAGTCATCTCCTGCACTCTAAGACCTAGTTCTTCTGTGAGGCTCAGTCACTTCTCTGGCCTCATCAGCCTTCAGTGTTAGTAACAACTGGCAAATCTTCTCTTTCCCTAAGAACTAAGCAGATGAGGAGTGTGTGTGTGTGTGTGTGTGTGTGTGTGTGTGTGTGTGTGTGTGTGTGTGTGTGTGTGTGTTTGGGAGAACGGAAAGGGTAAAGATGACAAGAGTTTCCACACTTCTAAAATTTTCTAATCAAAATTAACCAGAGGAAGTTGAGGAACACTGCTAATATAATCAAGAACTCTTTTAGTTTTGGGTTTTGGTTTTGTTACCAAGACAGGATCTCATGTATCCCAGGATGGATCTCATGTATCCCAGGATGGGCTTGAACTCTTTGTGTTATTGAGGATAACCTTGAACTTCAAATCCTGCTGTCTCGGCTGCCTTATAATGGGATTACAGGCACATGTCCATCTGTAGTTTATATGGTGCTGGAGACAGATCCCACGCTACCACTTGTTGTGGGACAGAATTCTACCAAATAAGCCTAAAGAATTTTTTTTGACTGAAGATAAAATTGCATTTAATAGCTGGATCATACCTAATGAACTATGTTGCTTTTTGCAAATGATTCGTTCTTTCTGACCAAATGGGAACAACAACAAAGACTTGGTAATCTTTGCATAAAAACTATATAAAACAATTATGATAGTTAATATTGACTATTAACTTGCAAGTCTCTATAATCATGTATGAGACAAGCCTCTGGGCATGTCTGTGAGGGGTTATAAAGATTGGTTTAATTGAAATAAGAAGAATCCCCCTATATGTGGGTGGCAACTTCCCTTGGAATTGGGTCAGATCTTAGAAAGGATAAAAAGGAGAAAGTGAGCTGAGCACCAGCATTCATCTCTTTTGAATTTCTGATTGTGGATGCAAAGTGGGCAGGTGCCTCCTGCTCCTACTGCCGTGAAGACCCTGCAATGATGGACAGTATCCTGAGAACAGTGAAGACATAGTGAGCCCTGTCTTATTTAAATTGCTGTTGTCAAAGTATTTTGTCACAGCCTTAAGATAAATAATGCAGTGTGTGTGTCTGTGTGAGTGTGTATGTTTGAGTTTGTGTGTGTGTCAGTGATGTGTGTGTGAGAGAGTATGTGTGGGTGAATGTGTTTATGAGTGGGTGTGTACGAGTATGCATTAGAGAACACATGTGAGTATGTGTGTTTGTGTGTTTGTGTGTTAATGGTATGTGAGTGTGAACATGTGCGTTTTTATAAGTGTGGGGGGGGGTGGGAGAGAGAGGAAGGGGGGGAGAGCAAAAGGCTGACCTTGTGATCCTCCTGTCTCATTCCCCTAAGTGCTGGGATTAAAAATATGTATCACCACTCCAGCAAAACTAAAAGCAGAAAGTTAGAACCCAGTGCAGCCTGGTGGAGGTGTGCCTTGGACTCTGCTGAGCATAAGGGACTCTGTCTTCTTGCTGTTCTTGAGAAAACCTGAAGGCACACACCCAAACTGGTGAAGATCAAGAAAGGCCACACTATAGAGAACAGGAAGTGCTTGAGATCAGAAATGTGACCTTATACACTCAAGGCTTTAGAGCAATAGCCACATTATTTCCAGCACCTCCAAAGTGACACTTCTTATCTAACACGTCTGTGATAAGGATCAGTCTCTTCCCTGAGAAATCAGGAAGACTTTGGCAGCCTGAGGACAGTGTCTTAGCATCTCTCACATTCCTAACAGTTGGTTAAGTTTCTCCAAAGTACCACTTATTTATTATTTCTTCTTGTGCTTTAGAAATTAAGATTCCACCATTCAGTTGATAAGCCAAGTTAACTTGTGTTTACATTTCACTGAACTCCATTTGGGGGCTTCACAGTTCCCAGGGTACACCAGCGATTACATTGAGATTAAGTTAATTTATGTCATTCACAAAAAGATATATAGAACATTTAAGATTCTAATAGCCTCTCTCCTTAATTAATTCTCCAGTGGATTAGGCTTTCTCATTTGTAGTTGCCTCTGCCTAGCTGGTTTGTTGTGGTTGTTTCGGTTTGTTGTTGCTTTGTTTTTTGTTTGTTTCATTGGTTGGTTTGGTTTCTCCTCCTTTCCCTCAGGAAATTCAAGAAGCAATTTTCCGAAGCCTGGGATGTCAGCCTCTGCAAGCACAGGTCTCCAGAACAGATTTACTAGACAATACTGCCTAGTTCCCAGGCTCTGAGCTCTAGAACACAAATGGGTGGAGGAAAGTAACCTTGTGTGCGATGTTTGCACCTTGTGCTGACACCGACACAAGGACAGCTACATCAGCAGCTGGGGACCCAGTACTCACTTGGTAATGTGAGCTTCAAGTTACTTCCTAGGAGAACATGGCTCTAACGCTACTGAGCTGATGGATGGCCACTGACATGCCCCTCTAGAATATCCACTCTCTGCTCTCTGAAATGTTCAGGCATGTTCAGCTCATTAAGTCCTCGTATTTATTTTTAATTTTTAGCCTTTTTTCTCTTTACTCCTTCTCTTTATTTTTTACTGAATATGTATGCTTTCTGTAATTTTTCTTATAAGTTTTATTGCTTTCTGTTTTCTTCTCTAATACATCAAATTCCCCTTTAACACATGTTCTTCTCATCTTGGAAGGCAAGGTTGTCTCTAAGACTTGGGACTCTCAAGGTCAAGGACAAAGGACAGTTTCTATCAGTTCACTAGCTATTTTTTAAATCTCTGTGGAAAATTTTTTTAAAGCATTATTTTTTCCTTAAGTGTTGAATGGGATATTTTAATTAATATATACTTCCCTAAAGAGAATATAAACCCTGCATAGCTTCGAACATAACCAAGTCTTGTAGGAAAAATAAGAATAAACGTCTAAAAGTGGGCATGTAGGGGAAACCTTTGAAATTTTGAATTTTTCTTTATTCTTGGAGATTTTTCCTTTCTCTATGTAGTCACCAAGTAAAAACAAAATTTAAAATGTTGCCTTCTAAACTCAAAATGAGTGTATCTCTCTCTCTCTCTCTCTCTCTCTCTCTCTCTCTCAAAAAAAAAAGAAAAGATAACATTCACATTCTCGCAACTCGGAATAACAAGGGATGAACCAAGGAATAGATTAAAACAGATACTGGAGAGGATCCTAATGCTAGAGCGCCTTAGGCACGTTGAAGTGTGAATGTGCACTTCTCAGTTGCCATCCTGCAGATTGTAAGATGATACATGAAACGTGCTAAGGGTGTAGGACCAGTAGGAACGTTAATTTCTGGAACACGGCATTGTTTGGGCAGCACTGAGCTCAGACCCTTTGCTCTGCTAATGCCCAGGGCGACAGTGTGCCACCTACGGCAGCCCCACAATTCCATCGATCCAAATGCACATTCTTTTGACAGTCAGTCAGTGGATATCTGTAGATTGTGATATAAGGTTCAAGGATGAAAACTCCCTTTTTCACTTTACAAAATGCCAGTGTTCAGAGTAGGAGTTAATTTTCTGCCAGCCTGATGGAGGATTAGCTTTGCAACTAGAATTTCAAGACCCTCTGTATTCTGAGAGTAGAATTCACGTAACACTTGGGGACAACAAGAGGCTAATGCTCTAGGGAAGAAGCAGATGACAGAATTCTTGAGGAATCATGATGATGATTTACAAGTGGGAATTTAAAATTCCTAGCTTCAGAAACACTGCTCTACAGTTCCTGCTACATTGAAATTTGAGCCCCATTGCTCCTAAATTCTATTACAGCCAATTCACTTATAAATAAAACTGTTCTCTTTCTTCCAAAAGGCTAGGCTCAGGTCGTTGGGAAATATGCCTGGAAATAAAATGTTACATTGTCACATACGGAACAATATAAAAATAAGTCACCATACTTTATGTGTGTTTGTGTGTGTGTGTTAGGTAAAAATGTGTTTATAAAAGGAGAAAAAAAGTGGTCAAGAAGATGAAACTCACTTCTTCACTTAGGGAACGCTGTGGGTGCTAAAATAATGCTCGATACCCAGCACTGGTACAAAATGCTTCATTGGATAGTCCAGCAAAGAAAAAGAAAATGTTTCTCTCCTGGAAAAATGGTGTTCTCTGAAAACACTCCTGGATTGTCTGTGCTGAGAAGCAAGCAATGATGCCAGCTGTCCAGCAAACAGCTAATTTGCATACAAAAAGAACAAATTTCGTTCAGCTCACTCTTGTCAGTACCAGAAGACTTCCATTCTTGAACTCAGCCTCTGTTCCCTCAGCTTCTCTGGTGTCAATCCTTAGAAAATCCTATTTTGTCTTGTTTTCATGAATATTACCTAGGTGGCTAAGATCCTATCTTCTAGCAATTGAATTATAAACAAGTCTGTGCTTGAGTCTCTTTGGATTTTGCTATGTCACATGGCATGCCACAAATCATCAGCTGGCTTGGCATTGCCTGGCAGAGCACACAGGCATGGCTCTGCCCGTGCTTGCTCCCAGCCCGCACTCCACTTTGGAGAGATAGCAAGTGCTTGCTGCTTGCTGCTGTTCTTTTCAGCAGGAACATATGTGCTGCTTCAGAAGGCAGCAAGATGGTATTCCACAGAGGCAGTAGACTCTGCTGAATACTAAAAGGAATATCCACGTTCCAGTAAGGCCATCTGCAGTGTTTGAGCTAAGCAAGGAGCACTTGCCTTCAGTCCCTAGAACACACATGAATAAATGGGTGTGGTGGTACCTAACCCTGGCACTCCTTGCCAGCCAGCCTAAACATATCGGTGAGCTTCATGCCAGGGAGACCTTGTCTCTAAAAATAAAGTATAACCTGAGGAATAATAAGCAAAGGAGACCTCTGGGGGACACACACACAGAAGCACATATATTCACACATAAACAGAGAGATACAATACACATATGCACACACACAGGCACACACATATATACACAAAGACACACACACACATACAGACACACATATATAGATCCACAGAGAGATGCATGCATACAACACACAGAGACACATAGATACACATGCACACATACACACACAGACATACATACAGACAAACATGAACATACATAAACACACACACATAAATATACATACATATACACAAACACAGAGACACAGATACACACAGACAAAGACACACACGGAGGCAGAGAGAGAGAGAGAAAGAGAGAGAGAGAGAGAGAGAGAGAGAGAGAGAGAGAGAGAGAGAGAGAGAGAGAAAGGAGGAGTATGAGGAGGAGAAGGAGAAGGAGAAGGAGAAGGAGAAGGAGAAGAAGAAGAAGAAGAAGAAGAAGAAGAAGAAGAAGAAGAAGAAGAAGAAGAAGAAGAAGAAGAAGAAGAAGAAGAAGAAGAAGAAGAAGAAGAAGAAGAAGAAGAAGAAGAAGGGAGCACCATTCCAAATGTTTCTTGCCATGAAGGAGAGGAGGAGACTTTACTGAGACTCTTACTTTCCCTTCTCCAAGGGTAACAGTTTTTCAGGAAAGTTGCCACTGATGCAGGAACAGACAGGTTTACTACCAGGCATAAGGTTGGTTAGTGGATTCACTCAAAAGTCCAGTGGTTACCAAGACCAATCTTGCTCCAAAAGATAAGGCCAGTGTAGTTGGTGGATACAGGAGGCACCAGCAAAAGTCTCAGAACACAAGATGACTAGCACAGTGTGGGCAAGGTTGTTGAATTCTAATGGAAGCCGCATGCTGGTTGGTGTTTAGGAGTGTGGGAAGCAAGGGCCTGGGATGTTGCCTTGAGGGCATGGCAGCTTCCAGAGAGACTCTGAGGTCTACTTGTCTGGGCAGGAAGTAACACAGGGAACAGCCACTTCCTGGGTGATTTCCCATCCAGCACACTGAGTCATGTGTATGCTTCAAACAAATTCTGACTAAAGCCATTTCTGGATGAGTTTTCTCAATCTAAGTTGCTTCAGAAGGGTTTCAAGGAGAAAGTATGCCCAGTACTTGCTTTGTAGAGAGTGGTGCTTAAAGTAATTTTTTTTCAATTTTCCCTGTGAATATATTGGGTTCAATACTTATGTGTAAAATCAATAGTTTTAATATCTTGGGATGGTGATATAGTTCTGTAATCCAAGCAGACAGAGGTAGAGGCAAAAAGACCATGAGTTTGTGGTCACCCCCAGCTCTATAGTTAGTTTTAAGCCTGAACTATATAAGGCATTGTTTCAAACAAAACAGAACCAAGAAAAAGTGTGCGTATGTGCACATACGCAATTGCTAAATTTTTTCCAATCTATTGACAAATATTTTACAAGCAAAATTAAAATATATGATAAAATCTAAAACATGCAAAATGTAGATTAGAAAATAAGGGTAAAAAAATAAATCAGAGGAGAGGTCTCTAGAGGGATAATGAATCTATCTTTTTAAGTGTCCTTGTCTCTACCGTTTTTGTTGAGCATATTTTGAATCTTTTGAAGAAGGTGATCCTGATTTGGCTTGAGTCTTTAAGCATATGTGAGGTTTTGTGCTCACAAGGAAAAAATCTCAATACAAGTTTTGAATAGAAGACTTTGAGACTATCCAGTCTTCTGTGGTGAGATGGTGACTCACATGACTGAAAAGGCACATCCGGGTTAGTTAAGTATTCTGGTATAGGTGGAATGTAGAGGTGAGAAGTCAGTATGGCCAAGTTGAAGGCAGAGAGCATGCGATGTTTTAAAGCCAACTCTCCTACTTCACTGGTCTTTGGAGAAAAAGGTCAGTCAGTTTAAACATGAAGACACTAACGAGTTTATTTTTCCAAAATATTTTGGGTCTTCTGAGAGAATAGTTCAGACCTACAGCTCAGCAGAAGTTCTCTGAGTGCAGACTCCTTGGATCCCCGGAATACAGAACACTAAGGAAGTAGTCCAAACCATCATATTAAATTTGAAACAACTTCTTGACTCCTCCATAATAAACAGGGGCCTAAGTGAATTAAGACTGGGTTTAAGCGGGCCTGCTGGCACATGCCTGCAGTCTGTGATCCCAGTAGTCTGGAAGCTGTGGCAAGAAGATTGGGAGTTTGAGACTAGCCTGGGCTACATACCAAGAACCTGTCTGAAATAAACAAAAAGCAATAGAAAAGCATCTTCTATTTGAGTCTGGGGAAACTTGTACATCGTGTCCATATGCCAAACAGTCAAAAAAAAAAAAGTTCAAGATCAGAGATTCTCGTACTAATAATATGCCTTTAATTTTTAAAAACATACCTCCTTATCTTCATCTGGAATTATGAACAATTCTATTTATTCTCACCATATTCTTATGTATATCGAATTAAATAAAAATATTGGAAAATGATTTATGAAATTCCCAGTGCTGTATTAACAATGCATTTCTTATGTTCATACACTTAGGTCAAACACTGTGGGGAAATAGGAACTTGCATCCATAATTTACAGATAAGGAATTAGAATGTTGGAGAGGGTGAAGGATTCACACAAAATAATAACTAGATACTACAAAGTGGCCCTTATTATACACAGAGCGCCATTCTTACTACTTTAGCAAACTCTCTTATTCAATCTGAAAAACAGCCCAGTGGAAAAGATGTTTTCATGGCCATGCAGGTAGCCAGAGGCAGAGTAAGGACCCAAGGTCTGGAGCTGGCAGCCCGGACAACTGCTCTCAAATGCAGCTTAGCTTGGTCTCTCCCTGTGTCAGGCTGCAGGCTCAAATGCAACCTCAACTCTTCAGACCAGTCCATTTCTGTTGCCTTCATTGCCGGTGATTCCTCTTGGTGCCATCTGTATGTGTCCACCCGTAAGAACATGCAACGTGAACTGCCTGCTTTCTAGTGTCATCAGAACACAGGGCTTTCAAAGCTATTTTGTGAGGAATTTTGAACATCAAATTGGGCACACATTTGATTTAAATCTTCACTGTCAGATATAGCTTAGTTATAGAACGTGTTTGTTAATGCCAGCTGATTACTGATTCTCTATGTCAGGTCTCTCTGGAAAAACCCCAAAGCCCCAAAACTCTATCTTTCTGAAGAGAACTTGGAAGCCATGAACTAAGGGTGACTGACTAATTATATACATTATAATCTCAACCTAATTTTTCAAGCCATATGCTTGCAGTCAATATAACACACTTTCAGAGACATCTGTAAGGACATCAATGCCCTGTACGGAGAAAGGCATCAGGATTCGGATTCATTTATGCATCTGACTCAAGGAACTTTACTGAATGCTGCAAAGGTCCCCTGTGTAGGTTAGGTAAGATTTTCATAAAGTTGCAAGCAAGCATTTTAACCAGGGGAATAAAATTTAAAGTGCAGGAAGAAAGTGTCAGAATAAGCTTCCAGGATGATCTGACCACTAACTGTGACCTAAGGAGCCAAATATGTTCAATGAGAAGACAATGTTCATGAGCTTGAAGAGTAGAAAAAACAGCAGGTATCTAAGGTGGATTGGATCAGAGTAGTGTGTGGTAAGGTAAGACCAGCACCCTTCACTAAGATCTAGGCAGAACTCACTAAGTTACTTTGTTGTCTGAGAGGCTGGGTACCATTGGAGGACCATAGTTGTGGAACAGGAAAGTCACATTAGATTTGTCTGGCTATTGTGTCAGGAAAAGAGTGCCCAGAGACAAAGAGCCACATTGACAGCAGAGGATATCCTTGACTGGTCCAGATGAGAACTCCCCATGACTTGTCATTGAAGGGCAGTGGTGGGGAACACTATCACTGCTTGAACTCACTGTATGTGTTCAACACAGCATGGGCAGAACTAGATTGTAAGTCTGAGTTAAGTCAACAAGGGAGAGGTTGTCTTCATGGAGCTAGAGTTTGGGCATTTCACTGAGTATAGTTTACCAAGATGTGCATCCTAAGAGTATAAAATATCTTGGGGACAAGAATACCGACCAGTAAGTCCAATTTTAGGAATTTTGGGAAGACTCTTAAATAGCATTTAGAGCCCTGGGTCAGTCCATTGTTTTGGATATTTATCTTTTAAAAACAAAACAAAACAATGGACATTCTGAATTTGAATACATTTTGACCTGGGAATACCTTGTTTGCTGAATGTGATTTCTGTCACTGGATCACAGCACTTTGTATCATTCACCAATGTCACAAAGGGGCTGGGACAGAAAAGGGAGAAGAATCAAGGAGCTTCACATGTTTTCTTTCCAGATACAACTGCAGTCCAGTTGCTGGACCCCCTGGAAGGTCTAATTTCTTCCATTAGAGAACAGAACAGTGTTGTCTGTTTTCAATTGTGTAATGTAAAAGCTCCATGAAGAAGCATTTGAGAAAAGACATTTTTCTGCAGAAGGACTTTTTCTTAATCTTCCCTCTGCTTGGCGTTTTTTCTCCGTAGCATGAGTCTCAATAAGAAAGCTGACTGACAAAATTCAACCACACAGACAACATTAAGGTATCCTATACCACATAGCCTCAGTGGCTTTAAATTTAACACCATGTCAAAAACACCCACTAAACAAAGCCATAAGGTAGACCTGATTCCTTGATCACCCATAAGTAGCAATAAATACTTCAAAAGCATCTCCAGTGAACAGAGCTCCCAGCAATTAGATAATGCAAGGGAGAAAGTAACTAGGTAAATCACACAGAAGGGGAGAGAAACTGGATAAGGACTGTGGGTCATGACTTAAAAAAGACTCAATAACATACAACTTAAAGCGATGATGTAATTTGGTAAAAGGTATCACTTTCATTAAAGCTCCTGCAACATATTACACAGAGAGATATGTGACAGGGAAAATATACCCATATCATAGCAACTCAGATATATTAAAAAGCAACAGGCCTGGCAACAAGAATCAGGAAGGAAAAGTTTGCTCTGACATACATGGCTTGGTGACTGATGCCATGTTTCTCAACAGCTGCAGACAGTGTAATGCTGGCTTGTAGACAGCCTTGAAGAGAAAGAAAGATCTACCTGCAGAAAGAACGTACTAAATCTTTGGTTTTGTGGGAGTCACTGTCATATGCCAGACCTCTTAAGATATTCTAATTGGTTCATTTTCTCTTCTTCAATTAAATTTCTAATTATTGCAGCAATGAAAAAACAATGATGCAGTTTTAGATAACCTTTTATTTCTCTTCAGTCTGCCATTCCTGGACTTTTAATAATCAACCACAGAGAACATGGCCTTTGCAGTTAAAATCTAGAAGCCTTCATATTGTCACTCAACACTATTTGTACAAAGGGCTGGACTTGTCTGAGAAATGGGAACAAGGAGAAGAACCCTTGGTGTCTATTATGGCATCAGGAAGAAGACAAAGTGTTTAGCTTTTGGAAGGTGTTCTGTAAGTTGTAAAGATCACGAGGCACAGAGATTGAAGGATCCAGATTGTATGTCCAAGGAAACAGTGACTGTGATGCACAGACCCATCCAAAGTAATGTTCTTAACAATAAAAAACCAATCTTACAGTATGTCACACACTGGCTTACGTGGATTAGATGTATCAACCCATTTAATCTGCACAGCAACCTTCTGTGGGGGATACAAATACCCTTTCCATTTTATACATGACATTCAGGGATACTTCATATATTCTATGATCACATAGCTGATAGTTAATAGTTAAGACAGTATTCCAAAGCTATCAAGTTAGTGCCACATCCCAAACTCCTAGAAGATGAGCTACTAAGTTCTGAGCTCGGGTTCAATACAGCCTGAAGTACAAATGCATCATATTTTTTATTGTGTCTTCCTCCACTGAGTAGCTGGTTACCCACTGTGAACAAAATTGACATAGTTCAAAGCTCCCTAATAAAATTTGCACACACACCACTCTAAACCAGTACTCAACAAAACATAATACAATGGCAGTCCTCTCTGTCCATCTCAGACTGGCCTCTTGAATTTCATCTATCACAGTCTTAATGTCAGAAGGACTCACTTGGACATGATAACATGATGTAATTTAGTAGCTCTTTAATAATATTTAAAGACCGATCACTTAGAATTGGAAAACAAGCATTTAGTATACATGTGTAAAAGTTGTAAGAGGGTTTCTGGCTCTTTCTTATTTTTGAGTATGATTGTAAGAAAAGAGTGCAAATTGGTACCAACTGTCTCTTGGTGGAAAGTGAGCTCTGGGATTTTATATTCTCTGCAGTTGTAACTCTGTGTTACGTCATGTGTTCCTTCTAAACCAAATGAGATATGGCTCATCCTTTAAGATCTGGATCCAAAGCCATTTCCTCCGAGATACTGTGTCTGGTACCAGAGTTATTTCATCACTACTTCCTTCTCAGTATAACCGCAGTCATTGCGGTGTGCCTTTCATGTCCCATATGATAACCTAGCAGGGTGCAGCTCCACCTGCCTCATCTGCTGGAGATTCCTAGTGGGCAAGAATGAGAAGGAGAGGATGCGGTTTGATGGCTAAATGTAGAGCTTCAGAAGCATGCAAATTCAACATGGACCATGACTGCTGCATGGCCATCCAGGAGGTCTTAGGAAAGCTCACCTTTGTGAGCTAACAGTCATGCATTGAGTTAACATGATGTAAGAGCCTGTTCTCTGGCCCCAAGACCCTGAGTTCAAACACTGAGCTCATTATAGAATCTACTCATAACAAATTTCTTTTACCTGTAAAACAAGCATGTTGAGAGACAAACAATTCTTATTTTGTGAACGTTAAAATAACGACTCTCTTTACTTGATCTCGACTCAACTTTGGTAAGCGGATGCTAGCCAGAAAATCATCCATTTCATTTAGATTCTCTAATTTTGTAGAGTATATAGTTAAGTCCTAATGATTCTTTGGATTTCCTCAGTGTCTGTTGTTATGTGCCCCATTTCATTTCTGATTTTGTTAAATTGGGTATTGTCTCTCTACCTTTTAGTTAGTTTAGCTAAGAGTTTGTCTATCCTGTTGATTTTCTCAAAGAACCAGCTATTGATTTTGTTGATTCTTTGTATTATTCTCTTTTTCCTAATTTATTTATTTCAGCCATGAATTTGATTATTTCCTGTTGTCTACTCTGCTTGGGTGTATTTGCTTCTTTTTGTTCTAAGGATTTCAGGTGTGATGTTAAGTTGCTACTATGAGATCTCTCCAATTTCTTTATGAAGGCACTTAGTGCTTGCTCAGCTATGTTCATAGCTGCTTTATTTGTAATAGCCAGAAACTAGAAAGAACCCAGATATCCTTCAGCCAAAGAATGGATAAAGAAAATATGGTTCATTTACACAATGGAATACTACTCAGCTATTAAAAACAATCATGAAATTTGCCAGCAAATGGGTGGAACTAGAAAATATTATCCTGAGTGAGGTAACCCAGGTGCAAAAGGAAATGTATGGTATGTACTCACTTATACATGGATATTGGCTAAATAACAAGGAAGAACCAGGAGAGGATACATGAATCTCACTCAGAGGGGGAAAAAATAGTCATGGGGAGGTGGAAGGAGGAAACTGAATAGGAAAGGGCCAGGGGAGGGAAACATCCTAGGGTTGTGGGGGCATCTATAGAACATGCCAGAGACCTGGGATAGGGGAGACTCCAGGAATCAATGAGAGTGACTCTAGCTGAGACATCTAGCAGTGGGGTATATGAAGTCTGCAGAACTAGTGGAAGCATAAGGATACCAACTCATCCACAAAACCTTCAGTCCAAAATGTGTTCAGCCTACAAGAAGTGCAGCAACAAAGATGGAACAGAGACTGAGGGAACAATGGCTGACCCAACTTAAGACTCATCTTATGGGCAAGAACCAATCCCTGACACTGTTAATCATCCTCTGTTATGCTTGCTGACAAGAACCTTCTATAACTGTCTTCTGAGAGGTTCCACTCAGCAAGTGACCAAAATAAATGCAGAGACTCACAACCAAACAATAGATGGAGTTTGGGGAGTCTTCTAGAAGAGTTGGGGGAAGGATTGAGGGACCCATACAAAAGCCAACAGAGTCAACTAAGCTGGACGCTTGGGGGCTCCCAGAAACTGAACCACCAACCAAAGAGCATACATGATCTGGATGGACCTAGGTCCCCTACACATATGTAGCAGATGTGCAGCTTGGTCTTCATGCGGGTCCCCCAACAACTGAAGCAAGGGCTGTCTGTCCCTGACTCTGTTGCCTGTCTATGGATCTAATTCCCCTAACTGGCCTGAGTGGGAGAGGATGGGTTTAGTCCCGCAGTGACTTGATATGCTGAAGGTTCGGGGGCTCCCAGTTTATCAGAGGAGAAGGGGAGAAGGAATGGGGAGATGAGCTATGTGAGGGGGACATGAGAGATGGGGGGCTCTGATCAAGATGTGAAGTGAATAAATAAATTAATTAATGGGTAAAAGCTCCACATTAAGAAAGAAAAAGAAAAAGAACTAGAGAAACAAACAAAAAAGAAAAAAGAAAGAAACAAACAAACAAACAAAGAATCTGGGCCAACAAGAAAGCTCAATGAGTAAAGGTATTTGTTACTCCTTGTCTTCAGACTTCCACAGGTACACTGTGACATGTATCTGGTGCCTTTATACACACACACACACACACACACACATGCACATGCATATACACAAATTTAAAAAATAAAAGAACTCGTCTGCTAATTATGAACAAAATATAAACATCCAGTAAGTATCTATTGCTTGTATTAGTATCTGCCAGATAGCGGTGATGTATATGTGTCTGTATACAGCTAAGCTGAAGCTAAAGCAGCTGATCCTGGTGTCTCTCAGGGCTTTGCACATATATCTATTATTTTGGGAGGAATAGATCATTTTACACATGGTAGAGCATATTGTAATCATTGGCATGTGGATGACAGCAAATTTATGATGGAGCAGAAAGCAAATACTGTGTGAATCTTGCCTCCTATGCAGTCCTTGCTTCTCTCATTGCTCTGAAGATTGCTTTGCAGCCACTAGAGTAAAGACATGCTTCTTTCACTATATCAAATCCTAAAAACATATTTCTATGTTCAGAAATCCTTTCGTCTGGTCTGGCATACATTGAAGAGATCAAAATACTATTATGAGATAAAAATACATTAAATGTTTGAACTTTTCCACTGTGCTTTACAAACACTTGAGCTTTATAATCATTTACAGAATGCAAGCCAGGGAGAGGAGAAGTAAGACTATGGCAGAAGTATAAATTGGGCTTTCTAAGATTCTCTTCAGTGAAGTCATAAACAATGCCTGATTCCTGGGCACTTAGGAGGAGTGAATGACCTTGGCACGCAGGTTAGTGAACGTCCTTGTATGTGTCTATGGTTTTTAATAGATGAGTCTTCTTTTCTTGGGTAGCTTGTCATGCTAAGCACAATTCTATACATTCTCATACTCTGAGCACTGACAACAGATCTCATTGTCTTCTTTTCCTAATGGGATAGTTAGAAATATAGTTGTTCTATACAAATCCCAAATCTGTGTACACTATCCGATACATGATAAAACACAGAAAATATTTTGCACCTGCATTTTCTTGGACAAAGCTTTAATAGCTAAAGAGGTCATAACCTTTCCTGATCTAAGTTGCTGTCACATTTGAAATAAGTAGTGTACTGAGGGACATCTTGTCAGTGAACCAGAAAAGGATGTTATGATAGAACTGAATTTAAGCATCATTTGCAGGGCACATGTACACATGGGCTTGTGTATGCAGAGACTTCTTACACAATATTTCACTTCCTAGAGTAAGCATAGATTCTAAAGTGTGGCCTGCATGTGTGTGCATGCTCATGGTCACGTGTATGTGCTGAGCTCAGAGGACAACATGCCTAAGTTTGTCCTTTTCTTCTACCATGTAGTTTATGGGGATGAAACTCAAGACATCGTGGCTGGTGGCAGGAACTTTTACCTGTAGACCTATCTGAGAAGTCCTGATTGAGTTGATTCTTAAAAATCAAAATGGCTTCACAAAAGACAAAAGTTCTAGCAATCAACAAGCTTCAAATCCTATTTCTCGCTACCCTTATATGTTGGATTCTCCACAGTAGGCTGTTGTGGTCCCTCTTTCTATTTTCCAGAAGGCTGGGGATGTAAGAGTCAGGAATGAAAGAGGCCCAGGAGCAGGACCTCCCTGGCTCGACATCTATTCAAGTTACAACTGACCTGCTCTACTTAGCCATTCCAGTGTCCTAATGGTCCTTCCCTATCGACCAATCCCCTTGTAGTACTTTATGTCTCAAAACTCCATTAGCATGTCACTTGTTTTTATGTCTGTTCAAACTACCAACCTACTTAGAGCCATTTAGTCCTCTTTCTCATTGTAAGAACCATATGACCTGCTGTTCCAACATCTATTTCTCTATTACCTGCTTCATGTAAAGTCACCAGGTCTTCAGTGCACTATGACAATGTCTAAATATACATCTAAACCTTAAACTTGTACCTTTGGATTCTGAGAGGGTTCTTTGAAATACATATTTAAGAAAGTTTCTCTTCCCTAAGTAAACTGCCTTTTTTTATATAGGCTCTTCCCAGTTGCCTGGATTTTCTGACTATATGGGACTTGACAGTAGTTGGAAATACTCATTTCTGAGCTAGCTATGGCTAGCACAGTGACTGGATGAGAGTTCTTGTTAGGGAGTTCACTCCAGTTTTCATGCCTCCATCCTATCAAAATAAAAGTCGGCTGATGTGTATGAATCATGTTTTGTGCCTTGTTTCTGTCCAATTGGCTGCCACTGAGAATCTATCATTGAGATAAATTAGCTTCACACCCATGACTTTATAGTGTCAAGCAAAGAATTCAAAGATCACATGAAAGCTACATTTGTCATTCTTCTCTATGCACTTCTAGAAATTGATGTCTATTGATCTTAATTATACATCATCTGCATATGAAATAAACTCGTATTGTTTCTTAAAATTTGGTTTATTTTTGTTTTCAGTATTTCATCATATTGCGTGTGTGTGTGTGTGTGTGTGTGTGTGTGCCTGTTTTCATTTAGTGCCTGCAGAGACCAGAAGAGGACAACATCCTCTGGAACTGGAGTGATAGATCATTGTTAGCTGGTACGCATGAGCTGGGAACCGAACCGCAGGTCTTCTTCAAGAGCAGCTGGGGCATTTAAACCCTGAACCATCTCACCAGCTCCCCCCTGTTTTTCTTTAGCCAGGGTCTCATTGTGTGTCCTTGGAAGGCCTAGAACTTGCTCCAGAGACCAGGCTGTGATAGAGTTCTGCCTGTCTCTTCCTTATGTACTGAGATTGAAGATACGGGCCATCATTCTCGGTAATAAAATCATATTTTTAAGAAGCAATTTATTGACTTGAGATAATAGAGATAAGTAACAACAAACATTGAAACATACTTGGAGAAAAAATTAAACAGTGTGTAGACTTTTCTATTAAACCTTTTCTACTATTTGTCTTCAAGAAGGACATATAGTTTAAAAATGCTCCTCTCTCTCTCTTTCTTTCTCTCTCTCCTCTCTCTCTCTCTCTCTCTCTCTCTCTCTCTCTCTCTCTCTCTCTCTCTGTGTGTGTGTGTGTGTGTGTGTGTGTGTGTGTGTGTGTGTGTTAGCTTTGCTAAAACAGAAACAATTTTATTAAACTGTTTAATAAAATCAGCATTCCCTGGGATTTTTAGTTATTTCTTTCTTTGTGAAAATAAAAGACTGCTGTACATGGGAGAAGACAAGGAAACAAATGTGTTTCCAGTCTCCCAACTGAACTACAGTTGGCTCCAGTCCCCCATTAGATATACAGTTAGTGGTGGACAGATTGCTTTCTTAGACCACCCCTATTTACCTCTAGCAAGATGATAGCCAATTGACTAGGAATCTCTGACCTCATTTACTTGAATAAAGATGCAGCAGGGAGATTCTAGTAAGATAGAATGATATTATACCAACTCAGACATCACCGAGAATCAAGTTTTCACATGAAATAATTTATGCAAACCAGTAAATCACCTGTCTAAATAATAAATGTGACTGCTTTCCCACTTTATAAAGCAAAGCTGTTGAAATTCCAAGTTTTTTCAGCATTTTGGTTAAGGGTAGTGAATCAAATATCAAAATATTGAAATAGGGAAAAAGTCTCCTCTCTTGTTCTGTATTTTATACTGTTCTATATTCTCCTCTCTTGTTCAATATTCTATATTGTTCTAGAATTTGTTCTTTTGTTTTGTTTTGTTTTTTTGGTTCTTTGAGACAGGGTTTCCGATGTGTCCCTGGCTGTCCTGGAACTCCCTCTGTAGACCAGGCTGGCCTCGAACCCAGAAATCCACCTGCCTCTGCCTTCCAAGTGCTGGGATTAAAGGTGTGCAACACCACTGCCCAGCGAATTTGTTCTTATTTTAATTAAGTAGCTATGTATTTCCTTAAATAACAATAAAGATATTTTGAAAATTGCTATTATCTTATTCACTATAAAATGAATAGTTAATGATATATTTAGAGTCAAAGAATTTTTGGAATTAAAAAAGTAATCTGGGGTGGAAATTAACAGACTAAAACACTGCAGGCAAAATTCTTGATGACATCCTTGATAGGAGAGCAAAAAAAAAGTTCTGTAAGAAATGCGAGTGTTGGGAATCTTCACACGCTATGAAGCTAATGGTTTGTAACATCCATCTTCTAAATCTCCAATTCCCTCTACACTGAGTATCTCTGATAAATATATGTTCTGTTATTAGGCATTTATTTGATAACATAAAATTAACATCTTTAACAATATTACTCTGTTTTTGAATAAATATAAGGAAAAAAGAAATGGATGTTATTTGAACTGAACATTATTATGAATAAATTGTGATGGCTGTGATTCTCTTCCATGTTCCAAAACCCAAAGTACCAGAGACAACAGACTTGCTACTGAACTTGACAGATTTGCTATTAAACTGGGCTTTTGTACTAAATATCCCAGTTGGCAGTGAAAAAAAAAACCCAATCATTTTAATTTAAATAAAAAGTAGATATCTGTTCATGTAAGCTGTCCCTTGTAAACGGGTCTCTATGTTTCTCTCTAATCCCAGAGTCCTGTCTCCTTCAGATCTTTCCTTTTCTTATATGTAATAAAATAAGGCTTTATTTGTAGTTTGAAGTATGGATGTTTCTAACTACTCTTATCTTTCCAGAAAGCCCAAAAGAAAGGTTTTATTTTCTTTAAAATTAATTTCAAATGGAAGGTAGACAGATGCTCAAGAAGTGCTGGGCTCCTCATCCCGGTGCTGAGGACACCATCATCTCCTTTGCCTCTCACTTGTTTCCTGAGAACAATTTCTTTCTATGCTCGAAACCATCTCAAACTTAAGGAAGTAAAGTACAGCTTTCTCAGCTTTTCCATGAGTATGTCTTGGGTTTTCACAAGTTTGTCTGTTTCTCAATACCTAGAAAATTTCAGTCCCCAGAGTGTTTAGTTGACATATACCCTTTTAGCAAGACACAACAAAATAGGATGCTCAAAATATTAATTATATACAATCATTATCTCATTAATGTATACTCAAAATGAAATACATTGAACATAGGCTACAAATTTGCTACATAATTAATGAAAATATGTGTACCTAAAATAATTGAGACTTCAAATCACTAAGATTCAGATTAGTATATATATATTTTTTAAATCTCTCTCCCAAACTACAGAAAATATCTCTACTGACATGTAAAAGATATCTCATCTCAAGGTACCAATTTGAATATGTACATGTGTTAATTTAAAAAGCTTAGTTCAAAAGAAATTTGTGGCACCAAATGGGTCTAGGCAGCAATCCAGATTATTTGCTTATTAGTACTAGTTAAAGAAAATAATTACTATGTTATAGAATTATTTTTACTAGAATACTGTTTTAAAAAGTAAAATATGATACAAATAATATAACCATAATTTGCAAATGTCTGCACAAATTCTCATTCTTCTGATTGCTATAAATAAGGTAGAATTTCTTACCAAGAATGAACTCCAGCTGTGGCTCATTGGGAATCTTCTGGATGCCTATAAATAGTAGGGATAAGTTTAGGTTTTAAAATTATTCATTATAAGTACAACAGCATATGTACTGTTTCACCAGACCAAATATGTACATACATTTTTGGAAGAATGAATAAAGTTAAATTATCAGGCTAATCATTATAAATTCTCTGGTGAAGGCATGCTATTCATTGTAAACTCAATGGAAATTAAAGAGCCAAGTTCTAGTAGGCATGGATCTGGGGTTGGTAATTTTGCTTATTGGCTATTTCGATAATATTTTGTTCAATACTTGCTGCAGGATGTCTGAACATACTGTGATCCTCTGAGATTGTATACTAGAAAATCTTGTCTCTAGTGGTGCCACTGAGCTCTAACACCCACCTTGAATCCAAGAGTGTTGCAGGATATTTGATCACACAGTGAAACTGTGTGCGGGGAAAACCCTGTTTCTAGTTGTGGTGTGGCTCAGCCTTAGCACACACCTTTAATCCAGAGCTTTCAGTCTATTGTAAACAAGATTAAATAAAGTCAACCATAGGTCAAGAGGCAGATCAAGCAACCAGCTGACAGGAAGTAAACATGGAAAAAAAAGCAATAGAAAGTGAAAAGAAATTAGGGTGAAGAATGGAGAAAGAGATGAACAGGAAGAAGAAAGGAGGGACATTCAGTTACAAGGGTTTCTAAGACATTGTGGAGAAGGAAAACTGGTTCTTTCCTTCCAGGAGGTCGGTTGAGGAGTTAGGTCAGCTGGGTGCGTTCTCTGCCTCTCTGAGCTAGCGGGCTTTCACCCCAGCATCGGGTTCCTGAGTGTTCATTTGGCAAAATCAAATGATTAGAATTTTGTTTTTTAAAAAACAACAAATACTTCTATTCCTTTTATCAGTGATATTTCAAAAAGAAGACAACATATAAAATGATTTAGGATGAAGCAGAAGTGCAGAAGCTTGACTCAGAACAGGTGTCTAGAAATATGGATAGGTCAGGAAGTGGACTGATCAGTTTGCAGTAACACATTGTGGGAGGTAGATAGTCAATATGAACCCCAGCAAGCATAGGAGAGGGTGTAAATGAATGACATGTCATCTATTAAAACTCATAAGTAGCCAAAATAAAAGTAAATCATATAGGAAATTACATCACTTGACAATAAATATAAAGCTCCTGACTTGGATTATAAATTACTCAAAGACTATTTAAATTACCTAGAATTTGGTCAAATAATCTATTTTAAGACCACCTTTTTGAATAAAATGGAATGCCTATTTTATTTACAGAGTTAGCTTTTTTTGTTTTGTTTTGTTTTTGCACAGCAACCATTTTTTTCTCTCCTGCTGACATTTAAAAATGTTTCAGTTAACAATGTTAGACTATCCAATAAAGGCTAGAATCATTAGGTATGCTTTTGTGAAAATCAAATAGTCTAGGGTTTTTTGTTTTGGTTCATTTTTTGTTTTGTTTAAAAACATTTTGTTTTTAAAACTAATAATTAACTCTGCTCTAAGCTTTGACACCAAATTCAATGCACCCAACCAATACCATTTTTGAAGACAATTTTTAGGCTACAAATCTAATGAGGTTAGGCATATATTTGCTAGTACTAAAAAAATGGGTAAAAGAAACGTTCTGAAGGAAAGATACCATTGATTCTAAAGAACAAATGGAAACCCTATAATTTAAGCAGGAGAGAAAGCATAGCACTCTTGCATTTCTTAATTACATGAGTAGCACAAAAACTGATTCCAATGTTCAGATGTAAATCTTGGCCAAATCTCTAAGCTTTCTCTGTTATGTGAATTAGTGACCTCTGCTAAAGCAGCAAGGCAAAGCTTCTTGTGCAACATTTTTCACTAATGCTTTCAGCTTAAATACCTTTTGGTCTTAAAAATGTCTAGCTTCCAAAATATTAATTCTCTATAAGAATAAATAAGTGCCAAATGAGAGCTCTTCTTAAATATGATTAGCATCTGGAAAGAACCCATAAAATATATTTATCAGCATTTAATACACATTGAAAATGTTATTATTTGATGCTGGTCCATGACCTATCATCTGTCTCACCCACCCAAGATAAAAGATGAGACGCCTGTTGTGCATGCACAACCCAAAGTCCAGAGAGGAAATGAGAAAGAAATGAGATAATCTCATAGCATTTGGTGGAACCCAGGTTTCTGTGAATGCACAGGGATATTTGTTCAGTTAACACAGTGGCTCTTTAGAAGGAACACACACACACACACATACACACACACACTTACTGGTAAACTGAATGTCCTTGGGGTCATTTGCCTGAGCTGCAGGAAGAAAATGCTGGCCTTCTTCTGATGTTCCTTCCTCTTTGATTTCCATGATCCACCTCACGACTGACTTATTCTCCACGGCGTCTTTTGCAAATGGTACCAGATAATGAGTTCTGGTTTAACGTTGGTGTATCTTCACATTAACGATCTAATATTCCACTGTGAAATTCTGCACATAGAAGAATATCAATATTCAACGTTGCTGCCATTTTAGATCTCAATTCAAAGCTAAGAATCAATATAGAGAGGACAAGTAGTTTCCAATTACCCTCCCTGCGTGCACAGCCCTGTGAGACTTTCAGAACCAAGCTGGAAAGAACACTGGATGCCCTAGGCTAAGTTAGTGTTTTCAAGAGAATTATTGGAGTCATATAAGAAATTTATAAATTTCAGGAAAGGTATATTCATCCCTTCAATTTAATTTTCTGAGCTATAAGATAGATACTGGGTTGCTAACTTAATGTGCACCAAATAGAGTAGGTGGCCAGAGCAGAGGGCTCCTTGTCAAGGAAATTGCCTGCATTGCCACCATACCCATCACTGTGACTCCTTCCACCAGAATCTTCTTTTATGTCCCTTATGTTCCTCTGTGTTCTTGTCAGAGAATTAGTCACAAGCGCATAATCATAATTTGCCATGCATTTTTCTTCTAAGATAGGCTAACAGGCTGAACCTTCCCAACCTTGTTATTTTCCACATTGTCTCCTACTGTTCTGTCTGATAGTGACTTAATTGCTTAATGATCAGAGTGTGGTATGAAAAGAATGAAAAATAATTCTCAAAAGATGAAGCCCAAGGGAAAATGAAAGCAACAGAAGATGGACGGCAATCCACAGGAGGAAAGGAAGCCCCTTTAGTACTCTGCTATAGAAAGCTTTAAATAGTTACAGATTCATGTTGATATATGCGATCAAGAATGAATTGAAAAAAATCAATGTTTTAAATCAGGTTACCAGCTGAATTAAAATGTGCAAAAATCTTTACATGTCTATACACTGATGCTTAATGAGATACCAGCCAACAACTTTGGTTTGGAATATTGATGTGACCTCAAAACCCACAAATCAACACTCTCTCTTTCTGTTGTCCTTAACAAAGTAGCTTCATTTAAGATTCAGCTATAGTTCTTAGAAATCAGCTGGCAACGATTACATGGAGAAAGAAACCTGAATTTTTAGAAAGTATTACAAAATAGCCACTTGGTTCTTAATGTAATTAGCATTGAGAATATTATCTGAAGTAAAGGACTGTTTGCCATCAGTTAGATCGTAAACATCACTTTCAAAAATATTTTTTAATTAAGAGAATTCTAAGTTCTTTTTGGGCTATTACAATTGTAATTCTTTTCTGATAAATACACATATACTCACTGCATAGTCTTCCCAAAACCTGATAATACTGTGGCACCATTCTGATAAGGACTTTATCAACCTCCTTAGAATATTTTAATTAAATATACAACCCTTAATCTTGATCCGTCATTTTAAAAAAAAATTCAAAGACCCACACAAGGTAATATGAATCCTTGATATAATAGCCACTTAGCACAGTGTGAAATAATTGACAAAATAAATGCTAGCACAGGTACATGTGCACTTGTGTGATGGGGAGAGACAGGAGTGGATGCATCTGAGCTCTTGTTGCCATGGTCCCATTTGAACCATATCATCTATCTGCTCAAGGCAAATGCAGCAAAGGGAAAACAGTACTCAAAGGAATAGCAAGTGCTACTGTTGAGCCCAGGGTCCTATTTTTGTTCTTCTTTTTTTGCACTAAAAAATAGTTTAAGATTTGATACTTGTGATTGAGATATATACCTCAGACCGTATCAATAGCAAAGCTCCAGAAAACTCACTGCCTTCCCAGGCAGCAAGGAAAGTATTTACCGACTGCTGTGGCTGG
Organism: Uromys caudimaculatus; assembly: GCA_028551405.1. NCBI lineage: Eukaryota > Metazoa > Chordata > Mammalia > Rodentia > Muridae > Uromys > Uromys caudimaculatus. Next base: position 13,222,603 of record CM052707.1, on the reverse strand, counting down.
CTTTCTGTTCTGTGTATTTTTGGAAGTGTTCTGCTTTGCTGATCATACACAAACGGTAGTTTCTGCATACCACACATTATTCAAAATTCTGTCTTTAAACATAATAACTATTCAGCCCAGTTCTTGTCCTTTAGAGTTACTCAGAAAAGCAATGAATAAAAAGCATAGTTGTGCTATATAACCCCTGAAAGGACTGTTGATTCTCTCCTGCCCCTGCCACCAGAGGAGGATAAGTGACGGGTAGCTTTATCAAGCTACATTTAATTAAACAATATTTCTCATAGACTATGTAATAAACATTGTTAAGTATTTTACATACCTCACACTAAAATGAAAACTCTGAAACGCTCATAAAAGTCATTATGGTTAGTTAGGAAGAGACTGACCACACATAAGAGAAAGCAGAGACCTTCCACAATGAAGGGGCAATATGAGATATCTTCAACATGACAAGGTTGCTGTGTGGTGCTGGTCATTCACTACTGACAGGCAGACCAAATGGCATCTTCTGGTGCTGATGGTAAATAGTGGGTACAGGGCAGAATACTAAGTGATTGTTCCATGTTTTAGATAGCATCCTTTCTACCACACTGTCTCATGTCAAGGGAGCCTTGTCAAATCTGGGAAATGTTTAAAAAAAACAGTTCCAAGAAGAAAAAGAAAACACTGAAAATTTAATTAACATTACAAAAATATGAAATAAATATAGAGGAATCAGGTCTTATGGTGATTACATTCAGAGAGTATAATAAAGATACTTGTTTTGCAATGAAATGATACAATTTAGTTGTATCAAGCTGTACCATCTGTCTACAGAGACTGAGCCGCACTATTTATTCTAGGAGAGAGAAAAAAAAGACAACAGAGTTTGATGAAGCAAGATGAGCTCACATTCTCTTTTACTCTGAATTATGTGAATATACATGATTGGGCACTCTGGATTTCTCTAAAGCTGTAACTGGAGGTAAAACAAAAGGAATGTGTGTCAGATTCAAGGATAGGGGAGTTTTAGTCCAATTTTGAACTTGAAAGTCCCAAAGGGCAGACAGTGTCAGAGTAGATAAATGCACCAATGTCCTGCCATCCATCCTAAGTGGAGGAAAGCCACCTTCAATTTCATTCTTCGACCTCATTCCTATTCACACAGAGTTCACAAAAGATCTCCTATCACTCAGCATAAAAATTTTGTTTATTCTTGTTTTCATGATAGATTTTTTTAAAAAGAAATTGAAATTGCTTCCAGACTAAAAGTACACAACACTCAGTGATTAGGTAACAAAAGGACCTACAGACCAAACTAGGTAGAAAGAGAAGACACTAACCATATCAAGTATATCCCACAGTTGAACTGTAGAATATTCATCAGGTGTCAAAAATGATCCTAAAATGCTGAACAATTGTAATGATAAGAAAATCATCTTAGTTGTAGGTGAATTTAATAGTCTAGAAAAATAAAAGGAGAATTTATACCAACATAGACAATCTGCTATAGAAAAAAACAGCCATAATTTCAAAGGAAATTTTTACACAGAATTACTTGTCTTGATGAGAGAATTTGGTGCCATATTAGAGTAGCACTTGTGAAAATAGGAGTGATATTGAATTTGTAAACAAGCTTCCAGAGAATAAACAAGACAACAATTACTCAACGAAACAGATTTCAATTTAAGCATTTGGTCCTGGGGGAACAACTTAGAAAGTGCTTGAACACAGTGTATAGAGTCTCAAGAGAGAGACTTAGGCTAGGCAAACACACACACACACACATACACACACACACACACACACACACACACATACACACGCACGCACACACCCATATATTTGGAAACACTGGCCAATGGCTAAGTCAATATAATGCATAAGTTTGCTAAAAATGCATAGAATGAGAGGAATTGTTTAGAGAATCATTCATTAGACACAAAGATATTTAGGGAGGTAACTAGTGATTCCTTAGGGGGAAAGCGTAAAAAGTAATGAGGAAATCTGGAGACAGGAATACAGAAGCAAACAACAAAATATTGCCATTACTCCATTAAAATGCTCTCTGTCAAGAACTAGGGCCATTGAGTAGAGACTGGGTTATTTTGATGAGAAGATATGAGAGTAACTGATTGACAGAAGGATACAGGAAACAGTAAGAGAAAGTATAAAACAAAGAGTCTCATATAAGAAGAGGAGATGAAAAGACACTGACAATGAGACAAAGGTCTCACAAGAAGCAGTAGAAACTTTAGTATGCTCTACACAATGATCTCATTTCCTGTTGAGTAAAAGACATATTCGCATATTCATGAGTTAAATATAGGGAAAATTTCCCAATCCACTTTGGAAACCTCAGACCATATAAGTAAAGATCAATAAATCCATATTTCTAGTTGGTGTGTTTTCAACTTGACAAAAACCGCAACATATCTAGGAAGAAGAAATCATAATTGAAAAAATGCCTCCATAAAACTGGCCTGCCAGCAAGTCTGTGAGACCATTTCTTCATTAATGATTGATGTAGGAGAGCCAAGGACAACATTGACAGTGACACTACTGGGCAGAGATAGCCCTGGGGTAACCAAGAAAGCAGGCTGGGCAAAATACTAAAGACAAAGACAATAAGTAGCATTCTTTCATGGTTTCTGCTTTGGTTCTTCCTCTAGACTTCTACCTTGACATATACCTTCATGGGTCCTATGATCAGGACATACACACCGAAGTAAACCCTTCCTCAAGTTGATTTTGGTCAGGGTGTATTGTAAGAATAATACAAACCTAAGACATATGTAAAGACCACAATAAAAATGATCTGTGAACAAACAATACCACAGCAAAGAGAAAACAGAACACACACCTAGAACACAGACACAGAACTTTCAAGCTTGCATTTGCAAAGACTTAAGAGAAAGAGCCTTACCTTATAGTCAAGAAAAAGCCAGCAATGTGTACAATCAAAACTTTCCAAAAATGTTGAAAGGCTATCAACCAATCAAAATCTAGGAAACACAGCAGCCTCCATGGGACCAAGAATGAGGAGAAGAATGCCAGGCTATACGCTGGTAGTAAAAACTCAGCCAGAATGTTTGATGAATTACTAATAGTCAGTTCAGAGGTAGCATCAGGTAGATAAGACCCACAAGTCAAGGGTCATCTAAATTCATTAATAGGTTCTCTGTCTTAAGCATCACTCAGGTGCTCACAAAAAGCATGGAGCTGAGTGACTGTCTAGAGATGGCATCTCTTTGTGACACATGCCTGTGGGAGGAAGAGCAGTCATCTCGGGAAAAGAACAGCACTACTCTAATCAAATCCCAACAGGGCAGAAATGACACATCCTGGCCCATGAGCTACACACCTGGACCCATTGCAATTACAGAATGGAAACAGGAAAAGAGGGGAAAATCTCAGGAGACAGGGCCACTAAGGACTTTCAGATCTTTATTACTAAGCCCCAAGATAAAAGAGCTTACGATCTAAGGTATGGACTCTAAGAGGATAGCAGAGGACATCCCTGCCCGACTGCTACCCCACTTCAACAGGCAAGAGAGGGCTAATAATAGCACACTACCTACACACCACTCATAGACACATATAGCATTGAACAGTAAACTTCTCTTCTGGCAAAAGCCTAAAGCTGAGAGCAGAGAGCAAAGTTTTCAACTATTCAGCCCTACCTCTACTAATTAATAGTAACACCAAAAGAACATGGAGTTTAGTTATACACTGAGGATTGCCATAGGAGCTATATTGAAGCCCTGCTAAGTTACTTACTAGACTGATCCCACCTCCTCTGTACAAATATTAAAGAGTTAGAAGTAAAACTGGGATGTCCACCTCCAGCCATGAACTCTCTTTACTCAGACTCAACTGTTCTATATAGCACACAGATAAAGAAGAGGAGGAAAAGGAACAAAGAAAAGGAGGAAGAGAAGGGAAAGGAGGAGAAGAAAAATGGAGGAGGAGAAGGAAGATGGGAAGAACAAGGAGAAAAGCAGAAGTAGAGGGGGAGACAAAAACAAGAAAAGTCTTTTAAGAGAAAATGTAAGTCTGTCATTAAAAAAAAAAAAAAAGCGCCAAATCCAGACAGTGCACAGATGCTTAAATTATCAAAAACCTAATTGGAAAGAGATCATTCTGAAGGCTACAGCAGAAAATTCTGCATACCAACATGAGAAATGTTAGGAAAGAAAGAAATAGCAAAATGAACAAAATAAATATTAAGAATGTAAAATACCCTGAGTCGCACAATATCATGACCTACACACTAGGAAACCAGAAAGTTAGGTCAATAGAATGTACCCAGACAGAGACATGGGAAGCAAAGAAGAGACTGGCGACATGTGGGTGACAACACCAAGCATGTGTTATCTGACTATCAGAGAAGAGAACAGTGCAAATATTTGAGGCAGTACTGACTGAGATTGCTCCAAAAATGTTGAAAGACATCAAAACGCATATCCACGGAGCTCAGGAAACATCAAGCAAGATAATAGCCCCCTTCACCTACACATTAGTAAACCACAGGTCTCTCTCTCTCTCTCTCTCTCTCTCTCTCTCTCTCTCTCTCTCTCTCTCTCTCTCTCTCTCTCTCTGTGTGTGTGTGTGTGTGTGTGTGTGTGTATGTGTCTCTCTGTCTCTGTTTCTCTCTCTTTCACAGAGCACACACATACACAAGCATACACACCAGCATATGTCTTATTCATAGCATTGAAAACCAATCACAGGGAAAATCCTGAAGCAGTCCAAGCAAAAGATAACAAGTTGTGAAACACAACAGCTTTGTGCTAGAAGTTATGCATTGCAGAAAATAATAAATGACACCTTCAGCGTTCTGAAATTAGAAAAGCCATCACCCAGCATTCTACACAAGGTGGAAGCAACTGGTAAGTACTGACTAGCACTAGCATCTCTTATCCAGAAATAACGAATGACAACCTCATTATCAGCACTTCAAAAAACCTTAAGAGAAATACTTCAAGCATAGCAGACACACACAGGTCTATGAAATAAATGAGCAACTCCAGGATGGCACAAAGCAAATAGAAGTTAACTCCAATTTCCCTTCTAATAGGGACGAAAAATAATTGCCTAAGGCAGAGGTGAGTTTTGTCTGTTCATACAGTAAATGTACAAGGTCCTGGGCTTGTCGTGTGGCATTAAGAACAAAATAAAACAAAGAAAAATCAAATGATTTGTAGGCTTTATTTGTTGTTGTTATTGTTGTCGTAACAAATGCTCAATTTAGATGATGCAATGTAAAATCAACCATTAATAATATATAAAATATAGACACACTATACTGATAAACTTTACTGACAAAACTCACTATATTCTGGATTTGACTTGTAAGCCAGAGACAGCAACCACTAGTTTAGAGCAAAAATAATACAAAAGTATTTTTTGTTTAAAGCATTTAATATATCTATATCTATATCTCTATACATCTATATCTCTGTATCTATATCTAATATATATCCAACACTAAAAACCACAAGAAGAAGCACTGGGGAATATGTTGTATTGCTTATATATTAAGGGCATAGAATATGATTATTCTATTAACACATTAGAAGGTAGACATTGAAGAATTACACTGAATATGGCAATCCTGGGGTAACCATTACTGACATTTAAATGTTTGCTATACTAATAATGGAAATAGAATAGAATAAAAATACAAAATGCCTATGCAGTTTAAAAAAAAAAAAAAAAAACAGAAGAAAACTAGAATATATGACCATGATGGTTTTAATCCAAACATCAATTTAATTATATTACCTTCAATTTATTTCACACAAAAATACCAATTTTTAGAACTAAGATTATGCAGAATAGAAAATGCAAACTCATTTCACAGCTACATTTAACTATATTTTGTTACATTTTTATATGATACCATAGAGAAGTAAGAAGCAAAAGAATGAGAAACCGTGTACACTCCAAATACTCATCAGAAGAAGGCTGGCGTCACTTCCAAAATATTGAACACAATTGATTTTATGTCTGCTAATATTAACAGGGTCATTGTTAATTATAAAATGTTAATCACCAAAAGGCAAAATAAGTCTTAATAAATCATATGTCAATAACCCAAATAAATCTGACAATGGGTCCAAAAAATCAAATAGATAAATCCACAGTTATAACTGGAGAAATCAATGCTCTTCTTCACTACAGACACAGACAATCAATCCTACCAACCATCTAACCTGCCTAACATCTAGAAACTTATCCACCTGACAGCACAATTCATATTTTCTTTTGCAAAGTGAACATGAAGAATTCACTAAGATAGGTTATGTGTGGATCACAAAACAAAGCCTAGCAAGTTAAAAGACATGAAGTCATAGGAAAATACATTTCTGGCCACAGTAAAATTATACTAGAAATTACTCAGTAAAAGATATTTAGAAAGTACTCCAAGTGACCGGAAGTTCAATAATAATATATTTCCATGTAATCCAGGAATCAAAAATGAAGTTATAGTGATATGTGTTATATATTTGAAATTAAGAAAATATGCTACATATCAAAATATGCTTGAGGGAATTCAATAGCTTTAAATGCAGATATTAAGAAAAGGATCACAGATCCATAAATCTAAGCTTGTACTTTATAATTATAAAAAGTCAAATTACAATTACAGAAGTGGAATAAAGAAGACAGCAGTAGAGATTACAAGTATAATGGATGAAGATTTACTTTCCAGAAAATATTTAAAATGCCAGTAAATGAACAGCAAAAGGCAAAAACCTCCAACAGAAATAAAATCCTTCCAAATATATTTACTAGTAATTAAATATATCAAGCAGAATTGGTTGAGAAACACATTGGGAAATTTTCAAATTCACTAGCCATCTGGCAAAGTAAATGAGATATGACCATCAAGAAATAATGATGAACTTTGGTGATCTTAAGTAATAGAAGTTTCTGCACCGATAGAGCATCAACAAGAATAGATATCAAGCTGGCAATACCTGGTAAAAAACCAACGCCCGCCATAGTAGAAACCAAGTTGACTATATATGGCTATAGCTGAAAACCAATGCCTGCCATAGTAGAAACCAAAGCCAGTGACAGTCATAGCACAAACCAGGCTGATAGTGTCTGGTAAAGTGGGAAAACAATACCACTTTCAAGCAGTTATTGGAAAGAAATGCTTACACATGGAAGTAAAGAAATAATTTGGAAAATGTTCCCTAGTGAAGCTCCAATAAAAAAAAAAAAAAATGTTCCAAACAGGCCAAATATCCATTAGTAAGAAAATATATCAGCATATTGCGAAGTTCCCATTCTATTTGGCAGCAAAGTTAGTAAATATTTGCTTCATATAAGCAAAAGATAAAGCTCAGAAACTATTAAGAAAAGAAGAACTAGAGGCAGGGCAATCAGAAAGACAAGACATGGTAAGATGTTTAGAGAGATTCAAAGTATGTAAGCCAACACTCTCACAATTGAAATTGTGAAAACAGTGATCTGCAGCACCACGTTTCACAGAGTACACAGAGAGAGACACAACTACAGGAAAACACAGGATGGCCTGTAAAGTCAGATGCCTGTGATGGTAAGAAAGAGGGAGGCACTGGAAATGTGGCCCAGGAGGGAACACACAGTAGTTTTAAACCACATTTTTAGAGTTTTCTTAAATTCCACTAAAAATGTACTGTAATCTTCTTTATTCCTTTATTTATTCCTTTATTTATTTATTTTACATATTCTTACAAATTTAATTAACTAAAAAGAGGCAAAGTCATGTGCTCGAGAGATATGAAAAGGAGGTATATGGGAGCTTTAAATAGGTAGATGGAGTCTTAAGCTGGCCACTATGAGCACTGAGTAGGAACAAGTGGCCTGTGCTTGGGACCACAGATGGGGTCGGAGGGGGGTGTGTGAGTGACAGCTTAACTGCTTGATCGCCTTCTCCTAAAGGACTGAGCAGCCTAGAGAGCACAACTGACTCAGTGTTAAAAATTTGTCTCATGATGCATTGAGGGAAAGATGAAACCAATAATGTGATAGTAATAAGAAAATTGAAGGTCTTTTCAGCTGAATTGGAAAGCCATCGAAAGGGGAAGCTATGATTTAGTGGCAGATGAGCAAAGTATTCCGTTCTAAATGATGAGAACTTCAAAGCACAATCAGGAGATAAGTGGGTGGCTGAAACTGGCTAGCATCTAAATGACAAAGAAACTATGCAATGGAGGGTGTTATAGAGGAATTTTCTATGGAAATTAAATCATCTAATCACTTAAAAGTTTAACAGTCTGAACTTGGGGACTGGGGGGAGACAATGTGTCTAAAGCAAAGTTTGCAGAGAGCAGGAACATGACCAAAAACTGTGATCACTCTGAGAAGTACAGCAGAGTTAGGCATCTGGAATCTTAAATGAGATCATAGCAACCTGGGAGGACTTGTGCAGACCTGAGAAAAAGAACACTCTCGTTCCTACAAGATGGACTTTATGCTCCTTTGAGGACACAGTAGTCCCTTAGAAGGGAAATGTCATCCAGGAAAGGGAAAGGCAGAGATACTCATGGACTTGATATGATAATTTGAAAATCGAGATCAGGAGAAGTTATGGTCAGCCAAGACTAGAGTAAAATAGGACAGTGTGGCAGTAGGAGCCTGGGCCTTTAGGTAGAGTACTAAGGAGACGTGTTTGTGAGCCTGGGTCTTGCCTGCTCTCCTGACTGGTTCCATGTTGCTCTGTGATTCTGCAACAGGCAAGACACACTGAGGAATGGTGAACGCATGCTTCATCTAGCCTCCATCTCCTCTTTGAACCATTTATCATATTTCTACCTTCTACCACTCTTGAAAAGAACAGAGTCTGGAAGTTTGGTCCTGTGGTACCATGCTTGGGTAGCCTGCACAATGCCAAAGCACTAGTACTGTAGAAGAAACAAAACAAAGGTATTTTAAAAGTAAAACCCGAGACTCGCATACTTCAATGGAACAGAATTAACAGACTATGAGAAACTTGGGATGATTATCTCTGAAGAGAGAACACCACCAAGACCCAGAAATGGACCAGAAGTGTACCCAGCTGTCAGATAACATGCCATTGTTCTAAAATAAGCTTTTGTAGCACCCTCCCTTTAGCCTGTGACATTCCTGGCTACCACTAATATACCATTAATGGAAATTCTGCTGGATGTTGAAAAAAGGTCTTGAAATTTTACAACTTTTCTTTTGACAGCAGCTTCATGCGGCAGGTTAGATTTTAAATAAATAAATAAATAAATAAATAAATAAATAAATAAATAAATAAATAATCCCTTAAACTCTGGAACACCAAAGTTTTATAACAAATTTTCACACCACACAGTTTGAGTTGTTTTTCCTTTTTGAGATAGGATCTTGTTTATCTCAGTTGACCTTGAACTCACTACAGATGGAGAATGACCTTGAAACTTGAGATCCTAGCCCAGCCATACACTACCAGCTGGGTTCATGCAGTGCTAAGAGTTGAATCCAGGGCTTCTTGCTTGCAAGCCAGTGTTCTCACACTTTAACAACATCCCAAGTCCTTTATTTGGAATTGAACCTAATGGCTAGTATCAGTAGCATCCTGAATGCTTACTGGTTTTCAAATGGCTTCCTCTGTTATCTTTTAACAACCGAAACTTAAGGTAATGATGCAACAATGAGATCTTAATGTCTATCTTCAAATGACAAAGGTTTTTCCTGGATATTTTCTTCAAACTGTGTATTGCAAATATGGTATCTAGCAGTCCATCACCACTGTATCTCAAAAGCAGGGATGTACAGGGATTATAATATGACCACAGGTTGATCTCTATTTTATATGTACTCAAGGAGAAGGCTAGAGAAGTGGGGCCTGAACAGTGGCAGATGTTTCAAAATCCTTCTAAATGTGGTCACATATATACATCCAAGATCAGTTAGATCTCATGTGCCTGAGCAAAATGAGAGTTGAAGCTTTGATTATGTCCTCTGGGCATTCCTCATACAGACATCATCAAGGTTATTAATTCAGAGAGCTCATTGCATTGCTTCTGATGATACATTTCAGGTTCTAAGTAGTATTGACCAAAATAAAATACCTGCAGTTTCTGATGGTGCATTGCTCATTTTCTTTTGAAATTTAAATTTTCAAAGCTAGACAGATAACACATTCAATTAAAACACCATCTTCTGCTTTTTATTTATGGCAGGCAAGAATAAATGTCTGAGTGTGACTATTGGAGTTTCACCTTAGCTCTTCAGAGAAGTTTGCACAGTGCCTGGGGTTATCTACAAAGGATATAACATAGGATACTAAGTCTTGTCGGTCCTGTGACCTAAAGCATTGCTGGATTCTTACCTCTCCGATGGGCACACAAACACACATCTTATCTTAAAATATTTACTTGGTAAAAATCAGTCTATACTGAACATAAGGAGAAGCAATGTACAGTGTGAAGCAAGGAAAATTCAGTTGCTGAACAACTGACTCCAAAAAGAACAGGGGTAAAGGGTCACATTCAAGAACACTATGGCACCTGCAAATTCATGCTGTAATTGTCTAAGACATATCACAGAGCTAGAACTAGATAAATCCATCGATCTCATGAGTTGTCTTCTGTGATCAGAAAGGACTGGTGGGCGCTAAGATATGGAGGGACTGGGAATTCTCTTTATGCCTGAATAATGAAAAAAATCATGCGACAGCTTCACTACCACTCCTTGTACACTTCCTGATGGCTTGTAGAGGTCAATTTCATGTTTCCTTTCTTTTAGAATGAGGAGAAGTGAAGAGAAGATCTACCCGTCATTTGTATGGGGCACATTTAGTAAGCACCAAACATTGTATAAAGAGCATGGGACAAATAGAAAAGTTTCCTCCTCAGTCTTCCAGAACACTGGTTTTCAGTGCTTAATTGACATCACCAGCACTGCAGCCAGGTCTACACTCAGCCCTGCACCCCTCTCTCTGTACCCCTCTCTCTGTAGCCCTATTTCTCCATCCTTCTCTCTGGCCCCCTCTCTCTTACCCCTCTCTCTACACTCCCCTTGCTTCATTCCTTGCTCTGTCATCCACACACCTCTGCCGTCATCACTATCACATAGAACTTCTGACTCTTTTTTCCCCAGTAAGTACAGTGAGCATTTCCTCACTAGTCTCTGTTCTTTTATTGATGTAATAATCTTGCCTTTGTTTAAATACTTCTTGCTGCTATTCTGGGCCTCTTTACATTCTTTTATGCGATATTAGTCTAGTGCATATGCCGGAGTTCCTCTCACATGGCATCTCTAATTGTAGTCATTCACTAAGTGAATAGCAATTGCTTCAAACACTTAAACCAACTATCAGCCCAGCTTGCCATGGTTCTTTTGTTTACTTTGGCTTCTTGGACAATTTATTTCATCATATTATTCCTTGGATACATTTTTGCATATTAAGAAGACACTAATTCTCATTATTAAACTATGCCAATGACTAAATATATTAACCTGCACTAAGTTTTAGGTGTAATTTTGGAAACAGGATATATGACTGCAACTAAAGACTCTCTCAGTGACCAGGAACAAATGTAAATGCATGCCATCCAAGGGTTGTAAAGGACCACTCAAGCAAGAGCCACGCAAGTTATATCTGTGGTATATCCCTTTGTGTCGAGAGAAGAGGTAGAGAGACTGTAGAAGAAGCAGACATGCCAAAATAGTTCTCAACATCATGTGCATGCAACTTACAAACCAAGGAAGGAACACAGGGAAAGACAAGGAAAAAGCTGCATAAAACTTTCAGTGAACCAAAGATCCACTGGGTAGCTGGATCTGGCTCCTGGCTCTGATGAATACAAACAGGAGGGCCCATTCATCCTGGCACAGCTAACTGATAAGTCTTTTGTCTTGATGTTCACAGACTGAATGCCTCCCTCCAGTAATGCAGGTGTCAGGAGGTGAGCAAGTCCTGAGTTAACTCTCATGGAAAGGAAGGATAAGATGATGCAGATGAGAGACAAAAGGAAGAGGCATGAACATGCATGTCACTTGGCTTTCATAGACTCTATATTGAGCTCGATTTCTACTGATGTCAAACACAGCACACTTTCTGAAAACTAAGCAAATGATCTCATGGGACACCTAGCACTGCTTCATGGATTTGGTATTTGATAGGAATTGAAAAGATTTATATATCAAAACTTTGGAAGAGGGAGAAAGAGGGAGAGGGAAAGAGAAAAAGAACAAGGAAGACAGTAGGAAGAGGGAATTCTAAATGAAATCAAAGACAAATGGCCAAGATTGTGGATTGTCCATGAATGTCAGCAAAGTGACCCAAACTTTAGAAGCAGAGTATAGGTGTGATGTCATCTAATGGCAGCATTCACAGGAGGCTCGGATCATTCTAGCCTTTTGTTAGGCATGGTTTTTAACCCAAAGAATAGCACAAATGGAGTTATTTATTCTGTGATACTATGAACTGACAGTGTCACTCAATGAACCAAATACTGAGCACCTCCTGAGTAAGACTCAAAGTGCCATGTGCAATTCAGCAACATGCTGCCTTGACTATAAGAGGAGCTTACAGCCTGGGTGGATGAATCTATAACATTATAACATCTGCAACAGCCAGTTTGAATGAAAAGATCAATGGATCTGCCTGTGAGTCTGTTTCTGTTGGACAGATCGATAAGCACGGTCTCTGTGCTTTCACTGGCGACACTCTGTGCTAGATATCACGGTACATGTCCACAAAGCTGGCATCCTTTCTGGTTTGGCTTCCTGCTGTTTCCTTTCTAGTGCTTGCTAATATACATCTAGTTTGGGTGTGAAGCACTAGCCAGTATATAATTGGAGACCCAGGCATGATAGAAATCATACTGAAAAATGAGATTAGAAAATCTGGAGATAAAGAAGATGCATATGAAATGTAAAGAATAGTTAAAGAGAGCCCAAAGCAGCACAGAGAGGGAGGAAGTTGACGTGTATCCGAGGCTTCAGAAGGCAAGACCACTGTTCTTCCTAACAGAGAAAATAAAAGCTCTGGGAATTATAACCTATGGAGGATGAGATATTTCACTCATTGGAGAAAGGGCCTCAGTAAGTTCACATTGCAGCTCTATAGCAATTTCGCAGAGGCCACTTCAGGCCCTCACTAGTTTTGCTTGGTATTAGGACTATTTCTGTTTTCCTCCTTATTTGCTTCTATGTTGATCCTTTTGCTTTCTTTTCCTTGTCTTAAGAAACTATTTTCAATTAAGATTTCTAATCATATTCCAAAATTGAAACACATCTTTAGTAGAGAGCAAACGACAAGAGGAGCAATGAGAGGGAGCTGCCTCTTGTCTTTCCTGGAATGAAACAGCTTTGGGAAATTATTTGTGATTTTCTTCTTTTTTTCAGTAATAATCAATTTAATTGAAAGATGCTGAATTCATCTATAAAAGCCCATGGCCTTTCATACAGAAGTGATAAACTTTCTCTTGGTAAAGTGTAAATGAGTTATAGATCTCAGAGTCCTTGGGGTTTCTGTCACCTCATGTATGAAATCTCAGTGTATACAAGAATTCTTTAACATACTGACCTAAGCATCATCCCCTACTCACTTGTCCTGCTGCAAGAAGCTTGCTTGATTTGGGGATTGAGGGTAGGCTTAAATTACGAGAATTTTAGAATTAAGACTAAGCATTTTTGGTGGAAAGAAATGTCAGGTTAGTTGAGATGCAAACGGTAATTTTGTGGTTTTCCTGTGTTGATTTGACTTTAAAAACCAACATTGCTAATGCTATTATTAAAAATTATTTGTTAAGCTCTTATTTCAGAGATCCATATTGCTACCTAAGGCTATCTCTTCACTTTCAATTATATTGAGTACTTGAAGCAACTAGCCATATAATCTAAGCAAGAAACTTCTGAGCTAGATGAAGTCAAATCACCATGGTAGGGAGATGTCCTGGCTTGAATTATCTGGATTGTAAGAAACTACCTGTACTGGTTTAATATTCATAAACATAAAATGGATCGCAATTCCTAAAAGCATGCCAGGCTCAGGTGTAAAGGAATATCTTAAAGCATATCCCAAGAGAACCTAATGAAACTGCTCTCACTGTAATCCTAAAAGTAGATTTGGGAAATATTAAGATAAATAGAACACATAAAGGCACAATTTTAAATGTTCAAGTTCATATCTGCACACACACATCTGCTGATATGTGTGTGTATGTATCTGTGTGTAGTGTGTTGGAGTGATGTTTTTATACACTATGCAAAGACTGTCTTCGTATCACACAAATGATGATTTTTGAACCAGCAGAGATCTGATTGAAGGCCAGACTTTGGTATTGTTAAGCATCACCTGTCTCAGTGTTTTGTAAACACTTCCTCTCTCACCTTCTTTTTTTTTCTTTTTTTTTTTTGTTTTTTCGAGACAGGGTTTCTCTGTCTAGCCCTGGCTGTCCTGGAACTTACTCTGTAGACCAGGCTGGCCTCAAACTCAGAGATCTGCCTGCCTCTGCCTCCCAAGTGCTGGGATTAAAGGCGTGTGCCACCACTGCTCGGCCCCTCTCTCACCTTCTGATTGGTAAAATAAAACTCTGATGGCCAATAGCAAAGTTAGGAAGTAAAAGATGGGACTTCTGGGAGGAGATAGGATTCTGAGCGAGGTACTAACAAGCCACGTGGCAAACATAGAATAGAGTAAATAAGTTATTAAGCTACAAGCTTGTTGAGAATGAGCCTAACTATAAAGCATTCATAATAAATGTCTCTCTGTCATTATTCAGGAGCTGGTAGTCACAAAGAAAGTCCTGTAATAGTAGTGTGTGTGTTTTGTGTGTGTGTGTGCATGTGTGCTGTATGTGTGTGTGTGTTGATTTTGCTTTTTGTACAATGTATAAAAAGTTTACACTGAGCCAGGCAGTGGTGGCGCATGCCTTTAATCCCAGCACTTGGGGGACAGAGGCAGGTGGATTTCTGAGTTCAAGGACAGCCTGGTCTACAGAGTGAGTTCCAAGACAGCCAGGGCTATACAGAGAAACCCTGTTTCGAAAAACCAAAAAAAAAGAAAAAATCTACACTGTTAATCTATGCTTAAAGTGGGTGATGATTTCAGTCTTCAGATACTCCAAACTTTCTCTACCTCAAATCATGCTATGCATAACTTTACAAGGAAGTCACACCCACAGGAGTGAACTCATTCGACACTTCTCCAATCCGCAGTGACCCAACTTAACTATACTTCCCCAAGAGGTGAAATGCAAAGATTGGGGGAAAGGGAGGGATTTGAAACCTTCTCTATTCAGGGAATCAAGAGAAAATGCATGGACCAGGAACAACAACAAAAACAAAACACATGTTAAATTACCAAGGCAAATGGTTCAAAGTCACCTCATGATAGATATCAAGGCACTGTCATGTCAGACTGGTTTTCTTCTTCATCATAGACTTAGCTCGTGTCTGCCTCCACCTGTTTGGCCACAATGATGTCATACTACCCATTCTATTTCTTCTTTGTTAGTCTTTTTCTTTCCCACCCCACCTTCCTTCCTTCCCTCCCCTTCCTTTGTTCTCCTTTTCTTCCTCGTTTTTCCTCCTTATCCTCTTCCGCTGCTTCCTCTTTCTTCCATTTTTATTCCTGAGTGTCTTTATGCTCACACCTCAGGTCTTAACTTAAAAGACACCCAGAAACTATACACTATTTACCCAAACTCAGTAAACTCTTCCATTCTTTCTCAGTTTATTTCCCTAATGAACGCTGCACTTTTCTGTAATAGCATTTAATCATAAACTCTTCTCACATATGGATATTTGCTTATGTCACTTCTCCCACTGGACATTAAGTTCTGTGAAGGCAATAATGGACATGTCTGTGCTGTTCAGTCTTGTAAAAAGCCTTTCAGAGGTCGCTTCCTAATGCGTAATGAGAGTTTGATAATTTTCACATTTCTGTCTATACCCGGTGTACCTGAAGCTTCCAAATATTACCTTAATATAAACAAAGCAATTAATTTATCTTCATAATATGCTCAACTGCCTTTCAGTATGCATTCACACCTACCTAAGTCAACAAAAACACAGTGCCATAAAACAGATTGTTAACAAAGAAGATATATGCTTGAACAATTATTGGTATAATCCTTATTACGTATTGTTACGGGAAATGACTTCTGTACCTGATATATGTTGGGTTCCTCAACACCTTGGATCTTTGATTATTGGTTCACTGGTTTTAGGGCTCTGTAAAGTACAAAAGGACAAAGTTTTAGGATGTTGTGTTACACACACACATACACACACTTTATCTTAATAAATTATTTATCCATGAATACATCAAACAAATACACAGCATTATAAACATGGGGGACTCATTATACTGTTCATAGAACACTACTTCTCATCTGAGTTAATAAGCCCCTTGCAGCTCAAAGAATTTACTAGAATTATCATTGTCCTTTATGTCCTACTCACATAGATACTGTTCTTTGCCAGGCACTGTTCTATACTGCATAAATTAATTCATTTATTCCCTATAACCACAGGCCAACATGAGATCGACTCAGTAGGTCTATATTATGCAAACCTTACACATTCCAAGAATGCCTGTCTTCAAGACTAGCCTTTAGTTAGCTGCTGGGGGATGATCCCTGAACTCTTAATACAGTCTGATAAGAGGGTCAGGACTTTTCAGACCTTAGTGTATCTCTCCTCTTCCCAGTATTACCTTCTTCTTCACCTTTCAAACCCACCCCATCATCCCCTCCCCCTACTCATAGCATCTCTCTACAGCTTTTCTTCTCACACCATAGCCCCTTTTCATTTCCTTGTGTTGTAGTTATTCCAGGTTTTATTACCACAAAAGACATAGGAAATAGTATTGCTTTATATTTACATAAAATTACATAATACAAGCATGTGTTTGTGTATAAAGGCATCACTGTTACATTTCATTTCTTCACAGAACTTGAAAGTGAGTCTCCGTTGCTGAAGACACCATACACTTTAGACAAAGGACTTGAAGGAATCCAGCTGGATCCAAGCCAAAAGTCTCTTTCCTAAGGGCTGGCTTTCATCGTACCAGAAGGTCTTATGCAAGATGTCAAGGGAGAAAAACATCCAATAGTCCTACCCCGCTGTGATACCAAGAACCACAATGGCTGACATAATAAGAGATACCCTCGTGCAACACTGGCACATGTATCTTAGGAGTAACCAACACCTATCTAATTGGACATTAGATGCACTCAGTAGAAGGGATTTTACGTTTTGTACTAGAAACCTACCAAACTAACCATGGCTGTGAAGCTATGGGAAGTAAAGGGGACTACTGCCATTTCTTGAATAAATATCATTTCTAACTCTATTCTAAATACATATTCTTAGAGCAAAAGGTAAATGTAGCTCATGTCTCTCATTGAAGAAGCTTCTGTTTGCAGCACATAGAAAACATTACAGAAAGCACAGCTGGTCAAAATGCAAAAAGTGATGGTGGAGAACCCAGCCCAAGTGAGACATATTCAACCAGCTCCCTACTCTGAAAGCAAGGGACACTGTGAAAGAGGGGCCAGAAAAATTATAAGGCCAAAGGATCAGGAAATCTGCTGTGAGATAATGTCTTCTTATATGACAGGGAGGTGCATGTGTGAAACTCAACAACATGGTTGTTTAAACAAAATCTGAAAGATGACAACACCAGTGGACACACAAATATGGAAAAGGGCGATCTCACAATACTCTGTTCCTTGAGGAAGAGCAACGGGTAATTAATGAATGCTGGAAGAGGAAGTATCAGGCTTCCCCAGAGATGAAAACAGTAATGAATTTGAGAAGGAGTGTGGACATTGCAGAAAAATTGGAGATGAGTGTTGATGAAAATATAGGACACCTTATATGAGATAATTTTAATTAATTTTTGAAAGGCAAGTCTCGGTGCACATGACGCTTTACTCATTGTTGCTCCAAGTAGTCAGGCAAGAGTATTACAAAGCATGGCTTAGAACAAAGACCTAATGATGCTTCAGGCAAAGGGACGCGAGTCTAGACAGCTAAGTCAGTCATTCACCTGTTGGCTCATGTAACTAAGCTCAGCTAGTACTCTGGACCTCAAAGCCTAAATGAGTTCTCCTGGTTTTCCATAACTCATCCCTGTTACATCTTTTTGCTGAGAGCTCTGAGCATGGATGTGCACGGTTCCAGTGGAAAGAGACACCAAAAGCCGTTCCTTGAGTTGCTTCATGAACCTTCCCCTACCATGGATTCAAGTTTGCATCAGTTTACTCTTATCAAATATGTCAAGATTGTTCAGCTTCTCTGAGGATTAGGAAGGCTCGCAGACCCTACCTGAGAGTGACCCTGGGGGACATCTGTACTTCCTGACTTAGGAACAGGTACAGAAAGGAACTGAGCAAAGAAAGGTCACATGTTACAGTCATAGTCCCACCATTAGTTGGAATCGGTATTTAAATTCTAGCACAATATTATTGACCAAAAGTTTGAACATTTTTCTCATATG
This sequence comes from Uromys caudimaculatus, assembly GCA_028551405.1. Taxonomy (NCBI): domain Eukaryota; kingdom Metazoa; phylum Chordata; class Mammalia; order Rodentia; family Muridae; genus Uromys; species Uromys caudimaculatus. Next base: position 13,204,161 of record CM052707.1, on the reverse strand, counting down.
CAATGTTTTGTTTAATTTTTATATTCCATGCATAAGTATATTTTAAATGCCCCATAGCCCATTCCTTGTACTTACAATAAGGAAAGATAACTTTCAAATTTTATCTTCATTATTAATTACAAACATTTCATTTTATCTGTAAGAGTTATAATGAAGTAGCATGTGTCAGGCCCTGAGTTTAATATATAGGAAAGAATAAAATAATGAAAAATATTTCATTGAGTTAAGTCTATTTTTTTTAATGTTGCATTACTTAAAAAACAGTCTTCCAGTCCTCACAGTGATTCAGGTGCAACATATGATCTCCCCTTCAAAGTGGTTGCCAGGCCACACCAAAAGCCAAAACTTTCAGATATGAGAGTTGCTTCCAGAATGTGATATAATCTTTGCATGGAGTCCAGATGTGTATCTTAATACTAGTAATTAACAATACTTAAGCTCAAGGCTGTGAAAATAGATATGCTATATTGTTTAGGATGTAAAAACAAAAAAGTATGTGAATTATCAGTACAGATAGAATAAAAATATTTTATATTAAAGGATGAGCTCAAGGATGTAGAAGAGCCAATGGAAAATGGCTTTTAATTTGGACAACTAATTAAACTACAGGGGAGTAAGTATTACATCAAACCAGACCTACATTGAGAAACAAAATACTCCATCCCTAATTCTTTTAAAATATCTGATTTAAATGTGATGGATCCAGTAATGGATTGAAGATAAGTGACAGGAATTTTCATAATAAGAAATTAGATAAAACATTACAACTGAAGAAAATATAACCCACAAATCAGTTGCTAAGTAGATGTAAAGCAAAAGATAATACACAAGTTATATAAAAATGTTTGGTATATTACGCTTTTATTCTAGTATACACTGCAAAAGATACTCTGGTCTCGTCGTCATGATCACTATGTATCTGAAATGGCAGCTTCATGCTAGCGCTTGAACACACCCCAAGTTATCCATCTTTTAAAGATCATCGACAAACTAACATTGTGCCCCTTGTACATATTACATATGGCAGTGCCCCATCCTTAATCTCACAACAAAGTGAATATCATTACATTAAAAATTGTGATGAGTCTATCCATACAAATGCAGTATAGCTGCTTAGACATAAACGGATTCTCATGTGACATATACTGTCCCAACACGTTCTTAAATGCTTTTTAAATGCAAGAAAAGAAAACAGAATTACAGAATAATTGTTCAAGTCCAAGGAACAAAATTTTATGATGCAGAAACCTGTATTATGTTGTATGAACCTGATTCTTTCAGACTTGTTTTGTCCCCATTGTGGTGTTATTCATTGCTTGTCAGTTCCAGTGAAGTAGCCAGAACTAATATTTACTCTAATCTTCTGAAGGTCATAGACCCACTAAATAAACACCCCAAGGAAGTTATTGCAAACAGTAAGTCTTATTTAACACTTATCATTACCTTCTCAATGAATTGTCAAATAGGACATTTCTGTTCATTAGAATATAAACATTTCTTTTAAAACAAACAGCAAAATTCTGTAAGTGACTTCCTGGTCTTAGACCGTATTGAACATTATTGTTTATGATTACAAAGTATCACATTCAAAGAGGTTGAAATGGCACCATCTGGGATTGCTTTTTCCATGACAGAAGTCAATGCATTTTTTGGTCTCTGTCTTCCATCTCTGGTCCAGTCTTCCCTTCTACCATAAATTTCTAGGCTTATGTGGTTCAACCTAACACCAACTGTGCTGGAGACTGTTGCGTTTTATATGCTGCCTCATGGAAGACACTTGAATTTCAGATGCTTTATACTAACCTGAGATATCTGGGTGATTTTGGGAAAGAGTCTTCTCAGTAAATGATTTTGGCATATGCTAATCATAGGAGCTGGGAGAGTTGAGTGGAGAAGTGGTCTATGTTCAGAGAGAGAATAAAAGGTCTGATGCCTCAGGGAATCTTGAAATACAGAAGTCTTCTGGTATCCCAGAAAAAAATCAAGCCTTGTTCCCTACAAGGCCTGGGATTTATATATCTGTTTTACATGATATCTATACGTGGTCGTTAAATGTTATTATAATTAATCTCTTCTAAAATAAGGTGAAAAATTCTATCTCCTGCAGCAACTTTCTAAAATCTTACTACTGCAGGCTAATTTCCATCATTTATTTTTAAAAGCAAAGTGCAATTTAGCAGTCACGAAGGTTAACTTCAAAATGGCCTTAATTCAACTGTATAATACTTCAAAAATTGTTAGAATTAATAACATAACTCAAGCATATTCCCAGAATGCAAGGTAAATTTGCAACAATAACTTTTCTATGTAATAGTAAGAAATAGAAAGTAAACCATTCAAAATATATGAAAGTGATTTCCCAGTAGTAGCAATAATAACCTGAATTGTTGCTGCAGTAACAACAAAATCAATAAAATAACTTATGAATAGCTGTGTAAATAAAATTATAAAAAGCTGTAAAATGAACTAAGGCACAATAATGCAGGCATGAGTAGGAAGGTATTTACAACAAAAATATCACTTCTTGCACAAATTAATTTCTATTTTTAATACAATTCAAGCAAAAATTCTAATGGGAGTAATTTTACAGCCTGTTAAATTTTTCTGGAGTTCATTGAAGCTGTGAATCATAAAGAAAATTTTGAGTATGTATGCTAAAGATGTTTGCTCTGATGATAAAATATGTCATTGTGATACAACATTTAACCTGGTACAGAAATGACTCAGAAAGGAAGTCACATATTAATGATACCATATGGGAAACTGCCAAATGTACTGCCTTATGCATTCTTTCATTCAACAATATGTAGCACGTGACATGTACAACCATGCCTCATATGGAAATGACGATATATTACTTCACCCTCACATTAATTTTGGAGGGAGCAAAATTAATTGCTATTTTCATTAGTATAATTTAATTTGAACTGACATGGACTCCTTGGAAACAGACAGAGAGAAACATAAATTAAGAGTGCCTTAAAAGGATCTGTGGAAGGAGACCTATGCCCGGGCCACCAGGGTTCCATAGCCAAGCAGCACCAGGAGAAAGTTACTCTCCCAGGAGCGTGGAAAAGCTACGAGTGGGAACAAAACGAGCAACAGTGCTCACCAGACTCCACCCGGAAACTGTGGGCCACAGAGACTGAGGGACAGGAAGCTTCCGGCCTTCATCTGTGGCTGGGGACCTCAGCTTGGACCACAGGGCTCCATAGGCAATTAGCACCAGAAGAAAGCTACCCTCCCAGGAGCTTGGAAAAGCCAGGAGTGGGGCCAAGACAAGCTCCACTTCTCACCAGGAACTGCCCCGAACCTGCGGGACACAGGGACTGAGGTAGGCAGGCATAGGAACCCTCTGGCTCCCATCTGTGGCAGGTGACCTCTGCCTGGGCCACTAGGGTCGGAGAGCCAAGCAGCGCCACAAGAAAATTACTCTCCCAGGCCCTCAGGACACAGAGACCGAGGAGGAAAAGTAAGGGACATAAACCTTCTGGTTTCAATCTGTGGCAGGAGACCTGTGCCTGGACAACCAGGGTTACATAGACAAGCAGTGCTAGGAGGAAGTCACCCTCCCAGTAGGGTGGAAAAGCCGTGAGTGGGGATAAGACAAGCACCACTGCTCACCGGGACCTGGAGACTTCAGCCTGGGCCACAGGGTTCCAGGAGAGAGTTGGTATCCCAGGAGTGCTGACACATCTTCCAGCATAGGCAAAACCACCACTTCCATTCAAACTAACTGGATCAAGAGGGACCCTTGCAGAGCCATCAGGACATAGGAACCAAGAGACAGCTGGGGACAAGATTTCAGTCTGCATCCCAGATCTGACCCAGTGCCACAACACTCCAAACCCAAACACCTCTCAGAGAGAACTGGTCTTCAAGGAGTATTGATACAGAGGCCTGAAGGAGGGACAAGCCACAGACAGACAGAGTAAGATCAGCTAACATCAGAATTAACAAGATGGTAAAAGGCAAGGGCAAGAACCTAAGGAACAGACACCAAGGCTACTTGGCAACATCAGAACCAGCTCTCCCACCACAGCAAGCCCTGGATTCCCCAACACACCAGAAAAGCAAGACTCAGATTTAAAATCATTTCTCATGATGATGATAGAAGACGTTAAGAAAGAAATTAACAGCCTTAAAGAAACACAAGAGAACAGAGGTAAAGAACTAGAAGCCCTTAAAGAGGAAACACAGAAATTCATTAAAGAATTACAGGAAAACACAATCAAACAGAAAAAGGAAATGAACAAAACTAACCAGGAGCTAAAAATAGAAATAGAAACAATAAAGAAATCACAAAAAGAGACAACCCTGGAGTTAGAAAACCTAGGAAAGAGATGAGGAGTCATAG
>CM052707.1:13166062-13199304 GCA_028551405.1 Uromys caudimaculatus | reverse complement strand
TCAATACCCAGAAATCCATCAATGTAATTCACTACATAAACAAACTCAAAGAAAAAAACCACATGGTCATTTCATTAGATGCTGAAAAAGCATTTGACAAAATTCAACATCCCTTCATGATAAAAGTCTTAGAAAGATCAGGAAAGAATAAAAGAGTGAAGGTAAATGAAATCATAATATATGATGTACAAAATTAAAAGAAAGTTCATTTAAAAGACTGAGGAGATTATGTACAAATACAGTCAGTTAGGCTAGAATGGCTGAGGCCTTGGTTTCTTTCCCAGAAGTAGCTGGTAAGTTCAAAGAGATAAAAATATTGATTCTTTTATTTGCTGGTAGCTCTCTTTCTAAACTTACAACATTTGTTAAAACAACCGTTTATGGCAAAGGGCACTGATATTTGGATTAAGCAGCCACCTACCGAATGGGAAAAGATTTTCATCAACTACACAGCCGATAGCAGGCTAATAGTCAAAATACATAAAGAACTCAAAAATCTAGATATCAAGAAAAATAATTCAACTTAAAAATGGGATACAGATCTAAAGAGAGTTTTTAAAAGAGGAACTCAAGTAGCTGAGCAATATTAAAGAATGTTCAACATCCTTAGTCTTCAGAGAAACACAGATCAAAACTACTTTGAGATTTCATCTTACACCTGTCAGAATGACTAAGATCAATAAAAATCAAGTGACAGCTCATGCTGGAGAGGATATGTGGTAAGGGAAATACTCATCTGCTGTTCATGAGAGTGCAAACTTGGACAGTAACGAAGAAAATCAGTGTGTTAGTTCCCCAGGAAGGTGGGAATAGATTCACCTCAAGATGCAACTGTACCATTCTTGACTATGAATACCCAAAGAATGCTTCATCCTACCACAGAGACACTTGATCAACTGTGTTCATTGCTGCTTTAATCATGATAGCCAGAAACTGGAAACAACCCAGATCTCCTCCAACAGAAGAACAAGAGAATGTGGTACATTGACCCAATGGAGTATTACTGGGCCATTTAAAAAATGACATTATGAAATTTGTAAGTAGATGGCCATAACTAGAAAAACATCATCTGGAGTGAGGTAACCCAGACCCAGAAAGATAAACTTGATATATATTCATTTACATACAGATATTAGCTGTTAAGTCAATAATAACCAAATTACAACCCATAGAATCACAGACGTTAGGTATAGAGTAAGGGATGGAAAGGGGGATAGATCTCCCTAGGAAATGAAAACAGAATAAATAGTTATGAATCAGTGTGAGGGATAGGGAACTTTAATGGGAGAATCCAGTAGGAACAGAGAGGGAAGAGAAAGATTAGGGGGGAAAGTTAAAATTAAGTTACATTTAAGGGGTAGTTTGGAAACCTAAAGAGTAGAAGATTCCATATATAACATTATATATATATATATATATATATATATATATATATATATATATATATATATATATATAAAGATTATCTAAGTGAAATTGCCAAGTAATGGGAGACATAGAGCTCCAACTTACCATCTCTTATCACTAAATAAAGCTCCCTGTACTGGGCTAGCATCATATGTAATTAAGGCATTGACCAAATGAATCCCATTAGAGTATCCAAATAGTCCAGGCTTTTGCCAAGGTCACTCACCACAAACTGACAGCAAAGCCCGTTACTGAACACAACACCTACACACCTCATTCAACATGAAGAAGTAGAAATGATGCCTACGTAGAGCCTTCATTTTATGTTCTTGAATCTTTGGTACAGGCAGGTACTCTGCATGCTACCAAAAAAAAAAAAAAAAAAAAATAGCAAATATCAATCCAGTCACAAACATATCAATCCAGTTACAAACTCTTTGATTTACACTGCTGTCCTGTCTGTAAAATTTGCTATGGTAATGGTGGCACAAGCTTATGGGAATAAACACCTAGTATCTGATTTGACTTAAAACTCACTATTAGTTCAAATTTCCAGAGACCAAATGACCTTGTTTAAATCTAAGGCCTTGCTCTTAATCAACTAGCCAGAGTGTCCAAGGCTTGGCTTAATTAGCAAGTCAAAGTGTCCCTGGTTCGACAGCAGGCATTCCTTTAATTCCTTCCCATTCCCACTGCCTCCAGCAAGCCATAAGACATCCTGTTTGAAGTAGCCTGCAGCTTCAAGACAACAAGGACTATCATCCTGATTTACAGCTATGTGTGACATCTGGTTGTTACCTTAAGGAATCCCTCTTCCTCTGCCACTTCCCGCCCTGAAGTGTTTATATATACGTAGCAATAAAGCCATTTTTGGGGCTTGATCGGAATACCATCTTACCCTCAACGCATTCTTTGTCTCCTGCCTCTTTCTACCACTGGCAGTTTCTCTCCTCAGGTGCGGACCCGAGGGCGATAGCTTCCTGGGAGGTTCCCCCGGGAAGAACGGGGACAGTTAGCTCTTCGCACAAAGAACAAAAAAAGTAGCAATAGACTAAATCCTAAGGACATTCTGCTATACTCATGGATCAGTGTCCTGCCTAGCCATCATGTGAGAATCTTCCTCACGCAGCAGATGAGAACAAATGCTGAGACTCACAACCAGAGACATAGAGTGAGAAGCCTTAGAACACTTAGCCCTAAAAGTGATATATCCATCAAATCCCTCCCCTTAGAGCTCACAGGACCCTGAAGAAGAATAGACAGAATATAAGAGATGGAGGACATAAAAAAGTCCACTAAGTCCGCATGAGCAAAGCTAATATGAACTCATGGAGACTGGGGCAGCATGCAGAGGACCTGCAAAGGCCTGTACCATACCCTTGGCATATCTACTATGGTTTCCAGTTGAGTATTTCTATAGAATTCCCAAGTGTGTGAATGAGTGGGTCTCAGTTTCTTGTGCCTTATCTTGGGCTCTTTTCCTTCTGTTTGCTTGTTTTGTCCAATTCTGGTGTGTTGTTTTTGTTTTATCTCATTATATTTAGGCTCATTCCTTAGAAGTTTGGGGTTTTTTTTCTAGCAAGAGACAAGAAAGTGGAATGGATGGTAGGGGAGATGTGGAGAAGCTAGGAGTAGTGGAGAGAGAAGAAACTGAATTGGGATATAGTATGTGAGAAATAAAATCCATTTTCAATCACAGGTGAAAAGAAAAAGATTCATTTAAGCTAAATTAAGCATTTAATTTTTTCTTATTAGTTGAAGAAACACTCTTTCAAAGCCTTAAGTTATTATCAAATGTTGTTAGATTATTGCAGCGTTGTCTTATTTCCTTAGATTTAGTAAGAATCTGTTTCTCTTGGGCCAGAAGCTGTAGCTTTAATGAAAGAATGCTCGCTTGCGTGGAATACAGAAGGCATTCAGTGCTGCCAAAAATCAGCTGTTTTTACATACTGAGCCAAAACACATTTCTGAAATGCTCTTTTGGTGATTATGAACACTCTTTACTCCCCAGCTGAGATGCTCATATCAGTTCTTGAAACCCTGGCTTAGCTTCCCTGCTCAGGAGCTGCTTGGATACATGCTTCTACAGCAGTCCACAGTTTCCTGGGTAGCCTGTTACTCCAAGAGCAGAGATGGACAGTACCACAACTGAGGCAAGTCTCCCCGTCTCTTCAGATCTTGGATTCATCTCTTCTTTGATCCATGGGAAGTAAACAAAATTTCTGCTGTCCCTGAGTTCTAACATCAAAAGAAATTTGGAATTCAATACAACATACAAAGATTTAAACTGAGGAAAACAAAACTTTTCCTATTTTTAACCTTTTTCTTGAAGCAGGTAGCTAGATATAAAAACAAAGCCCAGAGTATCTTTGCCCTCTGAACCTTCTAACTGTCCCAAAGATACTTAAACTTGGGTAACTTGTTTCTTAATAAACATTAGAAGTCTTAAGTTGTTGATTGTGGGAAATAAAAACCCCTAAGAAGAAAGTGGTTAGTGAGGATGATTCTCAATCTAGCAGTTTTATGGCTTATAAAGTCATAGTGTAGAAGCCACTTTAGCAATAGTGTAGAAAGCTAGTAGAGTGCTCTACTGGCGTGGTGAAGCCATGGGTTGGATCTCCAAGACCAACCATATAAAGTAATAACTTAGATACCCACTTCCCCTTAAATTTTTATAACATTTAGTGTGATGTGGTGTGCCTTTGCGTGTGTGTGTGTGTGTGTGTGTGTGTGTGTACGCACATCTGCATATTCCTGTGTGTTTGGGCACATGGAAGTCATAGGAGAATTTGGAGATTCTGCTCTCTCTTTTAACTCTGTGGGTGTCAGGGATCAATCTCAGGCTTGGGGTCAAGTACCTTTACACACTGAACCTTCTAACTGTCCCAAAGATATTTAAAATTGGATAATGTTTTCTAATAAAGATTAGAACTCTTAAGTCATTGACCATGTGACATATAAACCCACAAACTATTGATCAACATCATTTCTATCAATAAGCAGAAGTGTCAAATGGAGTGGCCAGCAGAAATTAGATGTCATGATCCTTCTGAGTATCACTTGAGGTGTGGATTTTGTTCTGTGGTTGAAAACCAACAGATGCATTTTCTGCACACTAAATGTTTCATTAGTTATTTCAGTCTTCTCATTTCAAATAAGAACTGCCCTACCTAAAACTAGAGAAAGCTTGCATAGTCATCAGAGAAGGCACATGTGGACCTCTAACTGGCCCCAGATGCACTTACTGAACAGTATTTACTTCTTCCATTATATGGGGTAGTATCATATTTTTGTAAGTTCACTATGAAGGTTTAGTCACTTAAGCTCTTTACTCGCAAATCTAATTTGATATGTAAAGGGAACATGAAGGTGGGGAAGGAATCTGCCTCATGAAATCCTTTAGAAACTCAGAGTGACAGAAAACACTGCATATCACCTGAAGAACAATTAGTCACCCTGTGTATGTGCGTCCAACAGAGAGATGAGGGGTGAGACGGAGTGAGCATTTACTGGCCAGTAATGGGTATTTCCAATAGTTCAGTTTGGGGGCAAGAAATATGAGGCTGAGAATATGTATTATAATTCTAAAAGAGGAGCAGGATCTCTGAAAAGTAGCTTTCCATTTCTCATCATATTGCATTTATGATTAACTGGTCCATGGCAGGCACCACGCATATGTATGGACCAGTGCAGGATTCCTTCATAATGAAGTGCGCCAAGGGCTTTCATGAAACTGTATGTGAGAATGTGAGATGCATGAAGACTAAAGACAATCAGGGAAAGGTGATCACTACAAGCAGTTAACACATCTTGGACAACGTGAATCAGGGATCCAAAAGGAAAGTTCTTCTTCCCAAGAATATTATTTCCATAATCATGTCCATAAAAATAAACTACTCCACACAAGTCCCTCTGGGATGTTCAGCAGCTGCCCATTTCTGTCTCCATCAGGTCTCTGCATGAAGTCAGTCTTGTTTCGAGACTTTCCACATCCTCTCTGTAAATACTACATCATCTTTGACCTGCTGACATTTTGCCAGCTCAGTGGAAGTCTCTTATACATCATAAAGAAACTGCTACTTTTGTCTCCTTCTAGAATTAAGTTATTCATGATATGGTGGCTTGTGATATTGTGTTTTGTTGATCTAAAATATCTATTAACTTTTAAATTTTTATGCCATATCTTTGTATAAGGAAATCATTGCCAATTATTTAGTGAGTAAGGAAACATGTAAAGAGGGTTTATACAAGCCAGTGTTTTTAAAAAACATTACATGCCACAATTATGTGGACAATGCAGAGTCAGTAGAATCAGCATGGGCGTGATGCATTTCTAAAAATCTCCCAACTTCGTCAGCTTTAGAGAAGCGGGCACATCTGAGCTAAAACTGTTAAGTCATATTTCAATCAAAAATACAACTAGGTCAGTTGTTTCCATTCCCCTAAACATAAGCTAACAGGCACATACATGATTATCCCTGGGAAGTTTAGGAAGGTGGATACCCACGTCCTACAACTATTTAGAGCTGTTTCAGGAAGGGTCATATGCTTTATCTTGTGTGGTCTAGCGCATGAAAAGCACTAGAACAAAAAACTGAGACACAAAGCAGCAATCCTTCTGATGATATTAGCTTCTGCATCCTTTTCATGGTGAGGAAGTAAAAGAAATAGTTAAACATTAGAAGAAAAAGGGATACAACAACGCATGGGTGTTAATAAAGAAGTCATTTTAATTAAAATAATCAAGAGCCTGTGTAGGAATTATGATGACTATATGAAATATGCTGGGAAAATTACACATTAAAATCAAACTACAGTCATGACCTATAGAAGGAAACAAAAAATATCATTGTATCAGGGAAAGCACATAGGCTTTGCTTAAGGTTCAATCAGCCTTACCAACTGTGAGATAAAACCATATAAACATGAAATTTTAGCTCTTCAAACTGAACAGTTTTCCTGGACAATGGATAAACGCCATCAATCGGATGTCAGGAACTTGCTTGTATGAACACCTTGACTTGCAATCCATAGAAAGTCGAGCAGAGAAACATGGCAAAGAGGCTCTCAAGGGAATATATAAGTTGAGCATTGTCTGAGAATGAATCTCAACACAGTCCATAACTTTATCTTTCAGGAAATAAAAACAAGCTTTTTCAATTAACCAAAGGGAAGAAGCCAGTTGGAGTTTCTACAGGACCTATAGTGATCTTTGGTCAAAAACCATCTGAAAATGCCTAGCCAAACGATTCCCACTGATAATAGGAGTTAAAGACAGATACCTGGAGCTTTCTGGTCATCAAGGCTAGCAGGACTGGTGAGTTCAATCCTATCCATCTCCCACTTCCCACTGTAACTCTCCCAACACACTTCTACCTCCATACACATCCCCAACCTCATTTCCTCTTTTCTTTTATAAAGGTCCCATTGCACCCAATTTGTACAGCCCATATACTCTGTATACGGGGTTATCCAACAAAGTGGGTTTGACCTATCAGGGGCCATACATATATACACACAAAAGCACTTGAGAATTATGTTTTAAAGAAAGACTAGTTATCCCAGGTTACTGTAACTAAAAGGAAGAATTTCAGAGGCCACGAACTATCCCCTATAATTATTGTTTGGAAATATAATCATAGAAGCTAGATTTTTTTGAAGCTCTATTATGTTCATGTTCTGTACACTGTCTCACTATTATCATCTCAATCATCATCATCATCATCATCATCTCCATCATCATCATCATCTCTTTGTTGTTCCCATGTTGGAAAAGTGGGTTAATATTCCAAACTCTACACATAAGAGAGGAGGACAAATATCCAAAACCAGGATTATTTCTCTTGCGAACTAAGATCCTCCCAAGCTGTTGACATACAGGCTTGTAGAGGTGATTAAGTGAGCAACAAGGAAGGAGACTGTGCCTCAGAGATCCAAATTGTTCTACAAGCTTCAGAAACTAGAGTTTTCTGTAGAATGGAAGACAGTACTACAGCCTCAAAATGTTATTGGATTCCGTTCCATGTGGTTTCTAATTGTAGATGGGGAAGATGGCATTGTGGATCACTCTGCTCTGCTGCTGAGGTCTATCCAACCCATGAGGGCCAATTGCTGATCATGCACTTGGCAAAATCTGAAAAGAAGCTTAAGCCAGGTCATGGTGGAGATATTTACATCTGAGCAGTGTGCACACATTTCAAACCAAGATGTGTGGTCTGCTTTCTTCTGTTTTGTTTTGTTTTCTAGAAATCCAGATCAGTAGGACATCATTTCCCTAAAGAGACACATTCCCGATAGTTTCAGAAATTTGACTACAAAGCAATGAACTATTTTGAGGAGACTAATGGACCCCCAAAGAGGATAGTGACGAAGCCCTGCAGAGGCTGGACTAAATGTTGATGTAGTAACAAGATATCTGTGAAACATTATCAAGGTTTAGGAGGTGAAGAGAAATAAAACATAAATATGAAAGACGTCTGGTAAATGTCAAAATGCTCTGCTATCTTGCATTTTAGGAGCTTTTACTTAAAAAAAAAAAAACTGTTAGAAAGCAGTTTTAGAAAGTTTCGCTGTTCTTATGCAGCATTAGAGTCTGCTATAAGAAGTAGAGAGAATGGGAGCAACAAAGGAAGTACCTAATCCTGTTCTGAGCCAGCCCACAGCAGGAGAGAACAGCAGGGAGTAACTACTACTTGATATCCTACTAGAGGTCCATCTCTCCATCGCTCTGCTTAAGAGAACCATGAAGATTACGCAGACATTTACTCTGACCCTGAAACATTGAAAAATACTTGAAAGATGTAAAAAAAAAAAAAAGAAAGGACATGTGAACATTAATGTGAACTGTCAGCTTTACACAATCTAGAATCAGGTCAGAGAAGAGCTTCTGACATCTACAAGGGACTATGTTTGCAGATATGAGAGGGCACGCCCCTGTGGGCAGCACCATCTTCCAGGCTTAGGGCGCTTGGGTACATACGGAAAAGTTAGTTGAATAATGCCATCGTGTCTTAGGCGTCCACCTCTGTGAAGAGACACCGTGACCAAGGCAATTCTTATAAGGGACAGCATTTAATTGGGACTGGCTTACGATTTTCAGGTGTTCAGTCCATTATCATCGTAGCAGGAAGCAGGGCAGAACCAGACAGGCCTAAGGCTGGAGAATGAGCTGAGAGTTCTACATCTGAAGGTCACTAGGAGACTGATTCCCATGTGGTTAGGAAGACGGTCTTATTGTACACCCCCACAGTGACACATTCCCTCCAGCAAGGCCACCCCCCCAATGCAGTCACTCCCTGGGTCAAGCCTATTCAAAACACCACACATGGGTTACTCCTTCACTCTCTGTTCCTAACTGTGGGTGCACTACCTTGACTCCTCTGCAGTGATGGACTGTAATCTTGAGTAGAGAGCCAAATAAATCATTTCTCCTTTAAGTAGCTTTTATTGGGAATTTTATTATCACAACAGGAAATGAAATAGGACAAGGACTCAGAAAAATAACTCTCAAGCAGAGTATATGGTCCTCACTTAGCCACAAAGGAGAGGTCCCTTACATGTACATTGAGAGCCTTGCTTTCAGGCTTCAAGGGACCCCTTCACATGGGTGGACAGACTCAGAATCCAAAAGAAGTAAAAATCAGAAAATTTAATTTCTTTTGGGCTTTATCTTTGACTATTATTTCTCCTTTGTTAAGAGTGTTCAATATTTAAAAAAATAATTTACTGATATTATATAATTAGGTCATAATTGGATATATTCTAAAGAAACATATTAAGCATCTGGATATTCACAATATGGATGAGAGATAAAGTAAATGGGGCTTTGGCATAAGGTGCACCAAGGGTCCTAAAGCATATTAATGCATGATTTTTAAATACACAGTGTCCTATAGCGGAGTGTGATCCCACTTATGGATCTGTGACAGTGGGAATGAAATGAATTACGTTCACTTAAAGTGTTCCACTAGCTGTGGGACACTGCAATGTCCCTGGTGTGGTGAACAGTAGATTGTGGCACTGCTGATGCCCAGAAAGTTTTAGGTAGAAACTTAGATATTTTCTCCCCATCAAATAGAATAAAGACTGATGGCAATTACTGCTATTGCCAAGTAGATGCTAGAAAGAAGGTGACATGCTTACAGAACTCAGCACTTCCTCTGAATTAATTAGAAAGGACTGTGTATAGGATCAAGGTATCTTTGGACTACTTATTGGAAACCTTGGGAATGTGGGCCTTGGCGATGGAGTACTTGATTAAGGACCAGAGTCTGGTGTGCATCATGAAAGAATTAAAAGTATCTGAAAACATTCCCTTTCCTGTGGTCCCTGCTGATCTTAGCTCTGGGTCATGAGAATATTTAAATTTTAAACAGGCTTAGGAAATTCTGCGTAGCTAGACAGACTCCTGAAATCCTGGCCCTGGGAGACAGAAGCCAAGTTTAGGAAGCAGCACTGGAAACAGTCTGGAGATTCAATAGAGGGCAGCCACAGAGTCGAATTCTCATGGCCTGGCCTTGTTAATTCAGCATTGGAAGCTGAAAAAGGATACGAGCATGAGTAATCTGAAATTAAAATTATGTATATAGTTAATACAGAATGACCAATAAATCTTAAAGCTTCAAAAAAAGGGAAGTGTGCCTCCAAGAAATCAGACGTTCACATTTGATCAGAACCTATTGAAATACCTCCCTGAAATACACATATGCACATCTCACAAAACTGTCCAATGTTGAAAAGCTAGGAAACTGTGTGTGTAGTCTACAGTTAAGGAGGAAAGTTACAGGGTCCAGTCACCATTTCTTGTTGCTTTCTTCAGTAAGAAAGCATTAGATTTAAAAGGGTCAGAATTCACTAATACTTCCCCTTCAATTGTAGGGTATTTGGTAAAATTCAATTTAATCAAGAGATTGCTTGAAATAACATGACATAAAGCATTCATAAGTGAAGAATCAGCAGTCAACAAGTTTTCTGTTCTGACCTTATGAAAACAACTCTTACAGGTCCTGGATCTAGTTGGTGATTAGCATTGATTTCTGTTTTGGAAATGGGTACTCAAGAATGTAACAGCTGAAGCTACTAGGACACTACTTTGTCATCTGGGGCACTGAAGCAAACATCTGACCATCACCAGCCAATCTTTGTTCCACATGGGTTTAGCAGATTAATTCCTTCCTTTCTGGGGGATGATAACAGCCGTCATTGAAGGCATACAGCAATAAATTTTTTAACCTGACATCAAGAGAGATATGAAGTTACTTTGATGAAAGAGTCTTTGATCTTAGGCTAGAAAGCTCAGAGAAGAGAACAAAGCTCCAAGAATCCAAGCATGTTCACAGGCTTCAGTTAAACGTTTTCAGAATCACTTTGCTGAGGTAGAAATGCTCTTATACAAATAAACAAAATAAATGAGTGATCAAATGAACTTTAGAGATGTGGCTTTTAGACTGATCACCTGTATTTCCAAACAACAGAGACAATACTCATTTAACTCTGGTTTCCAAATCTCCAAACAACAGAGACAATACTCATTTAACTCTGGTTTCCAAATCTGAGTTTACATCAACATCTCAGAGATCAATGTTCCTTGGTTACCTACAAATAAAATGGTAGATTTATACAATTTATTCTTAAAAATTAGCTAGATAACAGGTAAGCCTTCCTTCTGTCCTTCCTTCCTCGTCCTTCTTCTTTTTCTTTTCTGCCTGCTCATACACAGCTTTGCCTATCCATTTTTATTCTTCTTGCTTATACTTGTGAATTATTGGTATTTGTGAATTCCACTGTGACAATTTCCATTTGCTAGCTATAATGAGTACTGCTGTTTACATGTCCCTATAAATATATTTGTGAATATATGAATCCAAGTCTACTAGCTCTGTTTATTAACAGAATTGCTGATCACAGAATAAACACATGTACACTTGAGTATTTATCGTGAAACATGTTTCCAAAGCAGGTTTCTAATTTGCATTTCCACCATGGCTATGGGAAAGCTTGCATTCACATACATGTAATGAGCTCTAAGTTTTAATGTTCCTGCTTCTCTGAGCTTTTTTTTTATTACCCCACTTTTATTGGAGTATTCCTATTGTTTTCCATAAACCTTCAATGAAGTAAAGATGGCACCTCTGTCATGTGTACATCAAATGTATGACTGTATTTTGTGTGTGTGTGTGTGTGTGTGTGTGTGTGTGTGTGCGTGTATGTGTATGTGTTTTTATGATAGCTATGTCAAACAGATATAAATGATTTTGAAGGACTTATGCCTCCACCCCATTAAACTAGGTAATTATGCTAATCTTATTATAGGATGTAAATTTCTTATCAACAGCCTTACCTGTCAGTACTCAATGTTGTCATGTGAAACATCACTTAAATGTAGTATTGATTTAAGAAAATACTCATTTCTAGGACACGATCTTGCAAACTCATTGATGTCTTTGAGTTTTCTTCTAAAAGTATTTTCATTGTGCAACATGTTATAAGTAGAAAATGGTCTCTGAATATCCACACTCTTCATGGAACTGTCCATTCAGAAAATGCTTTTACTGAAACTATGGATAATGTTTTCATTTGTTTTCTGCTTTCCAGTGCTTTTTCCAAGGCCAGGTCTCGCTGTATAGCAGAGGCTGCCCTGCAGTTCACTAGGTAATCAAGGCTGGCCTTGAACCTTTGAAAATCCTCCACCACAGCTGGTCAACTGCTTGGGTCACAAGTCAGCAAACTTTATTAATTTTAATACTTTGAATACCGTCAAAATCTTAAACATCCTATATTAAAAGATAAATTAATATATCAATCAATATTAAAAAAAAAAAAAGAAAGAAAATACTACCAAGAAGAAACCCCTACCTTCACTCTACATGGGCACAAGGTCAAAACATAGAAAACCGTTTTTTATAAGAAATGAAGAAGAAAAAAATCAGAGATCTCTGCAAATGGGGTTTTAAACAGCAGAACCAGAGCAACCCAGATCTAACTAGCAGGTAGAAGAGACTTGTGTGAAGGGGTGCTTTAGTTTCTTCTGATACTGCTCTGAGCCATGAAAAGCCACAGGTGCATAACTGTGCATAACTCGAGCTGCTCTGCGTACCCAGTACTTTATTAACTATGCCTCATCCTATTACTGCAGGTCCAACTTACTGCAGTTCTGATACTAGATGAAGCCAACCTCCACTAGCATACCTGTGCTACAAATGCATCATGGCGAGCCAGTGGGAAATCCAGTAAAACTAATCTTCAGTCCAAAATGGTCACATAGCTGGAGAATACTAAAAAGTTCAAAAGAAGCAAAGCTACATATAGTAATGATGAAGACCTCAGACCTACAAGAGATCATGAACTCTGAAGCTTACAAGGAAAGCAATGAAGCCTTAAAATATTCCAACGTGTTTAGTTCTTTAATTTTGAGTGCAATTATGGCACATGTTCAGTTGCCTGTGAACAACTCTACACTTAAACAAATGAAATTCTCTCTGTGTGTTTATTTTCAGTTACTTATTTTTCAAAATTATCCGAAGACAATGATATTGCCCAGGAGTTGCTCCATTATCCACTGAGAATATCACCATTTCAGTCATTGCACAGAAAACCTGCATCATTCGTGGCACAGTGCCAAAGGCAAGTATGCTGCAGGATACGGGCTATCCATACATGTCTCCCCACTATTCATCTGACATTTAGGTAAATGAAAATACATTCGGAGAGTGATTAAATGGATGCTGACAGGCAGTATCTATTTGGCACAGAAAATTGGAAAGGTAATTATAATAGAAAACAAACAAACAAAACTCCAGTCAAGGTGCATATTAAGCTTCCCTAATTTAGGTGTTCTATCCTCAGCTTTAAGGAAATCTGACACCCTGCTGTTGCCAGATTATTGTATCTTGTAACTTTGTGTGTGTGTGTGTGTGTGTGTGTGTGTGTGTGTGTGTGTGTGTGTTTATACTAATTTTGCATCGGCGATTCCCTAAGGGAAATAAAGCAATGCTTACAAATGCCACCCTAAGTGCCTGACTACAGCCCAGATGGATCAGCCTCCTATGATAATGTCATTCTCATGAAGGCAAAAGCCACTTCCTGCAGAGAAAAGTGAGGCAAAAATTGAATATTGCTCTTTCAACATTTAAGGGCTGCTGTGATTCTGAGGGACCATAAACTTTCACTACAAAGGACCTCCACACTTGAAAGTATTACTCAAAGAGAAATTTTGGACACAAGCTCCAGAATTCACTATTTGAATACTAAAGACATGGTATGAGTCTGAATCATTAAACAAAGAGGCAAATTTAGTGAATCAAAATACTTAACATCTGGTTTTAAAAGAGGATTGCAATTATTCAAATGGCCAAAAAGCATTTTCAGAAGTTCTTTGGCAGGACTTTTTTGAACCTTGAGAAGACTAATGATCAGCATCTTTGAAGCTGGATAAGGTGTAAAGGGTTCCATTCTCCCTGTGGTCTAACTTGGATCCTCAGGAAGAAAGGAGAAGAAGTTGGAGAGATGGTTCAGTGCTTAAGAGTGGGCACTGATTTTGCAGAGACCCCAAGACTGGTTCTCAGTAGGCAGGACAGGTGTATCCAAACAACTGACAATCCTAATTGTGGGCAGATCCAATGTCTAGGGCCTCCAAAAACACATGCACAATGTGCACACAGCCACACACACACACACACGCACTACATGCAACACATGCATGCACTACACACACATACACACATCAAATAAATAAGAAATAAATGTAATCTTAACATTTAAAACAAGTTAATGCTATCTGGGAAGATTGTGTTATGTAGGCCCTCATATTTGAGATAATTAATGATAATTTTAAAAACCAATGCCTAACTTCTCAGTTTCTAAGGGGGGGAAAAGTTGAACTTCCAGGAGCTGCACCTAGAGACTTCCAGGAGCTGCAAGTGCTGCTTTCCCAGTTCTCAGCTTACACTCCTTCTCTCTGGCTCATCAGGGCATCTGCGGCTGTTGCTCAAAAATCCCCTATGTGCATTTTTCCAATGCAGTAAAAAACTCAATGATAATAAGTCACAACAACGAAACTAAACAACACAATATAAACACACATTGTAGGTGATTAGTTGCCAGAATAAGAGGAATGTTAGAGGGAGAAAATTATCCAAAGAAAAAATATTTGAAGAATGCCAATTGTATCTGAATGTCAGTTCAATGAACAGAAGCATAGTCAAATAACTTTACTCTAAACTACGGATTTCATTACAGGGAGTGGACACTCATCAACAAGGACCAAAGTGATGTTCTGGCAGAGCAATCACTTTAGAAAATCAAGAATGAAGTATGGAGTGATGCTAGGGGCTGTGAGAAGAAAATAAGAGATTTGATGAAAAATACTGTAGAACTAATGCAGACATATTAGCAATCCTAAGAACATAAAGATCAGATAAAAGAAAATTTAAAATTGAACCATGAGAGAACAAAGGAGAAATAACTGAGTATTAAGCCTTACCTAGAAACTTCATAAACAGTAGTCATTTTACTGTCTAAAGCAATAACAAACATTAAAATAAATCAAAAAATAACACCTATAGCATTTATAAATATTAAAAAGGCAAAAAACCCCAACCTGGTAAATAGCAAGATAAGTGAAGACAGCCAAACTATTTTATTAAAATTATCAAACAATATCTGAAACAAATAGGTAAGTAATTAAATGTGAAGAAGCGGTATCATAAAAATAATAATTCCCCCCTACTTAATATGTACACTTAACAGAATTGTAGATGGAATACCAACAAGACTTTAAATAGAACTGAATTGAACAATTTGTTATTTACAATAAGTATAGTAGCCAGTCAATACTCAGTAAAAATCATGAAGTACTTGAACAGTGACATGTTTGCAAACACAGGAGCAGTGCATTATTACAGAACTGGTAGGTACCTAGATCAGTGGGGACGAGAGCCTGGATTGGGTCTCACAAGACATACATACACATATGTACATGCATAGGTATTTAGATAAGTAAAGAAGAAATAGACCATTAAATAAATATGCTAGCATACCTCTCTAAAAATAAAAAAAAAAAAACTACCCTCATCTAAAATCACATGCAAATTACAAATGCTATGTAAATTATTCACTTACTTAAAACAAAAGACAGAATATATGGGAAAGTACAAGAAAATCTAGTTAAAATAGGATTTCCATAATTATATATTTACATATTCACACACATATTTATCTATATATATATGAAGGATGTAAGCCTTAATGAAGCAATTTCTCAATAAGAAAACAATAACATTAAAACTAGTTTTTAAAACCAACGATAGAGCAAAAGTTGTCTAAAATAATACAAAAATATTAAAATTAATAAAAAGTAAAGAACTCAATAGAAATAAGATAAAGATCTATGAAATCACAAACCATAGATAAAAAATATTAATTTTACCAATATTGCTAAAAAAAAACAAACAAAACTCAATGAAATATAAGGCTTCTAAAAATTAAAAAATTGTCGCAGAATCTATGACAAAAAGATACATTAACACATTAAAAG
Organism: Uromys caudimaculatus; assembly: GCA_028551405.1. Classification (NCBI taxonomy): domain Eukaryota; kingdom Metazoa; phylum Chordata; class Mammalia; order Rodentia; family Muridae; genus Uromys; species Uromys caudimaculatus. The sequence goes on along the minus strand of CM052707.1, from coordinate 13,183,364 downwards.
AAATGTGATTGTGGCTGTCCACTTGAAACTGACTGGAATGCCAGCATTTTGTAGGACATTCATTCCTTGGCATGTGCCCATGAGCCCCAGCTCATCAGTATTTGCATACAGAAGAACCATTGGTTTTATGTTCATTTTGAACAAAAATTAACACAGAAACACCAATCTGTTAAACAAGTGTCCTTATTCAGAGATGTGTCTGGGGGGTAAAGACCCATCACACAGCAAATCACTTACCAATAAAAGAAATGAGTTAATGCTTCGCTGCTTGAAAGAGCAAACCTCAACACTCTATCATCAAATCAAAGACAAATATGTAAACACCACCATATTAACACTTTAATAATTTCAAATACACACGATAAACTAAAAATAGCACAAACATTTGTCTATATAGTATCATAGAAATGAACTATGGAAGTGTTACTTTAGATATCATCAAATTATTCTGCATATAAAAGTGGTCAAATGATATTTTGTGTGGAAGATGAAGAACAGAGGCAAAAGATGAGACCTGCAAACTATATAAAATTATGCAAAATTACATACGCTAACATAATTGCATGTGGATACATTAAGGACCATCAAGAAGTAGGCATTTATGGGCCTGGAGAGATGGCTCAGCATTAAATAGCACCGGCTGCTGTTGCAGAGGACTCTGGTCAGTTCCCAGCACCCACATAGCAGCTCACAAATACCAGTAACTCCAGTTTTAGGGGAATGCAGCAACCTCTTTTGGCTTCTATGGGCATCAGGTATAACCAAGCAAAACACATACAATAAAAAAAAAATTTTTTTTAAGTGATAATTTTTAACAGGGTTTTTAAGAGCGTTTTTCTATTATTCCACAACTAGGAAAGTTCCTCTGGTATGCCTAGGAAATATCTACAAGGCAGAGAATCCATAAGCTTCGGTTGTAAATGGTTGCACCTCATACCCAAGTCCTCCTATAACTGGAGGTGAAAGGCTCATTGTATTTCTTGCTTTTTTTATTCCCAGAGTTTACAGAATCTACTTTAAAAGTTGTTTTCAGGCACAAAGCACAAAAGGAATGGACGGACGTTCCTGGCAGGGGCCGCACTGTACCTGCAGTAACACTAAACGGTGAGTTACAGTCTCCACATACAGCAGCTATTATTATCTCAGTTGAAATGTATGTGAAAGTTTGTTTTTATGCTAGATACACCTAGTTCCAAATCCAACTTGATCTAAAATAGCTTGTTTCCATTGATTGAGTGCAAGCACTCCGTAAACAGTAAATATTCAACACCTTTACATGTAGCAGAATATTTTACAAATAGTTTCTGTCACCTTAAGAGTCTTGGATGAGGTCCTAAAATTGAGGACAGCAAGTGACAAATGTTCACATCTTCTAAAAGGAGGTGCCAGACACTCTTCCACAGGCCAGCTAAGATATAAGATAAATCTATCTATGATCTTACAGCCTTCTCTGTCTTCCATCACCAGCTGTAGATGTAATGAATATAAAAAAGGTAAGGGAGCTTTTTAGAAAAGCGGCTAGCCTGGGAGAGGGAGTGTCAAGCATTTCATCTCCTCCTTTCACACAGTGTTCAAGAGACATCCCATTGCAGAAAGATCAGCTATTGACACTAGAAACACAGGGCAGTGTGCCCAGGATACCAGGCAGAAAGATGCCTGAGTCCCTTTGCTTCTCTGCCTTAGCCTCATGTCAAAGCTGGGAGGGAGAGAGCAAGAAGATACAGACATGGAACTTGTCAGTGCACATCTGCCCAGCCTTTGCTCTGGGGATTCCTGGCAAACCGGGAACTGAATGCCTTAAACAGTGTTGAAAGTTATGCTGTGTAATGTATTTTTAATATCAGAAAATGATGGTCCTAATAACCCATCCATATTTTAACATTATTTTTTCAAAAGCTGAGATTTTTTTCCCCAGGGGGCTAGGAGGAGAGAAGTTCCAGCCATTGGAGAACAGTGGCAAAAGGAAGGACAAACCTGATTGTCCTGGCTATTCCAAACTGTCACCTAACATCTTCCCTGTCTGATCTGATGTTGCACAGTAGGCTCACTCTTGAATATTTTTGCAATATTCTAGTTTTACCTTTTATGACCCCATGTCTATAGTGCTTCTCATACTGTCTTTGAACAAATTAGTCTTTTCTTCCCATGGCTTTTAAGCACAAGCAGTCACACAGCATAGTAGCCTCAAGTGTGGTCTCCTCCCCACCCCACACCACACACCCCCTTGAAACAGTGAGGTACTTCAAGGTGTCAGTGATGTGTTGCTCCTTTTTCATTCCCAGAGTTTACCACAGTCTCTCACTCAAAACAAACCCTCAGCATTAGCTGAGTGACTTGCTAGGAAATGAACTGTTGAGTCCCCTCAGACTCCAGGGCCAGCCAATACCTGCTGCGACCTATAACTCTGTGAGTTAGATCTAGAGAACAGTCATAGACAGAAGAGTGTATCTCATGTTGTCCTGGAGACACACCAGAGGAGAGCCAAACCCATGCTGCCTGAGCCAGAAAAAGAGAGGCACAAGTAGAGTCCTGTCTGTATGACTGGGGAAGGACGTGGGAATGGGAGTTAAAGATACTAAATCCTTGCCTAAAGTATTATAAATAAAGCTTACAATACTGTAACATGAATCCAAGTTTAGGAATTGTATGGCAATCCTTAACTGAGAGCAGCAAACACGTAGGATTGGAGAAACTTGAGTTTCCCTTTCTAAAAGAAGATATAGACAGAGGTAGAAACCAAAGGAGCAGGTAAAGCAGCCTAGAAGGGAGCACCCGAAAGCTTTGCAGGCTTCCTGTGCTGAGAGTGTGTGTTATGTCTTTGTAACCAGTGTTGTTGTTTTAGGAGTAGTTGTTGTTATTGCTGTTGCTGTTTTAAATGGTACATCCAGTTTCAACCTAAGTTTACAGGCATATTCATAACCCAGGAAGGTCAAAATGTCCCTCACTTGGGCTAAGTTTGAGACAGAGTTCTCTCACTACATATCTGGACTATTACACTTACTCTAAAAAAAAAAACCAAGCAAACAACCAACAACAACAACAACAACAACAAACCTTGCTATTCTTTAGCTACCACTTTGAAGTAAATGTCCTCCCAAACTTTTTCCAGCTTTGTCATCCAGTCTTTCTAAGGACCTGGAGCCATTCATCTGAAACACAGTGATGAAGGAATACAGGCGGTTCATTCATATCACAGTCTCTGGTGGAGAGGAGGAGCTAAACCGTAGCACTGAACCACCCTGTCCCTAAAAGTCGCCAGCATTTCATCAACGCCATCCCTGTGTTTATGAAAACTGGGTTTTGCTTCAGTAGAGTTGAGGTCAATTTCTTTCCACTATCTCAGCATTACTGATTAAAGTCAGCATGACCTATTTAACCCCATCTAGTCCAAATTTTCTTTGATGTCCTTCATAGTATGTCAAACTATGGCACAGGGTGAGAATAGTTGTCTTTAGTATAAATAGACAAATATGCATGTGTATGTAGACACACATATGCATACATACATATATAAACACATACACACACACACACACACACACACACACATACACAAAATGCAATTTCATGATATAATATACCAACTGTTCCCAATGAAGGTCAATTTTGCTTCACTGAAAAATATTGGTAAAGTCTGGGGACCTTCTTGGTTATCACTTCTAGGGAAAGAGCTCAGAGGGTTTGCATGACCTCACTCATCAAGCCCCCTAAGCTGAATGTCTGACAGTTTTATAAGTCTTGTCTCTTTTAGTCTTTGCTAGCTATCCTGTGCTTAAAAATGATGTTTTCATTGTGGTAGGAAGAGGGAGGTCTAAGGAACCCTGGAGGGTAATGGCAGTTCCCTGGATTCCTATTTAGATGGCTTTGTTTTACATTCATCATTTAATAAAAGTCATGCTCTGTTAAAAAAAATCAGGGTTAGGGTTAGGGTTAGGATAATAAAGGCCAGGGATACTAAGAATTTTAGAGCTCTCAGAGAAGCCCCTTCACCACACAGCATCATGGCTTAACATTTTAAAAATGGCATGGTAAAGGAAGCCTTTTTAAAGAATATGGATCCTAAGAGTAGCTGCAGGTATGAACCTTTTCTATAAATACATAAATTAGATTCCCCAGAGCACTCTTTTCTTGGAATTAACCCAGCCAGGAAAATAAGGTTATGCCAAACAGCCTGCAGTAAACCAGACTCTATCTCCTAGAATAACGGAGTCAGGAATCCACAGAGAAACATTTACATATCTCATAAGAAAGCCCCATTGAGAAATGTGAACAGAAGCAGTACAGTTTGTCACACATGATATGCTACATCATACATATTTTGAAAAAGAAAAATAAAAGAATCTATAAATTGACACATAGATAAATAAATACGGTCTAATGAAATCTCAAGCTTACTATCTGATATTATCTATGCCACGCTAACACATTCAACACCATGGTTCCTTTATGGAAAACTTAAGATGCATATAATCCAATTTGTTGCTGTGCTATGTCACCTTGCACTCCTAATTCACATGAAGATATCTTCTAATAAGAATATGACTAAATGTTTAATTAGCCTGCGTTGACTATGGACCTGCCTCTTTGCCGTTGTCTGGTTTAGAATCTCATCTCCACTAACTTATGCATGCACTGAAAGCTCTAATCAGCCTAACATGGCGCCTCACCACCACCCAATATCTACATGCAAGCAATAGCTTTTACCTAGTGCCTCCTTGGACAAAAAATAACTATTACGAATTTGCAAATGCCCCCTCAGTATCTGGCAACTTATCATAAGAAGATTTCTTTTTCATTTGCTCAGAAACACAGTTATTTCAGCAATAACAAAGACTAAATCAATGTAATTCATTTGTGGTGCAAAGATTTCATTTCATTTGGTCAATGAAATAACACGAAACAAAAATCCACTTCTCTTCATTTACATAAAGCTTGAAAACTTCTATCAGCGAGAGGCAGCTTAGGAAAACGTGAATAGATTAGGTGCAAATAAATCTGTCTTAGTTCATAATGGAATGATCTAATGACTTTTCATTCACTATGTATCAAGCAGTAGCCGGCAAATATCACACCTTATTTTTATTTGTTCCATATTTAGGGCTTATATAGGTTATGTTTGGCTTATGCTTCTGCAGCGATATACTCAAGATCACTTGCGTATCAAGAGCTATCGTACATGAGAAGTAAATGTGTGTCTGGCTCCTCTTTAATCTACACCCAATAAGCCACAACCAAGTGTTGGGAGACCCTTTCTAGAATAGACTGACACCAATGTAAGTAGAAAAGAGATGTTACCCATGGACTGGAAGCCAGGATAGCTCCTGAAGGGCCTTGGTCCTGTGTCCAGTGTGTGTTTTCATTTTATGCTCTAAAGCCAAAAGGTATGATGGGGAAAGCAAACAATATTTTGTAGAAGTGTATGTGGCAGTCAGCAGGCTGTTAAAGGTAACTACTCACTGTTTGAACTATTCCCACAGGTCATTGTGTTTTGGGTAACAAGTGAAGTCATGTTTGGCAAATACATAGTACCAGCAGTGCTTTACATAAATCACTGATTAATCAATAAATCACTATCTGATAATTGCTCATTTCTACTTTATTCTACTTCACAACTCAGTAAAAACCAATGTTTTTAAGTCACCAGAGAATATGCATTTAAATTTATAAAATAGGCTTAAGTCCAAATTTTCTAACACAATTTTCAGTTTAGACAGACTTGTCAGTTCCAAACTGAATGCAACTTGGGTTCTGAAATCCTGAGAAACGAATATCTTATCTCTTTCTGTTTCTCCATAAAGCAGGATTACATTCACATTTTCAAATTTTGTTCTCATCTTATGAGTTCCACCGGGTGTGTTTTGGTTCGTTCGGCCTGCCATTCCCACTTTAACTTTCTTTTATGTTCATTTTTCAATTCTATCCAAAAATTTCAAGTTAAGGAATAAAATCCCCAAAATGCCAGCTTTCCCCAGTGGCCTTTGAAGAGGAGAGACTAGATGAAACTGCTAGCAATAGATCAGAGCATGAAGTTAAGAACTTTACAATCATGGGAGAAATACAGAGACTAGTAACTCAGCAGAGTGAGCCTTACAATAACTATCAAAGGAAAGAACATGGTCTGCTTAACTCTCTGTCTAAAAGATAAATTCTTACTGTCTGGAAATCCTTTGCAGATGAGTCTAAAAAGGACTTGTCAATAAACGAGCACCAGCCCCTGATTCCAAGGTAACGAGACTTGGCATTATTCATTGAATGATATTACAGATAGTTTGCATCAGAAATTCTCAACTTTGAGAGTATCTTAGAATAACTTATCCAACATTTTAGCACACCAATGCTCAGACTGTCACTATGTTCTTTAAATCAGAATATCCAGTCTGCCACCCAACCATAGGTATTTATTTTTATTAATTTTTACTTTTGTTGTTCTTTATTTGTGGGATTATACTTTGATTATCTTTTGTCCTTCCCTTCTTTTCCCTCCCTCTAAGTACTCCCATATACTTATTCCTGCTCTTCTTCAAATTCATGGACTCTTTGTTGATGCATTGCTATTTTTTGATGCTCTCCCAGGTAAGAAATGGGAAACTTTGTTTTTTATGCTATAATGGTTAATATCGGCTATCAATTTGGTGGGACCTAGACTCATGGAAAAGACTAGCTTTCAGGAATCTCTGTGAGGGACTTTATTAGGTTAACTGAAGTGGGAGGATCCACTCCAGATGTTGCTGACACCATTCCATGGGCTGGAGTCTGGACAAACAGGGGAAAGCAAGCTGAGTAGAGGCATTCGCCACTCCTTGTTTATTGACTATGGACTGGCTGTCATGTGATCAGATACCTCACTGTCCTTTAGTTACACCAGCTCTACCATGATGGTCTGTATGTCTTTAAACTCTTAGGAAAAACAAAACTTCCCTTTCATCACAACGGGAAAAACAATGAACATACATGGTTACTGAATAATAATAGTTAGAAGGAATTAAATGGAACATTTAGATTTTATGTCAGTTGATTTTGACTGTCAACAGGACCCTACCTAGAATCACCAGGGAAATGAATCTTAATGAGGAATTATGTAGATCATGTTGGCTTGTGGGGAAGTCATCTTGACTCATGATTGATCTGGAAACAGCCAGATGCATATGAAAGACACCATTTTGTGGAGTGGGCCCTGAAGTCTATGAATGAAGAGAGTTCAATGAGTACAGGTGAAAATGAGCAAACAGACAGGATTATTTATTCTTTCTCTGCTACGGACTGTGAATATGATGCTTAAGCTCCTGCCTTGACTTCCCTCAATAATGGGCTGTAACCTGGAATTAATTTCAATCTAAATGATTGAAACAAACAAACAAACATACAAAAACAAAAATCCTTGCTTTTCTTAGATTATTTGCAACAGCAACAAAAATAAAATGAAACTAGAACAGATACAGGTGCCAATAGTGACAGGTCACTGTTATGAACTTCACTGTGTTGTCTCTGGAAAGAATGTTGGATTCTTTAGAACTTTTGTCTGGAAAAGGCCTTGAGTGCTCAGAACTTCAGGCAGCTATTTTAACCAAACCTTGGAAGCCTGGAGTTCTAAGAATGACAGGAACAATGGAGGCCCAGATCACATTTCAGAGAGGAGCAATGACTTTATTGCAATTCTATTTATTTCCCCTAAAGTAAGACAGATGTATTAAATTTATCATGAAAGTATAATTTTAAAAATCTCTGATAATAATGGGTTGGTGATTTAATCATTGAAAATACTTACAATAATTTCTATGTATATAGCAACTAGGCTTGGCTCCAATATAACAATTTAAAAGACCTCATTTTATTTACATAAAGCCCAGATGACTGATATATGAATCAGGGCATAGGTATGACCCACATCTGTATGCTCATCATACACAAGACATTATTGAACATTAAGATGATTTCATGTTCTGAATTAAATCCCATTTATTCATATAATTTTTTCAGAATGTCCTGATTGGTTGATAACCTTTTTTCTAAATTTGTAGAAGGCTATGACCTTTTTTGATCTTGTTCAGGCAGATGTAAAAAATCAGGAAAGAAAAGTAAAGGATAGCCATTGACCATGCCCTTACTTTTCCTTTCTTGTTATATTCTCTTCTTCACATCACTGTCATCAATTTTATACTTGTCATGATTCCCAAAGCGTAATCTCTAATGGACAATTCAAAAAAGTATCTGAACGAAGTACCCATTTTGACTGTTTCAATTCTTGATTACTTTATACATTTCTTTAAAAAGAGAAGTTATGCTCATTATACCTTAATAAAAGTATAAGAGAGATCCAGGTGTGGTAGCACCTAAAAACAGGAGAGTAAGGCAGGAAGGTCACCAGTTGGAACTTGTCTCAAAAAAACTTTTAAAAAGGAAAAGATAAAAAGAAAACACTACATGACAATTTCACTCATAAGTCAACAAGGTTTGTAATACCTTAACACAATATTTAATCAGACTTGTGCATGATCATATGAAGAAGGCTTCAAATTGATCATAAAGTGATTAGTTATTGAAGACGTTTCTACACCAGCATTGTACATAGGACCTTCTGGCACTGTGAATGTAGGGAGGACGCTTCCAGTTCAGTTTAAGCTTGATTTTTCTATGTTCTATGACCTAAGTATCTTCAGAGATGGGGTCTTGCCACCAAGTTGAAGTGGACAACTTAGAAGAATGGTAATAGCTTTTATTATTTGGAGTCTTGTGGAGATAATATCCTACATTGTCCAATAAGATTTTCTTTTAGTAACCTATGCTTTCTTGTAAAAACACTGTCTGTGCAAGAAGGAAATATATACCTAGCACTTACTGTAATCCTAGATAAGACCCCATAGTTGGGAAAGTCATAGGCCATAGTGGAGAGCCTACTACTACTGCTTTGCTAACTGAGCATATTACTAAAGTGTCTTCAAAATATTTATGCTTATGTCTAAAGTTTAGTGTTTCACTAAGACTTCATCAAAGAAGCTTCTCATTCCAATGAGTGGTGGTTGATACAGACTTATAACTGATCAAAACATTAAGAATAACTGAAGGGAACCACTCAGTTCTGCTCTAAATAAGACATCTGTCTTGTCCAGTTGAAGGCTCAGGGAATATCATGGAAGAGGGGCATATAAGAGCTAGAGAGCTAGAGTAAGAATATACAAGCTAAAGAATGGAAAAATATGGGGCAAAGGAAGAAAAAGAGAGGGAGGGAGAGAGGAGGGAGAGAAGGAGGAAGGGAGAGAAGGGAAGGGAGGGAGGGAAGAAGGAAGGAAAGGCAAAGAAAAGGAAAGGAAAAAATCTCCGAATCTCAGAATGTTATATGGATATTGTACTCATGGAATCACTTCTACTGAGGTTACCTCCACAAAAGGAACACACAAATTATACCCATCAACATCACAGAGAAAGACAGAGTCCTTGAGGACCCATCTCTCTCTGAGGGAATAATGTCAGTTAATGTTTGCTGGAGGAGGGGATGGCCCTCTCTTTAATGGTGTAGCCACTGACAAGTTGCTCCAATAAGTAACCATTCCTCCATGCTCATGTAAACAATTCTAACTAAATTCAGTGGTTACACATATTATAATAGAAAGATGAATCAGAAAGAAAGATCTCAACAGGAAGGGAAGATGCAAGAGGGTAAAAGAGGATGAAGATATTTGTTAGTCATTGTATACATATATGAAGTCATCAATGATTTAAAATATATTAAAAAGGAAAAACAAAATTCTTGAATAATTTTTAAATTTTCACGTAGTATATATTATAAAACTTTAAATGTTTCTAGGAATTTGTAGTAAACTTCATTTGATATAGTATGTGGCTGAAATATTATTTACATGAAAGAGCATTTCAGTAGCTTTAGAATCTTATGAAAAACTATGCTATACTATCTTCGATGTGCTAGAGACTCTTCCAGATTATAAGAGCACACAAGGGAAAAAGACAATGACTGAGTTTATTTGGACTGCCATAACAAAATATCATAAACTGAGAAACATATAAACAATTTATTGGGAAATTTGCTTCTCAAGGATGGGGGTAGGAAGGTGGTGGTAGGAATTCGAAAATGAAAATACCAGCATATGAGGCCTCCAGAGGGAACCTGTTTTGTGGTTCATAGATCTCTGGAGTTTCTTTTACAAGATCACTAATTCATTTCTATCCTTATAACCTAATCAACTTCTTAAGACCCCCCCAACTCCATTACACTAGGAGCCAATATGTCACACAGGGACTTGGGGATGCATAAATGTTTGTAGTAAAGGAATAAAAGTTCTTCTCTGTGGAATTTAGATATAAAGCAAGCAAAACAGACAGCAGAAAATAACTAAGTGAAAATATCGGCAATTCTGGTCTTAAAGAAAGGAAAATGTTTCTGGACTTCTGCTCTCTTAAAAATGACAAGTTATATGCTCTGGTCTATATCTCTACCTGCAATCACGGATCTGCACTCCTTTGCAACCATGGACAACAAGCTCTGCCTGCTGTCACCTAGGATAGCCAGTCCAAGAGGCCTATTACCATCAGGTTCTAGGAGGCCAGCCAACACGTGAGACAACCAGATGACTAAAGGCAAGTGCAGGAACACAATCAACAAAAGCGATTACAATATGGCACCACCAGAAACCAGCTCTCCTACTACAGCAAGCCCTGGATATCTTAACACACCTGAAAAGCAAGAGTATGGCTTTAAATCTCGTAATGATGATAGAGACCTTTAAAGAAGAAATAAATAAATCCCTTAAAGAAATATAGGAAAATAGACCCAAGCTGATGAAGAAAATTAATAGATCTCTTCAATGAAAATGGAAGCAATAAAAAGAAACACACACACACACACACACACACACAAACACACACACACATACACACACGGAGACAATCATGGAGATGAAAAACCTAGGAAAGAGAATAGAAAATATATAAATCTTTCATATATATATACTTTCTTCTCAGCACTTCATGGAACCTTCTCCAAAACTGACCAAATAGTCACTAGTCACAAAACATGTCTCAACAGCTAAACGAAGATTTAAATAACCCCTTGTATCTTATCAGATCACAATAGATTAAAGCTGATTTCAACAACAGAAACAACAACCTACAATTTCATAGAAACTGAACAACTCTATACACAATGACCACGGAGTCAAGAAATAATAAAGAAAGCAAAGACTTTCTAGAATTCAATGAAAATGAAGGAACAACAAACCCAAATTTATGGGACACAGTGAAAAGAGTGCTAAGAGGAAAGTTCATAGTACTAAGTGCTGACCTAAAGAAATTGGAGAGATCACATAACAACAATTTAACAGCACACTTGAAAGTTCTAAAACAAAAAAGAAGCAAACACACTCAAGTGAAGTAGACAGCAGGAAATAATCAAACTCAGGGCTAAAAAAAACATCCATTAAACAAAGAGAACAATAGACAGAATCAACAAAACCAAGAGCTGATCCTTTGAAAAAAACAAACCCTTAGGCAAACTAACTAAAAGGCAGAGAGACAGTATCCAAATTTTAAAAATCAGAGATGACAAGAGAGACATAAGAACAGATACTGTGGAAATTCAAAATATCATTAGGCCTTACTTCAAAAGTTTGTACTCCACAAAATTCAAAAATCTAAATGAAATGCATGATTTTCTAGACAAACACCAATTACCAAAGTTAAATCAAGACCAGGTAAACTATTTAACCACGACTATAACCCCTAAAGAAGTAGAAGTACTCATTAAAAGTCTTGCAACCAAAAAGGCCTAGGGCAAGACAGTTTTAGTGCAGAATTTGACCAGACTTTCAAAGAACAGCTAATACCAATATTCCTCAAACTATTCCACAAAATAGAGACATAAGGAACACTGTTTAACTGATTCTATGAAGCCACAGTCAGCCTGATACCTAAACCACACAAAGATTCCACAAAGAAAGAATTTCAGAGCAATTTCTCTTATGAACTTTGATGCAAAAATACTCAATACTTGCAAACCAAATCAAAACAAGATACAGCAAGCCAATAGCCAACATAAATTATATATAAAATAAATATAAATAAATACAATAGTATACATAGTCAGCCACAAAAATTCTACCAGAGAACTCCTATATCTGATAAATACCTTCAGCAAAGTGGTTGGATTAAAAAAAAAAAACTCAGAAAAATCAGTAGCCCTCCTTTATACAATCTATAAACAGGCAGAGAAAGAATTGATGGAAACAATGACCTTCACAATAGTCATAAATAATATAAAATACCTTGGTGTAATTCTAACCAAGCAAGGGAAAGATCTGTATGACAAGAACTTTAAATCTCTGAAAAAATAAATTGAAGACATCAGAAGATGGAAAGATCTCCCCTATTCATGGATCAGTAGGATTAACATAGTGAAAACAATTATCTTACAAAAAAATATCTACCAATTCAATATAATTCCCATCAAAATTCCAACACAGTTTTTTACAGATCTTAAAAGAGCAATTCTCAATTTTATATGGCAAAAAAAACAGTATAGTTAAAACACTACTTAACAATGAAAGAACTTCTGGAGATATCATTATCCCTGATCTCAAGATGTACCATAGACCAATAGTAATAAAACCTGCAAGCAGACAGGTGGATCAATGGAATGGAATCAAAGACCCAGGAATAAATCTACACACCTATGGACACTTGAGTTTTGACAAAAAAAAAAAGCCAATGCATACAATGGAAAAAAAGAAAACATCTTCAACAAATGGTGCTGGTCCAACTGGATGTCTACATGTAGAAGAATGCAAATTGATTCATATATATCACCCTATAAAACCCTCAAGTCCATGTAGATCAAAGAACATAATGCCAGATGGAATAAATCTAATAAAAGAAAGTGGCAAATAGCCTTGAATACATTTGTACAAGAGACAATTTCCTGAACAGAACACCGATGGCTCAGGCTCTAAGATCAACAATTGATAAATGAGACCTCTTGAAACTGAAAAGCCTCTGTAAGGCAAAGGACACTGTCAGTAGGACAAAACAGCAGCCTACAGATTGGGAAATGACTTTCACTAACCGTACATCTAACAGAGGTCTAATATCTAAAATGTATAAATAAACCAAGAAGTTAGACACAAACAACCCAAACAACCTAATTTAAAAATGGGATATAAAGCTGATCAGAGAATTCTCAACAAAGAAATCTTGAATTGCCAAGAAGCACTTAAAGAAGTGTTCAATATCCTTAGTGATCTGGAAGATGCAAATAAAAATGACCCTAAGATTTCATCTTACACCTATCAGAATGGCTAAGATCAAAGTTTCCTGGGACAGTACCTACTGGGGAGGATATGGAGAAAGAGGAACACTCTTCCACTGCTGGTGGGAGGTAAACTTATCTAGAAATCAATCTGGCGGTTTCTCTGAAAATTGGAAAAAGTTCGACCTGAAGACCTAGTTCCTGGGCTTACACCCAAGAGATGCTTTACCATATCAGAAGGACATGTGCTCCATTGTGTTCATAGTAGCTTTATTCGTAATACCCAGACAATGGAAACACCTGAGATGCCCCTCTATCAAAGAATGAATATAGAAAAGGTGATTCATTTACACAGTGGAATACTACTCAGTTATTAAAAGCATGGACATCATAAATTTTTCAGGCAAATGGATGGAACTAGAAAATATGCTGAGTGAGGTAACCCAGACCCCAAAGGTCATGCCTGGTATGTACTCAGTTTTAAGTTGGTATTAGCCATAAAGTACAGGATATCCATGCTATACTCCATAGACCCAAAGGAGCCAAAGGAGAAGGGAAGCCCAAGTAGGGATGCTTGAGTCTCAGAAGGGGGAATACAATAGTCATAGTAGGTAGATGGAGGTGGGGAAATGGGTGGGAGAAGGGATGGAGAGAGAGATGGGGAATGGAATGAAGGTATTCAGGATCAGGTCTGCAGAGAGGCAAGAGAGAGGGCCAGAGGGCCAGAAGAATGAATGGAACTCTGTAGCTCGTGGTGGGAGGGGTTGGAGGCATCTCTAGGACATGCCAGAGACCTGGGATGGGGAACACTCCCAGGAGTCTATGAGGGTGACTTTAGCTGAGCAGTTGGGATATGGAAACTAAAGAAGCCACCTTCTAGAACCACAAAGGACCCCAGTGGAGTAATACCACCACCACCTCAACCACAAAAACTTTGACCCAAAATGTGTCCTGTCTACAAGAAATGCAGGGACAAAGATGGAGAAGTGACTGAAGGAATGGCCAACCAACAACTGGCCCAACTTGAGATCCTCCCATGGGCAGGCACCAAGCCCTGATACTATTAATGTTATTCTGCTATGTTTGTAGGCAGGAGCCTAGTACAACTCTCCTCTGACAAGCTATACCCAGCAGCTGACTGAAACTGATGCAGAGGCCAACAGTCAAACATCGGACGGAGCCTGAGGACTCATTATTTTTTTATTGGTTATTTTAGTTATTTACGTTTCAAATGTTGTCCCCCTTCCAGGTCTCTCCTCTGCAAACCTCCCATCCCATCCTTCTCCCCTTTGCCTCTAAGATGGTGCTTCCCACTCACCCACTCCTACCTCATTGCTCTAGGGGAATCCACACTGGGGAATCAACCCTCCACAGGACCAAGGGCCTTCCTTACCTTTGATGCCAGATAAGGCAATCCTCTGCTATATAGAAGAGTTAGGGGAAGGATTGAGGGCCCTGAAGCAGATAGGAATGCCACATGAAAACCAAGTGTGAACCCATCTGAACCCACTGAGTGTTTTCAGAGACTGAATCACCAATGAAAGAGCATTCATGGGCTGAACCTAGGCCCCACACACATATGTAGCAGTTGTGCAGCTCCATCCTTATGTGGGTTCCCCAATAACTGAAGTGGAAGCTGTCCCTAAAGTGGTTGCCTGCATGCAGAATACATTCCCCTAACTGGATTGCCTTGTCTAACCTCAGTGGGAGAGGATGCACCTGCCTCTCCCCACATTGAACTGATGTGATGTAGCAGTGCCAGGGGAAACCTGGTGAGGAGGAGAGAGGGGGATAGGGAAAGGGGACCATGTGAGGGTAAACCAGGAAGGGGGAGCAGCAATCAAGATGTATAAGGTAAATAAAATAATAATAATAATAATAATAATAATAATAATAATAATAATAATAATTTAAACTAAAAGAAAAGTTAGAAAGGGCAGGTCCTGAGGAAGGTACTTTATGTAAGTGATGATGTTTGATCTGAGACACAAATGGTAAGTAGCAATCAGCAACATGGACATCTCAAGTACATGTGAGTGTGAAGAGAGTAGAAGGTTGTCTTCCTGGAGGTTATGAATTACCTGAGGCAGACATCATCACAAGGTACAAGCAGTGTGATCAAGCCATCCAAATGCCTTGTTGTCAGTTCTTATCTGGAGGCTCCTAGGAGTCTCAGACCATTCTTCCTTTCTCAGAAGCAGAATAGAAGCCAATCCCTTTGTTACATCACTACCATTCAAAAGGAGAATCAACATGACAATGTGTCTCCTAAGTTTCCAAGCAAAGATGAGTTAGAACAGGTAAATAACATGAAAATCTGGGCTGTCGTTTACTTTTATGACAATTTTTTATAGACACCTACAATGACTCTTGACATTCACAATTTCTGCTTTTATTACACTTTATGATAATTTGAAGAGCTGAACTATGTAAGACTGGAACAAGTGCTTGAGTTCATAATTAAAAGCCTTGTCTATGGAAACTTGCTAACATGAGATCTACTACAGCTGCTCAGACCATACTCAGTTTCTTTGGCACAATACATTATGACTTTTGCTGGGTATGCTGGTCTTACCCTAGAATGCTAGCACTTAGGAGGAAGAGGAAGGATGATAGTGAGTTTGAAGCCACCTCTATCACATAGTAAGACCCCAACTGGGAAGGGAATATGAACAATAAATAATCATAATGTGAGTTTAAAAAGAGATGAATCGATCTGTGGGTGGAGACATCTGCCTGGACCACCAGGAGTCCATAGCCAACGAGCGCCAGGAGAAAGCTACCCTCCCAGGAGCATGGAAAAGCCGTGAGTGGGGTTAAGGGGAGCAACACTGCTCACCAAGACCCGCCCGGAACCTGCGGGATACAGGGCCTGAGGTGAACTCAGGGGTAGGAAACCTCTGAACCTTCCGGTTTCCATCTGTGGGTGGAGACCTCTGCCTGGGCCACCAGGGGTCTGTGCCTAGGGACCTCAGCCTGGGCCACAGGGCTCCAGGAGAGAGCGGGTATCCCAGGAGTGCTGACACACCTTTGAGCACAGGCAAAACCACCACTTCTGTTCAAACTCACTGGATCAAGAGGGACCCTTGCAGAGCCATCAGGACATAGGAACCAAGGGACAGCTGGGGACAAAATCCTTCTGATTTCTGTCTGCACCACAGAGCTGTCCCTGTGCCATAGCTCTCCAAACCTAACACCTCCCAGACAGAGCTGGTCTTCAAGGAGTATTGACACAGAGACCTGCTGGAGGGGCAAGCCACAACCAGACAGAGTAAGATTAGCTAACATCAGAGTTAACAAGATGGCAAAAGGCAAGGGTAAGAACATAAGGAACAGAAACCAAGACTACCTGGCATCATCAGAACCCAGCTCTCCCACCACAGCAAGCCCTGGATACCCCAAGACACCAGAAAAGCAAGACTCAGAATTAAAATCATTTCTCATGATGATGATAGAAGACTTTAAGAAAGAAATGAATAACACCCTTAAAGAAATACAAGAGAACAGAGATAAATAAATAGAAGCCTTTAAAGAGGAAACAGAGAAATCCATTAAAGAATTACAGAAAACAAAATCAAACAGGCGGAATAACAAGAAAACACAATCAAACAGACAAAGGAAATGCACAAAACTATCTAGGAGCTAAAGATAGAAACAGAAACAATAAACAAATCACAAAGGGAGACAACCCTGGAGTTAGAAAACTTAGGAAAGAGATCAGGAGTTATTGATGTAAGCATCACCAACAGAATACAAGAGATAGAAGAGAGAATCTGAGTAGCAGAAGATGCCATAGATAACATCAACACAACAGTAAAAGAAAATGCAAAATAAAAAAACCTTCTAACCCAAAACATCCATGAAATCCAGGACACAATAAGAAGACAGAACCTAAAAATAATAGGTATAGAAGAGAGTAAAGATTCCCAACTTAAAGGACCAGTAAATATCTTCAACAAAATTATAGAAGAAAACTTCCCTAACTTAAAGAAAGAAATGAACATAAATATACAAGAAGCTTACAGAACTCCAAACAAATTGGACCAGAAA
>CM052707.1:13148791-13165562 GCA_028551405.1 Uromys caudimaculatus | reverse complement strand
GAGGGAATCTGCAGTCCCATAGAGGGAGCCACAGTGTCAACTGGCCTGACCCTCCCCCCACCCCCACCCCCCACCCCACCCCCCGTCCTCATGGAGGCTGGACCACCAACCAAAGAATACACATTGAGGAACCCATGGCTCGGACCACATATGTGGCAGAGGAGGGCCTTGTTGGCCATCAGGGGGAGGAGAGTCCCCAGTAAAGGAGACTATCAAGGTGGGAATATGGGAGTGGGCGGGCGGGTGTGTGGGAGGTAGAATTCCCTTATAGAGGTGGGGGAGGGGGAGGGATTAGGTCGTTTCCAAAGTGGAGACCTAGAAAGGGGGAAACATTGAAAATGTAAATAAAGTATTAAAAAAAATCAAAAATAAAAAATAAAAAAAAAGAGATGAATCACCTAGCAAGTGTTCAAAAAATAGGTGAGTAGGGGGAAAATGGTATGTAAATATGTACATGCAATTTGAGATTACTCCACTTTTATATATAAAGAACTGAGTAGTAAAGATGAGACTTGAATTATAAACCTTGAAATGGCCTCCTACAAGCTCTTTCTTCTGTCTGTGGTCATCTAAGAAATAGTATTCACCAATTTTCACATCAGTGAAACATTCAATGTTGGAATTGGAAAACCTGAAAGCCCTGACTGAGCCGTGGAGTTCGTTCCCACCAAGCTTCAAGCATGATGTTCCTGAGACATGGAGAAAAAGATGATGAAGGACCTCTCAAGTGCCCCTGGTGAGACTCAGTGTTCTCTATGCATTAGACTATGACTTCCTCCACACTACAGAAGAGAACCTGAAGGTTCACTCTACATTTGAAAAACAAATCCAAAAGACAATGGGATGTCTGTGCTTTACACCCAAGGAAGAAACAGGATTCAGAAAGATGCTAAGAAAGCAGCTTTTACTCAGACTCTCAGGATCACTCTTTGAAAGTCAGATAAGAGAAAGAAGGCTAACTGAATGAGCTTAGCGAGGAAGCTCCTTGCTTGCTTTATGTACGTACACAATTAGCAAAAGCATTGCACATATATACACATGTAATGTTCTGTGACTAAAACCAGTTTGAAAATCATTGAGCCAGTAAAATAAAGGCCTTTGATAAACTGTAAAGTGATTTACCATTGCCATTTTTAAATATCATTGTGGCTGTTTCTTGGTTCCTCTGAAAATTTAAATGCCTACTTTATTGGAAAATTGCTTAATTAGATAATATTTCTCAAGAACAGGCATTATTCCAAGTCAAAGATTCATTTCAGCTTTTACCATTCTGTGCAATAAGCACATTTGAAACATGGTTCCTAAAGGGATTCATTTAGTAGATGGAGCAGAAACAGTTGACTAAACCCTTCCATCACAAATTTAATTCACACAGGGTCAACCCAGTCAGTCCTCTTGAGCAGAGACAAAAAATGCATGCCATCCTGGTCATTTTGATGACATGCAAAAGAATGTTTCCCACTTTACTCTGTTGGGAGTGAGAACCCTAAGGGTCTCAATTCATTTACCGGCACTTGGATATTTATTCCAGGGTCATAGTCAAATACCAAAGGGATACTGAAAATAATTGTTGACAACAGGAATCCAACCTAATCCAGTGTACATTATTGGTCCTAAAATGGTAAACAACTACACAATGCTGTATGCGGTGAAATCAATAGTATAGAACTGTGTAATGCTTCAAATGCTCCAGGTCCAGGTTCAAGTGCTTCACCGTCTCAATCATTCCTAACCATGAAACAATACAGTGAAGACCATGATTCTTCTATCACAACTGTATCAGACATGAAAATGATCATTTTAGTTTTGAAACTATTATACTAAAACAAAACAAAAGGGTGTATTCCAGCCAGGGCCCTGACAATCTCAACTCTACTTTTTGTCCTGAGAACCTTTTCCAGATTCACATCTCACACCTATACCTGGTATACCCTGGGATCTGTCTGAACTGCGTAGACGAGATTCCGGATGAATCTGACAATGTGTGGGGGTTAGAAGTGAAGGACAAATGACCTCAGGGCACTTAATGACTTAGTCTCAGATCTTCCTTGCAGGTTGCCTCTGATTGGCTACATCGCTCAATTGAAAGACGTAACCTTGCTAAGCGATGTAGTTGCCTCCAGATTTGTTCCTTCTCTCTCCCCTGTCCCTAATAACAGCTGACCATAAACTGCTGTAACACCTCTGAAAATAGCTCCTTTTACCAAACTTTTGATTCACCCTTAGAAACTCTAAGCACTGCACAAAATTTTAGTCTAGTTTATAATGGCTATCAAACTAACGGTGCAGTATAGCATCTGTTATCTTCATCTTCCATCCTTGGCAAATTTGGCCCATGAAGCAAATTCTATGACTATATCAGATCTGCCTTAGTAGAGCTTCAATATTGCCATGAATTATGTGCTGATTAGTGTTTGTCAATATGTCATAAGCCAGGGTCATCAGGGAAGAGGAAACTTCAATTGAGAAACATGCCCCCATCAGATTTTCCTGTAGTTGAGTCTGTGGGACATCTTCTAGATTAATGATAGATATGGAGGGAGGGGTGGAGACCACTGTGGGTGGCCTCTCTCAAGGAATCCCACCATAGTGAACTCATTTAATGATCAATGACAACTTCTGCATTTAATACAAAATGTACAGTGAATGTGACTTTTCAGGCTAACTCACAGCTCCTTCCTTGAATTCTCATATTACTCTTTCTTGAAGAAGCCGGTAGTAGTGGGAAGGGGGACTCAATCCCCCAGTCTCTTGGTCTGTGTGATGGAGTACTGAGGGAGGCCTGCTACTGAGAGCCAATGTCCATTGTTCATTAGGTGCTTAAGGTAGCTCATCCCAACCAAGCGAAACATTCAGCTGTGTGAGCCCCAGATGACTCTGCCTGATATCTTCCAAACGATGTGACCCAGCGAGGTCACTCTTAAAAGTAGAGTCACATAAACCATATGAGCTAATACATGTATGCTTACCAATATCTAAGACACTCTTCATTCTGTTTTCCTGTCCTATACAAAGTTTATGGTGTGCGTGTGTGTGTGTGTGTGTGTGTGTGTGTGTGTGTGTGTGTGTGTGTATGTGTATCCATCCATCCGTCCATCTTTCCCCCCTCATTGTTCAAGGAAGCCCTCCATACACAAACAAAAAAAAGTCTATAATATGTACTTATAGATAATAACACATTTTAGAAATACAGTACTCTAAAATCTGTGTCCATACTTGCTTCTGTACACAGAATAAAGAACAACTTATAAAATATCTTTATCTAATAAAGTATTCCCCAAACTAAATCCCACATTCTCAGTTATATTAACATAACTTTATTAATTCACACTCTAATTAGTTTCCATCATCACAGATTATTGCACTTCATTACATTAATGCGAAATACTGGTGACACTGTATTTGTTAGGGAGTACACAGAGCAGCATGTCCAGGGTTAGCCTCTTCTATGCTAAATTACTGAATGGAGTTCCCTTATCTTAACTGGAGGTAAAGAGAGAGTTAGTTAGAAAAGTCGGACAGCTCCCTGGAACATTGCTTAAGTAGAGCAGTGTATTAACAAACATGAGTTTCTGCAGCTGTAAAAAATATCAAGAAGGTATTACTTGTAGCGTTACCGTGAGTCAGAAGGACTGGAGACAAGATGTGCAGTGTATGAATGGTGCCAGAGGCCACAAAACAAATAACACACCCTCATTCTCCATGCCTTTCATCTTATACAAAAATCGTTTTATCACAAAAGTTCCTGTAAACAGCAACACATGATAAAACTTGATAAGATAATTGTTTGCTGATACCACTATATTTTTTAAATCAAAATAATCAAAAAGAATTAAAATTGGTTGTAACAACTTTCTGGGTATATACAGAATGACTATAGGAAAAACTCAATTTTATATCCCAGTGGGCCTGAAAACACAAATTAGTTTTTATTTTATTGTTAATTTTCTGTATAAAATTCAGGGTTCCCAATGAACCTAAAAAAGACTAAGGGCACAAAATTGCATTTAAAATGAAATACTAAAGATGAACAAACTGTATTTCTCCAAGGGACAGTTGTTTTACTCTTCAAATATTTTATTTGTCTTTCAAATTTTACGTATGTGGTAGGGTGTGCGATGTTCTCAGAGATCAGAAGAGGGCGGTGGATTGGCTGGAACCCTTCTACATGGGTGCTGGGAACTGAACGAGAGTCCTCTATGAGGGCAGTACGTGCTCTTAATCAGTGAGACATCTCTTCAGTCCCTTATTTTCCTTTCATTTTTTTCCCCACAAGTCTACCAAACATTTTTTTCAGGACTGTTATATTTATAACAAAATGAAAAAAATTAATTAGACCCAAATGTTTTTTATTCAATCACAAATCACAGCAGAGTTTGATCCAATATAAAATGTTAGAGTTGTGGTTTTAGAATACCAATCTCAAACTGCCTTTCAAGAACCTCCCATGCACACACGCTAATTTGTTCAGTATGTAGGTGCTAGAGCTTTAAGGCACTTAAGAGTTTGCTTGGATTTATTTTCATGTAAGGCTATTATTCATATGCTTACAAATGATTACAGGAATAAAATTAAGGAAACTCACTTTTAACCTTAAATTGCTTTAGAAATTCTTATATTAATTGATTCTATTTATTCTGCTTGTTATATAAAAATTACATCTTTGCTGATCAAGGAATTTGTGACTTACCTAATGATGCAAACTCTCAAATGAGTTGGTTCCTTGGGCAATCCTGTGGATTGGATTCCTTCTTAATGTAATTTCAAGATTGATATATTTGCCCTGAGAAATTACTAATCATTTAATTCTGAGAAATCTTACACACTGGATCACATCCAGCTCCTATATTTTACAGAGATCTCATTTTTCAACATTCCCTACTCTTTGTTAAATGAGATGGAAGCATAAATAAATAAATATATAAATAAATAAATGCCCATATGATGATTGTGAAAATATTTTAGTGCAAATACACTGCACTTATCTGAAAAAAAAATGGAGTCTTAAAATTAATCTTAATTTTCTTCAGATCTGTTTTTCAGACTTCTTTAAAACTGTAGAACTAACATTATTGTAGCCTCCCGCCCCAGATCTACATTTAACACCATGAACTATGAAATAATTTCCAAGAAAAAAAAATCAAGCAAACCATCAAAGTAATGCTAGCTAAGAAGAAGAAAAAATAGGTCCTGACATCAAGGAGATGGAAAACATAATCAGAGAAATTAAGTTATACAAAACAATTAAGGAAAATCAAGTGTTATGATGTTTAACAGGATTTCCCAAAATATCCACAAAATGTTAATAGATGTTTCATTATAAAAAGTTAAAGGCTTCTGTGGTCAAATAAGTTTGGGATATATTTCATAAGATATTACTCTCTTGGCAATTCACAATTCCATTAGCACTTTAATGACTAAAAAGTTTCTCCCCATGAAAATGGCTATATAACTCAGAATATCACATATTTCATTGGCTATAGAAGCAGTTGTTAAAATTGCCTTCTTTGAAAAGAAAAACATATATATTAAAAGTTCTAGGGTCAAAGTTCAACACATTGATATCAAACCTGTACATAAATCAACAGTTAATGATCTTCTTTTGATAATAGCTACAAGTACTGGCTTAAAGAACAAAAGTAAATCTCTAATCAAGGTTTCTTTAAAGTCCTTGGGTTTTGTTCAACCTTTGTCTAATTATTGAATTGTAGTTAGAAATGCCAGGCTGGTATAGCTGGCCCATATGATCAGTCATTACACTGGGAGGCATATACTCATGTGGACAAGGGAATTATGAGATAGTACTTTGTCCTTGCCCTACAAAGCCCACTAGGTTCCAGGCATGACCAAACTATCTCTGGCAGGGACATAAACCATCATCTACTGGTCTAGTCTACAAAGAGAGGATCAAGACAGAGGAAGATTTCCTCAGTTCTTCCTAGATGGAACAACTGGTAAAAGGAAGGCGAAGGATTTAGAAACTCCTCCCAACCTCAAGTCACCCTGAGGATAGCACTGTGCACTAGCCATAATGGTAAAAATCATAGTTACATGAAATGCCCACCAGGAAGGTCTAACCAAACACTACAGTGATGAGTATATTTCCTTAGCAGCCCTAGGGTCGCACTTCCCATACTCAGTCCCATAAGCTTTACTATTTAGAAATCTATTTTCATAATGATTTTCTCCTCCATAATAAAAATGGTATGCAGCCATTGGCTCAACAGTGCAACAACCCCTGCAACCAAAAGAGACAGGCCCACTATTGTTTTACCTAAAAATGCAGAGACACTTAAATTCTTCTCTCCCCTTCTCTGTAAGCCATCTGGGAAGGACCTCACAGTGTGATTCTTCCCACCAAAGCATCTGTCAAAGTGTCTGAATTTAGATCCTGGCTCCATCACTCCTGGCCTGGAGGTCTGAGTTAAAATAAGGAGGAGCCAAGTGAGTGAATGCTTTTGAGAGCCTGTTGAGAGATTTCAATGGGCTTTGATTTAGACATTTCAAAACACAACCGTGTTTTGGCTTCTTCTGGTCCTCTACATACAGACTATAATACGAAAACTCTAACTATATTTATCCATTCCAGGCACCTACCAAGGACTTCCTTTCATCCTTACATCTGGAAGTTATGCAAATGAAATCACTGGGAAATGTTTGGTGGGGCCTTTTAATGGACAGGTACTCCATGATATCCCCCATTTAGCTGGAAGAAGCCATACTGGTCAGCATCCCGATTCTATGATGGCAACTAGGGTTCTTTCTTTAGAGAGGAAAATGTTGAGAACAGGAGGCAGAAATTGAGTGGGCTGTTAAGAGTTTTTAAAAAAGAAATTGATCAGTTTATTGTTTGCTTAAAGTTACAAAGGTCCTTGGGCTTCTTGGCAGCTTCCTTCTTGCCAGAGGCCAGAAAGGCCATGAGTGTTGGGGGCTCTGATCCCAGATCAAGTTCCAAAAGGTTTTAGGATTACTGCTTCAGAAAGTGCAATGTCAGAGTAGTCATAAGTCTCATTAAGAAAGAAAAAACCTCTTGTGTCTTCTCTTGGGGATCTTTTCCTGCTGTCAGTTTGCCTTGCTCAACTTTGATGTGATGGCTTTTGATTTATCTTACTGCATTTTATTTTGCTATGTTTTGTTGTTATCTCTTAGAAGCCTGTTCTTTTCTAATGAGAGACAGAAAGAGTCTGGATCTGGATGAAAGGGACTGAGGGGAGGAGCTGGCGTAGAGAGATGGGCAACTGTAATTAGGGAAAATAGTGTTTAATAAAGGGAAAAATAAAATAATTTTAGAAGCTGAAAAAGAAAAAAAAAAAAATCTCCTGAGAATTACAGCTTGCCTGTCATGGAATGTTCCTCTTCTGGACTCTAAGAGAATTGTTCACAAACTTTGTTGTTTTTAATTACACAAACAAACAAAATTTAAATTTAGAAGTGGAAAGAAAAACTCTTTCACTTAACTGCCATATTTTTAAGAGTTATTAACATTTGCACATTTGGTTTTAAATTTCTTTTTCCTCACATTTTTATTTTATTGGTATATTTGTTTTGTTTGTATGTATGTCTGCGCAGCATGTGCTTACAGAGTCAGCAGAAGCCAGAAGGGATAGGATCCTCTGGAACAGGAGTCTCGCAGTCGTGAGCTGAGATGTAGGGCTGGGCTTGGTAAGAACCAAACCTGGGTGCTCTGGAAGAGCAATTCTCAATCTAATTGTAATCAAACCTCTCTTTTCCCAGTGGTTCCCAACCTGTCCTAAGTCTGTGACCCTTTAATACAGCCCTGCAAGTTGTGGTGACCCCAAAGATAAAATTCATTTTGTTGCTACTTCATAACTGTAATTTTGCTACTGTTATGAATCATAATGCAAATATTTTTAGAGACAGAGCTTTGCCAAAGGAGTTGTGGCCACAGGTGGAAGACTACTGCTTTACATAGTTAAGGCCGCCTCGCCTCTTTTGCCGTCCACATCTCTTCGATTGCTACCAATATTTTGAAACTATGTATATGTATGCCCATGAGTTTTATGACTCTGGTGAGTGGATTAGCATCAACAAATAATTTATAGAATTTCTCTCTTAAATTTTTACAAAAGATTTTTTACTTTTTAATCTGTTGGTTTTATTAAACATTTTGAAATGAAAGGTATCTTTGTTAGTACAGAAAGAGTTAGTGTGTTCCAAATGTGAAATTTATTTGCTTTGTAGTCACATAAATATTTAAATTTGCGACTTAAAAGTCATTTCAAAATTCAGCAGGGAATCAACTAAGATACTAATCTTTCATAATATCTGAGTACTAACGATGGGGCTTATCCTCTCCCCTATGCAGATGTGTGATTAGGGAAGTTCCTTCTTTCTTGTGGACTTAATCCCACATCTGGGAGGTGAGGATCCTTGTTTTAATACTGTTGTGAGATTTAAATTAGAGACTGTGATGTGTGTACACAGGAGTGGCGAGAGAGTCGGGTTCCGTTGCTTACTGCCTCTCCGTTATTCTATGCCGCCCTGTTGGTTCTCTTCCTACAGCAGCAGTTTTTATTATATACATATTTTGACACTTTTTGGAGACAGGGTCTCCGTAGGTACACCATAGTTTCCTTAATCTCAGGATCTCTATACTTCAACCTCCTAGATGATGGACTTACAAGTATGTGCCCCGCTTCCTTCCCTCCCTCCCTCCCTCCCTCCCTCCTTCCCTCCCTCCTTTTCTTTGCTTGCTCCCTCTCTGTCTACCTCTTGTCTCTCTCCATCCCTCACTCTTGCTCTCTTTTTTCTCATTTGAACTGAATTGCTCTCAATCCTGCCTCAGCCTCAGGAGTAACTGGAGGTGTGTATATTTTGACTTTTTATCATACTCATGACACTTTATCAATTTTACTTTATTATCTATAAGGTGCTGATCACTTAAGAAAGCTGTGTTTGTTAAAAAGAGAGGCAAGAATAATGACAAACACAGAGCATGTTTTTACTGTGTGATTATGCTAAATGCTCATCTAACACATTTTAGTAAACATTGTTTTAATAGAATTTAATCTTTATTGTAAAAAGTTATGCTGTTACCAGAGAGGAAAATATTCTCACAAAGAAACAAATAAACCACACAAATTACTCATCCTATAATCAACTGAAGACATTGTGTTGCTTCCAGGGTTTTAGTCCAAACTGCACTGTGGTGAACATACAAAGCATGCGTTTCCAACTTTAGTCCCTAAATTTGAAAGATAAAACTCAATTTGGGGGAAATTCCTTGAAAAGAAAAGACAGCATTCAGCTGTTGCCAGATAAAGAAGAAGATTAGCACTGGCTCCATGCAGAAGCCGGAGGACCAGAGGATTGATTGATCAGAAAGCAGAGTCCCAGATGGGGCTCAAGCACACAGAGCCTCAAACCAATTCCCAAGAACTTTCTAGAAATGCAAATACAGGGCATTAACCCTGCTGGCTAAGGTTTCCTCTGTGCACAGGCTAGCAATCTGCAGTTTCGTCTTCCCTCTAGTTCTGAGGAGGCTCGTGACTGCGAACACGGGCGTAGATTATGAGTAGGAGGCAAGCCCAGGGCTCCAGGTGCGGACGATGCACACGGCCGTATTAGAGCTCAGGGCGGAGATGTGTCACATAACGGGCCCAGAATCTTCTTTTCTGACACCTTTCCTTGCTTTCAGGCTTAGTTGTACTTTAGTGAACATCTTTACACTCTAAAAATCATTTCTCAGCTTTCAGTTTCTCCTTTCTATTCACCCGATAGCCAATCAGTGCCACGCTTATAACCCTTAATCAGATTCTCCTATTCACACCTTCTCCCTCCTGCACAGGTCTGCTTACAGCTTGAGAGCTCTTCAGGGAAGGTAATTTGTCTAGCACAATTCCATCTAATCTTAAATACCATGTACATTTACAGAGATTCATTAATGATAAATGATAAATAGCCTAGAACCCAGTTTTTAATAGTGGGACTCCTTGGCCATTAAATATAAAACAGTTATTAATATATGCATAGCTAGGGGCTCCGCTTTGCAGACTCAAAACACAGCCGTCCACGAGAACACGCTTTGTCTCTGCTACTTAAGAGCACTTTTATTTCAGACAAAAATTATCTTATTTCCAATAGACATTGTGTGTAAAAGAATAAAAGATTAACCACCCACAAAAGTTATTTGGCTACTTTCACTCAGATATTTCCATCATGTGTTTTTGGTGGTCTCACAGAATTTATGAAAGACATGGGGTAGTGGATTAGTGAGACATGTCCTTATAGTGACTGGAGACTCCCCACGGTGCTGTTTTCCATTGCCCATTCCAGTTGCCAAAGTTTAGTTCAACCATGGCCACCAGGATCAACAGCAGGCACCCCGGGGCAGTGAGGACCCCAGCAGGATTTACAAGACACGTGAAAAGATAGAATCTGTATTGTAAACTGTACTGGCTAGTTTTGTGTGTCAACTTGACACAAGCTGGAGTTATCACAGAGAAAGGAGCTTCAGTTGAAAAAATGCCTCCCTGAGATCCAGGTGTAAGGCATTTTCTCAATCAGTGATCATGGGGGAGGGCCCCTTGTGGGTGGTGCCATCTTTGGGCTGGTAGTCTTGGATTCTATAAGAAAGCCGGCTGAGCATGCCAGAAGAAGCAAGCCAGTAAGGAATATCCCTCCATGGCCTCTGCATCAGCTCCTGCTTCCTGACCTGCTTGAGTTCCAGTCCAGACTTCCTCTGGTAATGAACTGCAATGTGGAAGTGTAAACTCAATAAACCCTTTCCTCCCCAACTTGCATCTTGGTCATGTTTGTGCAGGAATAGAAACCCTGACTAAGACATAAACTAACAGAGACTATCTTGTAACAGCTATGAATCCACACTTAATAAGACAGATTCACTCTCCATGGCCTAGTGTGATCTGCCTCTCTGCCAGGGGTGTGTGGAGTGCCAAGGGCATGCCACTCAGGGCAGGGGGCAGGGAACAGAACAAAGTCTGGAGTGGTCCAGGTCCATGCTCCCCCTCAGGGTGTCCATGCCAGGCAGCAAGGGGAAGGCCGAACCTGGTATGATTTGGAGTGAGTGCGGAGAATAGTTTTCTTGGGAGTCTTTGGCAGTGCTCTTTAGGATGAAGGGCTTCCCCACAGCAGCTATCCGGATCCTTAATGTATCAGTTCTCTGAGCTGGTCCTTGCTGATTCATTCCGGTTTATTCTATGGTAGATGTGAATGCACACACTTTATTCAGGATGAACCAAGGATTAAATACCTTTTGTGGAAGGAACACCCAGGAAGGGAAGGTCGTTGACTGAAGGCTAGGTGCTATCTGGATACCTCATTAGCATGAGGACCCAGTGTCCATGGTCCTCAGTGGGGTGCTGTAGTTACAGGATCCAGAGCAGGTAGAGGCAGGGAGGGAATGGCTCTATTCCTGCTGTTTTCAATTCTGAGATTCCCTGGGCTTGAGCTCACTCAACCTTAGCATTTCTTATGCCTGCCTTCTCAGGGTCCATGCTCTGTACAGCTTTGTAACCTTTCAATACTGTTTTTAAGTACAAAGTAATTCTGATGGGATTCTTTTACTTTATAATCACTGCTATAGGCATGCATACGTGCAAACTTAAGATCTCCAGAATGCATAGAATCTCATGCAAAAAACAGATCACTAAAGTATTTTTATTATCACTATCCAAATCATTTAGGAAAACAGAAAAGAGTGTGCCTAGATGGTACAAAAATCACACAATGGTACTTCACAATTTAATCAATTTACTTTATCTACAGCCACAAGTAGGAGTTTTGAAGCAAATTATAAAGTTGAAATTGCTTACTTATTTTGATAAAGAATTTAAACACCTCCCTGAACAATCTTCATGTACAAGAGATAGATGAAAGATGCATTATGAATATCTTTATGTATCTTTGTGTAAAGACACTAGCCAAGATTTTGCCTTGGTAAAAAGTAGTGTATAATCTTTAAATGCCATATATTTATATCAATCTATAAAGCTATAAATATTCCCTGTCATAGCAATTATTATTCATTACATCATGTATACTTGGAAAAAATATATATATAAAATCATATTCAAACATACTAGAATCATATTTATCAAATTTACAGAAAAGAAAAACAAATGTTGTACAAGGTTACACACACCAAAAACATATTTAAGGGAGACATTTAAAAAAAAAACATTTAAGGGAGACACACAAAAAAATATAAGCAACATCTCCCTTGATAGTTAAGTAAGGATAGCTGGAGGAGTGGGGGAGGGGAAACTGTGGTTAAGGACATGCTGTCTAAGAGTCAAATCTATTTTCAATTAAAATAAAGAAAAAAAAGAGAGAAAGAAGAAAGATGGAGACAGCAACCACCAGAGTCAACACTGTGGCCTTGAAATGCACAATTTCGAACGAATGAAGGTAAACATTGAAGTAAAACCACCTTTTGACACACAGGGATGGCTAAGCCATCGGTCATGTGGGTGCACTCTGCAGGAGAATTTTTAAGATCTTCAGAGCCCATTTTTCTTTGATAAATAAAGAGAATCATGCATCTCCTTTTCCTGGGACAACTTTACTATTTTTGTAACATACAAACTAGGGATGGAAAAATTAATTCACCAGAGGTGATCATTGCGCTGCTGTGGATTAGAAGTGATCTGAGGATCTGCAAGGGCCCCAGGCCTCCTCACAGGAGCTCTGTGCAGTCAATCATCCTCCTGTCAGCTGACTTTCTAATGGAATCTTGTCATCCATGTTCTTCCACTGTCCTGCCCTTGCATTGACGATACTAGAGAGCATGCACATGGCTGGTGATACAGAACAAACTGAGATGGTAAAAACGTATACACTTGCAGAATTTGTGTATTTATACCACCATAGTCTCAACTGCTAGTTGTACTTAAGACTGCCTTTAATAAGACAGTAAAAATTATTAATTCTGTTAAGTCTTGGCCCTTGAGTACTTGTTCTAATGCTATGCCACAAAAATGTAAACACATGAAACTAAGCAGTGAAATAGATATTCACAGGAGCTAGCTATTGCTCTGTAACAATTATCACACTAGGGTTTAGGAATCTCTACGTGACTCAGGTTCTCATATGACTGTCATCAATGTGATGCTGGAGTCAGTCATCTCAAGTCTCCACTAGGAAGAGATT
The DNA here is from genome assembly GCA_028551405.1 of Uromys caudimaculatus. Lineage (NCBI taxonomy): Eukaryota > Metazoa > Chordata > Mammalia > Rodentia > Muridae > Uromys > Uromys caudimaculatus. The sequence goes on along the minus strand of CM052707.1, from coordinate 13,152,431 downwards.
TGCTTCCAGTCTCACATGCAAGGTTGTAATGAGAGATCACTTAGCTCCCACGTTTAACTGGGGGGCACTTTCTATTCCTCTCCAGCCTAGATTCTACCCAAAGAGGCAGAGAACAGAGGCCTTCACTAGAGAAACCACAGCCTTTCATGAGTTAGTCATTAAAGTGACAGCTCCTACTTCTGTTGCATTTTGTTTGCAAGCGGTGGGTCACTAGGCCCTGCCCACCATCAACAAGAGGTAGTTCCAGAGGAATACAGATTACAGCATACCAGGAGTATTGTACACTAGATCAGAAGATGTCCCAGCACAGGGTCTCCAGGAAGACTACTAATGTAACTCCTGAGAGCTGAGCTAACTGCTCTTTCTGTTGAATGCTGCTCTATGTGAACAAGTAATCAAGAGACAAACTATAGTTATGCAGGACCGTGTAGTCTGTGTGTTCTTGGAAACTGAATACTTCTTGAAAACTAACGGGGGGTGTTTTATCATTTTAAAGAAAAGAGTGTTTATTCCCATTGAAAGAATTCCAAGATTCAAAACATGTTGGCGGTTTTGAAAACCTACATGTGTAATAGTGTCTTAAGTCCCTAGCAGACAGAGTTCATCTAAAGAGGTTCACAGCAATGTTGAAGAAAGTAGAGATGAGGCTGATGTCTTATATGAAATATACTGGCAAATGAAAGCCATTGAACATCCAATATTATACAATTATGCATGTATACATTTAAAGTAAAGACCAGAGTTTGGGGAAATAGCTCAGTCAGCAAAGTGCTTGCCCTGAAATTGTGAGATCTAATCTGGGGACCTTAAAAGCAACACACACACACACACACACACACACACACACACACACACACACACACACACACAAAACAACAACAAAACAAACAAACAAAAAACAAAGTCACCAAAAACAAAAGAACATGTTGAACATTGTGGCATATTTTTGTAATGCCAGTACTGGAGAAATGGAACCAGGTAGTTCCCTAGAGCTCTGTGAACAGCCAGCCTAGTCTGTTCATAACATTGCTGACAAATAAAAGACCCTGTTTCTTAACATCACAAAGCGATGTTAAGAAAGAGTCAGTCTTCTTTAATGGGGTGACCCCTACTATGCAAACCACGTGTCAGGACAGACCCCACATCTAAAAGTAGCTGGGCAACATAAATTGTATTTGATGGTTACACATTATTTCTAAACGTTAGTCATTCTAAGAAAGCACACAGACATAGTTAACACCAGAGGGCAGGTAAAATGTAGCATGCCCCAAAGGAAAACAATTACAAAATGAACAATATTAACAACTAGTATCGCCAATGCCAACTCCAAAGCACCAGGGCCATAGCACTAACAGAGCATTCAGAACTGCCTCTTACCTCACAACCCACAGTTGTGAAACTAATTGTTACAAATGTGTCTTCAAAAAGTCCCAGTATTTCATTTCTGATTACAGAGGTGAGAAGCCTTAAGGTCTGGGTGCTGGCATGCTGTGATTCTGGAAGCTTAGGGAAGCATCAGTTCCCTGTTTTCTCATGCTTCTAGAAAACATCAGTCCTGTAACATTTCTTTGCTAAGCCGATGTTGACTGAACATCTGCAACAATGAGATGCACTTCCAAATGCAGTGGATATTAAAATGATTAAAGATAGAGAAACAGAAAATCAAATAAACAAACACTCATACTTATTAGGTAAATACTACATGAAATGGAAATCAAGGCAGAAAAATGCAATTCAAATGATATACTAGGGGCTATTTTAAGTAAGGTAGCCAACAAAGGTCTCCCTGATGAGACTTAGTAGATCCATGAATCTTGTGAAGGAACCAATCAGGATATGCAGGGAAAGAACATTCAGGCACCAAAAATAGCATCTGACCAGGTTCTGCTGTAGTAGGATGCTTGACCTGTCTGAGAGAGCAAAGCCTGTGTAAGTCACAGGATAAAGAAGTAGAGAGGTGTTATAATCAGCAAAGTTCAAGTAAAGTCGCTATCTCTCCAGAGTCCTGGTGGGGATGTGGGCTTTAGTCTGCTTTAACATTACAGAGTACCAGGCTAGTGAGGTGGCTCAGCTGGTAAAGATTACAGAGTGCCATTTACTCAAAGGAACATGAGTGCATATGGTTAGAGTCAAAGACTGCTGGGCCTAGACTATAAGCCCCAGCTCCAGGGTGAAAGCCTGAAGAATGGTTAGAAACTGTGATAATGGGAGTAATAGTGGACTGGAATAGAAGAGCTGTAAAGTAAAGGTGAAAAGAAGTGACTGAATCCTGGATACAGTTTGAAAGAATCACCAGTGCATGTACAGTGAGATGGTATGGGCGTGTGAGGGTCACACACACAAGAAAGGGGGTCTTCAGATCAGAAAGGGAAACAGTGAAAAGGGGGGTGAGAAGAGAAGAGGAAGTCTCCTCTCAAGTTTTCAGTAAAAATACCTTTGTACCAAAATGAGCACATTTTCAAATTCCATGGATTAGAAAATCCCTTAGATTATTCATTCAAAAACTGAAGAGTCTAAAGTAAGAATAAATGCTTATCTCGCATCAAAGCTGGAAAGGGTGTCGGGCAAGCTCACCACAGGTACCTGTTTGTGCACATTTGTGAAGCTCCTAAGAGAAGTAATTTCTTTTATGTGTTGAAGTTGATGATATAGCTTTCAGCATTATTGTACTATGATTTATTGATACCTATTCTTCACTTAAGTACAATGGCACTGCCCTTCTAAATGGCATAAAAATTCTCAAATAGATTTTTTTAACAAGCCTACACAGATCTGTGGCTGGAGACCTCAGCTTGGGCCACAGGACTCCATAGCCAATTAGCGCCAGGGGAAAGCTACCCTCCCAGGAGCTTGGAAAAGCCGGGAGTGGGACCAAGGCAAGCACCACTGCTCACCAGGAACCGCCCCGAACCTGCGGGACACAGGGACTGAGGTAGGCGGGTATAGGAATCCTCTGGTTCCCATCTGTGGCAGGACACCTCTGCCTGGGCCACTAGGGTCCCACAGTCAAGCAGCACCATGAGAAAATTACTCTCCCAGGCCCTCAGGACACAGAGACCGAGGAGGAAAAGTAAGGGACAGGAACCTTCTGGTTTCTATCTGTGGCAGGAGATCTGTGCCTAGGCAACCAGGGTTACATAGACAAGCAGTGATAGGAGAAAGTCACCCTCCCAGAAGAGTGGAAATGCTGTGAGTGGGGATAAGACAAGCACCACTGCTCACCAGGACCTGGAGACCTCAGCCTGGGTCACAGGGTTCCAGGAGAGAGCTGGTATCACAGGAGTGCTGACACACCTTCGAGCATAGGCAAAACCACCACTTGCATTCAAACTCACTGGATCAAGAGGGACCCTTGCAAAGCCATCAGGACATAAGAACCAAGAGACAGCTGGGGACAAGATCCTTCTGGTTTCTTTCTGCACCCCAGATCTGACCCTGTGCCACAGCACTCCAAACCCAAACACCTCTCAGAGAGAGCTGGTCTTCAAGGAGTACTGATACAGAGGCCTGCAGGAGGGAAAAGCCATAGCCAGACAGAGTAAGATCAGCTAACATCAGAGTTAACAAGATGGCAAAAGGCAAGGGCAAGAACCTAAGGAACAGAAACCAAGGCTACTTGGCAAGATCAGAACCCAGCTCT
>CM052707.1:13107962-13148291 GCA_028551405.1 Uromys caudimaculatus | reverse complement strand
GTGGATATTAGCCAAAACGTTTGGAATACCCAAGTTTCACTTAACAGTAACTGCTGGACTGAGAATGAGGTCCCAGATGGAGGAGTTGGAGAAGGGACTGAAGGAGCTGAGGGAGTTTGCAGCCCCATGGAGGGAGCAACAGTGGCAACTGGCCTGACCCACCCTCCCATCCTCCTGGAGTTTGGACTACCAACCAAAGAATACACATCGAGGGACCCATGGTTCGGACCACATATGTGGCAAAGGAGGGACTTGTTGGCCATCAGGGGGAGGAGAGGCCCTTGGGCCTGAGGGTGTTAGAGACCCCAGTAAAGGGGAATGTCAAGGTGAGAATAGGGGAATGGGTGGGCAGGTGGGTGGGATGTAGAATTCCCTCATAGACGCGGGGAGGGGGAAGGGATAGGGGTTTCCAAAGAGGAGACCTAGAAAAGGGGAAACATTGGAAATGTAAATAAAGTATCAAAAATAAATAAATAAATTAATTAATTTAAAAAAAACAAAAAACAAAGAAAAACAAGCCTACACAAAGGTCACATTTGTGCCAACTGCAGTCACCAAGTAAGGAAAAAGACTCCAAGAAACAAACCATGTCACTAATCAGTGGACTTTTACCAGCTAAAGAGCTAGAACTTACTAATGCCTTCTTAAAAAGCTCAATTATTTATATTGAAAAATATTAGTATTTAACCATTTCTAAAGCTGAATGTAACTATTAAATATGTGGGCCATCTGTCTACATATTGATGCATGACAGCATCACACATAAATGACACTTTAGCCATAGCAATCCTATTGTTTTAAAAAGCCAGGCATTGAATCCTGTGCCCAGCAGCATTGATCGTAGATATTTTGTTATAAATAGCCAATGTTTTCCATAATAGCATGTCATATATACATACATGCACACACACATACACACACATATATATATATATGTGTATATACATATACACATCTATACTTAACCACATTCATGATATGAACACAGTCACCTATAACCCAGACTACCATATATTCCCTGACCAGATCTCTGCACCTACTCCTGTTCACTTCTGCTCAGCTTGGACCATTCTGCACAGAGCAGTAAGACCCATTCTCTAACACTCAAGTCCAAATTCTAAAGTACAAGTTCATATGAGCCAGCTATACCACTTCAAAGCAACCAAAAGTCAGTGTAGAATAGAGAACTTTGCACATCTATGTTCATAGCTGTTTCCAATACTAAGGCATTATATTCCAAAGTCAGGAATATACCTGAGTTCCCACCCGGGGTGGACGGTAAAGAAAATGTGGTACGTGTGCACAATAGAGACTTGTTCATCCACAAAGGATGAAATTATGTTGTTTGCAGACAATGGCTAGGGCTGAGGATCCGTATACTGCCTGAAATAAGCCAGTCTCTGAGAGATAATTTTCTCTTAATTATTTTCTCCATCTATTTATTCTTTATATGTCAGTCTATGTGTGTGACAGCAAGGAGTTAAAATGATGTGAAAATAGAGTATATGGTAAATATACTATTAGTATAGAGAGGAAGGGACAAGAGGGGTTATGTAAGAAAAGTAATAGGGTGGTGATTATGATCAAAGTATGTCCTGTGCATGTATATTCGGTATTTTACAACAGAACACCTTATATTATACAACTAAGACATAGTAACGGAAATGAGCAATGGTATCAGATCTAACATCTGTCCTCAGCATCTCTCACCAATGTGCAGCTCTTTATAGAGCTGCAGCACACCCTGTTCATTACTTTTCTGTCTTCAAGGAATCAATCTTGTGTTCCCCACCCCAAGGCCTTCACATGACACCCATTACTCCAGGGTCTTCTGAGTCCTTCATCTCCACGTTTTTAATAATTCTACCTCATTTCGAGGAACACCTTCCTGACCTCCAAGCTGTTTAGTAGTGAGTTTAGGGCTCCCTTCTAGATTCCCTGATCTTCCAGGCCTTCTCTGGTAGATGGTAACTTTAAACTAACATGCTGATTTGATGAATAGCTGTCTGCCTTATCTGAAGTCCCTCAAGCTTCCACTAGAGGATCCCTGTCAGTTCAAGCTCACAGGCACTTGGTAACTAGCTGATGAATAGCAGATGTATATATAAATTATTCACAAAACAGAATAAGAGGGTCTTTTAACATAAGCATTAAAATAGAGCCTATTAAAATTTGTCGGTAGGAATATAAGGTATGCACAAGCACCTAGAAATCTAATACTATGAAGTAACTGTGGAATGGTAGTTAGGGGGAGTGAGCTCAGTAAGGTCACAGTGAGCATTTTACTCAGAGGCCATTTGTCTGCAGCCTGCTCGCCTCCTGTGCTCTCCGAATGCATTGCAACTTTGATTTGCTCCATGTTAGCAGCAATGACCACAACAATAAATATAAAGGATGTTTAGACTAATGCTGAGAACTAGGTCGAGAGGCCACTAATTAACGGGCATGGGAAGTGAATGAAAGGGATCCCAGAAATGCAGCCTCAAGCTTAAACAAGTGGACTGGAAACCAAGTGCAGTATGATGGTGCCTAAAGCTACAGGTCTGAAAGGTGATTTGCCATTTTCTCTTTTCTCTTCGGAAGTCAGTGTCCAAAATCTCATCTGAACATATCCTGTCTTATTATCAAAATGAGCTTAATCTCACCCACTTGGATACAATCTAAAGCAAATCCAAAGCTCCCACTGTTCAGCAGCAATCTTAAACAACCCACAAAAGACGTTAGTTCTTTACTCAAAAACCATCACTTTTACTAAGCCAGCAAAATTCCTGACTAAATATTTGCCTTCCTATCCCCAGGCAAGACGACACCCCTCATCAAGGAAACTTCTCTTTGGACCAAAACTATTACAGAAAACCACAACCAATCAAAATGCAGAGTTATAGAGCCTACTCCCAATGGATACATCTACAAAATACTCTGGCATGTAAGGCTCAAGGATCATTGCAGAAGAGGGGCCCAAAAGATTGTAAGAACCAGAGGATCAGGGAATTTTCTATGACATCATGTCTCTCAGCAATGTCAGAAGCTGTATCCATAGGTTCACCCAGGTGACTGCTCAAAAAGGAGATGAACAAGGGCAAAAAAATAAGCAAGTCAAAGCAGACACGGTAGGACCACAGACGTCACCCCTACACACACATGCATATACGCACAAGCACACGCACACGCACACACACACACACGCACACACACACACACACACACATACATATAAACTATAGGCACCCGAGTCATACTAAGAATAGGGGAAATAGTCTTCCTCAAGGAAGAACACATTGATTAATGATTTTAATACCACGAGTGGAATTATACAGGATGATCATGTTATATTCACGAGTGTGTGTGTGTGTGTGTGTGTGTGTGTGTGTGTGTGTGTGATATCAGTTAATGAGCTCACAGAGATGGAAGCAGCATGCACAGGGCCTGCATGGGTCTGTACCAGGTATGGCTTCCAGGTTAGTGTTTTTATCAGATTGCTGAATTTGCACAGGAATGGCATCTGTGCTTCGTGCTAGAAGGACATGGGAAGGTTAGAATATAATTAAAATATATTTGTGCTTTTTCTGGGACTCTTTTCTTTTTCTGTTGATTTGTCTTTGTTCAACTTCTATGTTATAGTTTTGTTTTGCTTTATATTATTGTATTCTATTTTGGTATATTTTTAAATGAAGGAATGAAAAAAGAAAGAGAAAGGAAGGAAGGAAGGAAGGAAGGAAGGAAGGAAGGAAGGAAGGAAGGAAGGAAGGAAGGAAGGAAGGCATAGACACTGTGGTAAAGTTAACTGAACTGTCATTTTATCTGCTAGGAGAGGGAAAATAAGTTGTTTCCAATGGAGTGACTCTGGATATATGGACAGCTCCAGGTCAGGCCTCATGTTCAGGAAGAGTTGACCAACATAAAATGGACTACACAGTTTTATTTTGTGCTTTTATCTGTTTACAATTTGGTGTATTTTTTTCTGTCTTGGTGTTATTTTATATCATTTTGTTGGTTTTGGAGGGTTTTGTTTTTGTTCTGGGTTCTTGCTTGTTTTCTGTTTTTGAGAGAAATATTAAAGTTGGGTGGGTACGGAGGGGGAGAATCTGGAAGGAATTGAGAAGGGAAGAATATGATTAAAAATATTTAAATTTAAGTTTTAAATAATAAAATATAATTAAAAAATAAAAAAAATTTAAAAATTATTTAATATTAATCATGTATATAGGTTAGATAGGGGATGCACATTTGAGTACAGTTGTGTGCACTGGCCTGACGAAGGTCTGGAAACCTCTGGAGCAGAGTTCCAAGCAGGCATGAGCCATCTGACACAGGCTCTTGGGACTGAACACAGTTCCTATGAAAGAGCAGTACACTACACGGTCTTAATCTCAGCCATCCCTGCAGCCCATATGGTAGCTTTTAAGTAAGCATAGCTTCTTCTGTCGAGACAGTTTTTCACCTAACCGTTACCTGCCCATTCTATATAGTGTGCAGCATTGGTTTACATATTTAAGAAATGCAAATGAAATGTATTTCAGAAGAATGATCAAATGTTAGGAATAATGCTGAACTTGACTATCTAAATAGCCTTAACCAATCTCTGTGAAGTTAAGGGCTGCTGGGGTTTTGAACAAGGACGGATAGACTCTTGTCTTGGCCACTCATTCCAGTGAACATATCACACTTTATAAAACTAGAATGAGAAACCATCCTGAGTTTTGGTAATAAATTATGTGAAACAAGGAAAAGATGTCATTCAAAGCTCCCGTAACATTTGCTCTGTAAGGCTCCCACAGGCTCTTGTCTTGAAGACTTCCTCCCAAGCCACTGGGGCTGTTTAGTGGCCATGGAGCCTTGGGAGCTGAAACCCAACTGGCAGAAGGTTGATAGATTCAGACTTTGAAAGTTGTTCTTGGCTTCTGGTTAACGCTGCTCTGAATGCTTCCTGGTCAGTGACGAAGTAAACAGCCCCTGACACACATGCTTGCTGCCATGAACTGAATCCTCACCAAGATGGATTAAAATCACAAGCCCAAATAAGTCTTGCTTCCTCTTCTGCTAGGAAACATCAAAAGTAATTAACACAGTTACCTAAGCCAATGAAATGATTTGCCTATAGGACTATACTCACAATACTGCAAAACACTGGTATTTTTCCCTTCCGGCACATAGTAGGATTACAATACTAGACTGGTAGGTCATAAGCTTGCTTTAGTTAATGAAATCTGAGCAAAACTGATGGATGTCACTTTTGAGTAAATGCTCTTGACAGCTAATCCAAATTTGTTAGGTCCCACCACACTGCTACCTCATTTGCATTCCTCCACCTGATAGAAACGCCTTAATCCGGGGTCTTCATATTGAAGTGCATGGGTCAGAGCGCCCATTAATTCATTTTGGATGTTTTTTCTTTCCAAGAAATATGTCTTTCTTTTTAAGCATTTGCAAGCTGAAGTGATTTATTTCTATATAAATACTTCTCTATCTCTCTCTGTCCCTCTGTCCCTCTGTCTCTCTGTCGCTCTGTCTCTCTCTGTCTCTTCCTCCCTCTCTGCCTCTGTCTTTCTCTGTGTGTCTCTGTCTCTGTCTCTATCTGCCTCTGTCTCAATCTCTCTCTCTCTCTCTCTCTCTCTCTCTCTCTCTCTCTCTCTCTCTCTCTCTTTCTCTTTGTGTGTGTGTGTATCTAAATGTAGACACACATGTGCTATGCCATGTCATTCATATGTCAGGGGATAACCAGTCAGAGTAGAGGTCCTTACCTTCCACATTGCTTGGAAGAGGTCTCTGCATTGTTTGCCACTGATAATTCTGGACTAGCAGGTCTAAAAGCTTTCAGGATTCTCCTGTCCCCATCTCCTTCCCCCCCAATCTCCTCATAGGAACAGCTGTGAGCTTCTATGTCTAGCATCTACATGGGTGTAGGAATTGAACTTGGGTTCCCACTCTTGCCCAGCAAGCACTGTATCTACTGAGCTGTTCTCCAGTCAAAGTTTTTATTTCTTAGCTTTACCTAACTCATCTTTAATAACACATGCATGCAATTTCAAGTCACTGAAAATATTCTCAAATTCTCTACTACAATGCTCCTATGGTTAGAATGACAGTGTCCCCTCAAAATCAAGTCAAAGCTTTGACCCAAGTGTCAAAGGTGTGTGTTACCTTTTTTGGTGGTAAATTCATGAATTGTGTTAGCATCCCTCTAAAAGGACTTTAAGTCAACAGGCACAAATGCCAGCGTCTTGATACTAGATTCTACTGACTCCAGATCTTTGAGAGAAACATTTTTTAATGGTGTATTGATTTTTTATTTTATGTGTATGAGTGTTTTCCCTGCATGTGTGTCAATGTATCAGGTTAGTGTCATGGCTATAGAAGCCAGAAAAGGGCATCAGGACCCCTAGACTAGAGTTACAAGTGGTTGTGAGCTTCCATGTGGGTGCTGGAAGTTGAACCTCTGCTAGAGCAGCATAGTCTCAGTTACTAAACCATCTCTCCAGCCCCCATTTATGTCTGTTAGAAATTACACAGTTCAGAGTGTTTTGGTAGAGGAGCACATATAAAATAAAAAGATTAAGTCAAATATTAGAAATTCATATATACAGCGACTGCAAAAAGCTATCAGGTTTCAAGTCATTAAAATGCCTTACTGTACACAACTTTTAAATTTCTTTTAAAATCATTGGTCTAAAGAAGGATATTTGCATGCAAGTCTTAAAATTATTACGAGAGCAAACAGAACATTTGCTGTAGCCTTTTCCAAAGCTACAGAACAATTTACTTTTGAACAGAAACAATATCGCTTGTGCTTAAAATAAACTCTCTGGAGAAAGAGAAGTTAATTTTGTAGCATTTTTACTAGTCATATCTAAAAGAGAATTGATTATCATACATTATCAAGAGAGCGTCATCATTTTACGGGAATGCACAAATGGCAACACTTATGCAGATTCATCCAGCATGCCAAACTCTGGGAACCTCGTGAGTCAGTTGTGATTCAACAGATTCCCTGCACTTTCCACAGATGAATTCTGATGATGTCCCTTAGCTAAGTAACAACTCAGAGAGAAAGAGCAGCTGAAAAAGTATTTAGTATACCCACCTACAAGGAGCTGGGGACATCTGCTTTTTTTTTCTTCCAAATAAATGCCAACAATTGGTGTGTACCTTAAATAGAAACAGAATTCCATAGGTAACAACTTGCCCACTCTGAGCAACTGCCATCTTTGTCTGCCATGGCAGGACTGGAGATTCTTCTTGGGAAACCACATATACCTATAAGCTAACTACATGGCTATATTGCCAAGTGGAGAGGTTGGCTGTGATGTAACCAATTTCAAAAAGAAAGGAGATATGTTAGTTAATTTGTCTGTAATACAAGCCTAAGAATGTCATTTACCTCTAGGGATTGTGAAAATTAGATGAGGCGGTACACACGAACCATTTGGCACATGGTAATGGTTCTATAAATTGGTGTTATGGTGTAATTACTACCTATCAATAAATAGTACATGTATGGGTATTTCCCAATTTCAGCTCTCCGTCATCCTTAGTTTTTTCATCCTGGTTTCTCTTGTAAGAATGTCACCCAATCTCTAATCTTCCATTGTCAACTCTAAAAACAGGTCCCTAACATTCATGTTCATGCGTTACTTCTATGCTAGTTCTTACTCTCTCTGAAATCTTTCCAACAGGATAGCCATTCATTTCTTAAATTATTCATGTCTGCTTCATGCCTTATATCTCCAACACAATCATTGCAGAACGGGGTGATGAGAGCCCCAGTAGGAAGCTGGTTTTTTATTGTCTCTTGGACTATACTTAACCACAGCAAGTTAATTGAACCCATTGGTCTCAGAGCTACATAATTATTTGACAATTGCCCATGTTTTTGAGAGAAGGTTAATTTACCAATATATTAAGAATACGAAGTCAAATTTCTAATTATCTGTACAAGGATTAAAGTAAGCCCATGTAAAAGTGTTTACTCATGACGTCTAAGCAAGTCTTAGATTTAATGTTTTGAAAAACAATACTGACTGATTTGCTATTCTAGCTCTTCTGTGTATGCTGTGTAATTGGACACCCCCTTTCTTCCATTTTCTACTTCAGAAGCGTTTCTGATTTTAACTTTTCAAAATTTAAACTGAAAATGTTCTAAGCAGGGAGAAGATAAATGGCCATTAATTCAAGACATAATCGACCACCTGAAAATCTACAAAAGACTGCATGATCATCGTTTTCTGCCTTTCTAAAATTCAGAATTTTATTTCCTTCTAAGCCACAAAGTCATTCTTTTGTCAAAGAAAGAGAAGTGTCAACTGCGTGTGGAGTGGTGTGCCCTGGCACTTCTAAGGCTGAAGTATTTGCTGCCTGCCCTTCACTAAGCAGCTTCCTTCAGAACTTAAGGACTCTAGGCAGCATAGAAAGCAGGCAGGGCCCCCTCCGCACTCAGAAATCTGTGAACTTCACTGACAGCCATATGCTTTCTCTTGTCAATGAACTTAACACTACACTGCAGAATAACTAAGGTTGGAAGGCTTGTTACTGCTTTGCTGTTACTCTTGGTGAGAATCTGACATTCCAGTTGGGCAAATTATTGAAACACTATGATTTAGCTTAAACTCTTCCTGTCTCTTTAAATGCAAGGCCTCCTGTGCTGGTTTGAATAGCTTTGTCCCCCATAGACTCATGTGTTTGAATGCTTGGCCCACAGAGAGTAACACTGCTGGGAGGTGTGTCCCTGCTGGAGTAGGTGTGGCCTCATTGGAGGAAGTGCATCACTGTGGGAGTGGGCTTTGGGTTCTATGCTTAGGCTCCACCCTTTGTGAAAGAGTCAGTCCTCCCTTAGCTTTCTTTGAATTGAGGTGTAGAACGCTCAGCTCCTTCTCCAGCACCAAGTCTGCCTACACGATGCCATGCTTCCCACCATGATGATAATGGACTGACCCTCTGAAACTATAATACATCCCCAGTTAAATGCTGTCCTTTATAAGAGTTGCCTTGGTCATGGTGCCTCTTTACAGCAATGGAAACCCTAACTAAGTCCCCTCCTTATATCTAAAACTCTGATCCTGTACTTGTCATTGTGGGAATTGAAGACCATTACAAATATCATTTTTCAGAATAAGTATTTACTACATTTCTCCTCATGATTTTGGAAAACACAATAAAGAAGAACACAAGCAAGGTGACTAACAAAGCAAGTCCCTGACTGATGAGAGGAGACAACTGCTGTCCGTTGATCTGTGGCTCCAAGGAAGATATAGCAAGTCTTGGTAACTCTACACTCTACAAAAGTCTATAAAATTTCTTCAATAAATATGTTTTTTCCAAAATACATAATATCCTAGCTCATCTATAATTTTGAAAATATTTTATTTTGCATCCATAGTTGCTCCTTTATCTAAAAATTTATTGTATCTACTTCAAAACTCAGCCAAAATCATAAATCTTTCTGCCTAATCCTAGGAATGACTCAGTACATAAATAATATTATATGTGGCTTTGGATGTATGAACCTTCATCTTCCTTGATTTTGTTTTGCTATGTAAGGCATAAAAATAAAACAACATACAATATAATAAATAGTTTGTTTTGAGTGAGAATATTTTTTCAAAACTAATAATTCTGTTCTTACCTTTTCATATGTTTTAATTTTGTTGTTTTTCATGAAATTTGGAAGGCTAATTTTATATTACACTTGTGCTCCTGTTATTAGGCAATCAAAGCTGTGTTGTTGCCACAGACAGAAGACAGCCAAACATTATTTATCTACTGACTTTGAAATGAGCAATGGCTTGATTTCAAATATTTCTTTTATTGGCCAAGTACCTCAAGGCAGGGCCTTTCCTCATTTATTGTTTGTGTATACATCCTCTGGTGATGTTGAGGAAGCAAAAGGTCTAACTCAAATGTTATTCTTAGAATCAAAACTCATGTTCATAGTATATATGACTCTTACATAAGTTGATGTTGGTACAAAGAATTGATATACTTAAAACAATCTATTATAGCTTTATTAACTGCTCTAAATGTTAACAACCATTACCAGATAGCTAAATATGCAGTTATATTGAAACCAAGTTATTGCTTATCCTAGCTTCAACTGTCAACTTCACACCTACTAGATTTATCTCAGAAGAGAACCACAGCTGGGAAGCTCCCTAGACCAAATTGATCTGTGATCATGTGGGTGGGGGATTGTCTTGATTGCTAACAGGTAATGGAGGGTTCATCCCTCTGTGGGTGGTACAATTTTCTGGACAAGAGATTCAGAGCTATATGAGGAAGCCAGCTGAGTATGAATCTACATGAGTCAAGAAGCAACTTTCCTCTGAAGTTTCTGCAGTATTCGCTTGGATGTGAGTTAGTTACATAGTCCGGAGAAATATTGCATAAAATAGAAAGTAGGCTTTACTTTAATTTCCTGCCTGGACTTCCGGCAGTGATGGATTACGACCTGACAATATAAGTCAAATAGAGGCTTTTACTTACTAATGTGCTTTTGGTCAGAATGTCTTATCCCAGCTACATAAGTGAGATTAGACCATGTTTTATATGCAATTTAAAGTTGTGGTCATTAGCCCTTCCCCAATATTGAAATGACTATTTAGAAGCATGAGAATTCTGTTGCTATTTGAGTTGGTTATGCTTATCAGCAAAAAGTAGAGAGATGATGAAATTGCATACATAGCACACACACAAGCACAAACACAAACATATACACACATATACACATACAAGCACACACACACACACACACACACACACACACACACACACACACGTCTACTTTGAGCATATGCAGTCTCCTCTCAGCATACTATATGTTCAGTGTATGTGATTTGGCACATGAAAGGCTATATAACCTTGTTCTGCTCCACTTGTAATCCCCAAATTTTATGCAAATTTACTGCAGGGGTGTGCTAAACTGCATGCACTTAACAATTGTGATCCACTATTGACAAGGAGTAGTGATTACTCCCGTTGGGTATGTCTCATGCTCTATTGCCTCACACTCTGATTCTATCTTGTAGCCAGGGATCACTGAACAGTAACACAGAGGTCATGTTATAATGTAAGTGACAACATTGCCATTTTGACTAATATTTTCAAAGGTCTTACAAGAAATGATCAAGTCAATAACGCTTAAATATCATGACAGTGAATGTAGTTCATCCATAGTAAGGGAAAATCCAAGCAGAAAATTTTAACTAAAATTGGTGAGTTCTGAGTCACCACTGAAGGTGATGGCACCAGGCAGTGGGAGAAATAGGTTCTTATTACAACGAGTGGAGTGCATATAAGATGTTGCTCCCATGCACAAAGGAAAATAATCAGTGGCAAGAAGGGAGAAGCAGACATGGGGGAGAGTGCCTAGGAGCTTCTTAGGAACTAGCTCTTAGCTCAAACTGCAGGAGGAAAACTTAGCTCCCTGTTGGAAGAATTGTTTCTACATAGCTCTAAAGTAACTCCAAATAAATACTTAAAATTATTTCATCATTTACCTGTAATCTTTTGAAGAAAATTATGTGATAAACTGAATTAGGTGCAAGTTTAAGATGAAACCGTTCTTTAAGAAAATGGATCCTTTTTACGAGCTTCTGTCAACTTTCAATTATACTGGCATACCTTTCTGTACACTTAACAAAATCAAACAACAAAACCCTCATCTGAACCTGAAGATTTTGCAAAACAGAACTGTTCATTGCACGTGACCTTTCCAAGATAGGAAGCAAATAGCACAGCTTGGTCTTGATTGCTAATCATCCACTCAGCCCTTACGTAAGTGGTGTGCTCTACTCCTTCTTTGTGATCATTATTTTTTAAACGCTGAACATATTCAACACCCACTGTTAAATTGGTTAAATCCACATGGCACGAAGGGCAGCCAACAATCTGGAGTGTTTTTAAAAATGGGAGTTCATTAAAAATAACTTATTGCAAACTCTATGACAGAAATACACAAAATATGTTGACGTTCTAGCTATGATCTAGAGAATTCATCAGCCATCAATGTACATGAGCATATATTCATATCAAACAAAGTCTTGATTGCTGAAATTCACTCCTACAGCTACAGTTTGAGCCATAAGCTCTCAAGAAAACTCACATTCATTTGCCTGAATGCTCATAACACTAAAAATCATAATTCCTTGTGATACTATAAAAAGGTGCCTTGTGTATGGTAGCTGAAGAAAATATGGCTCATCTAAAATACTATCTGAGTTAACGTGAAGGCTCTGTGTTCTTTAGCATTATATCATTTTGATCAAATAGCTGAGAAAAGCAACTTCAAGAAGGAAGGGTTTATTTTGGCTTACAGTTCCAGAGAGTTAAATTTTGATGACTCAACTCTGGGTCTCCATGAGGCAGAACATCCTAGTAAGAAAACCTGTAACAAAGTTTGTTAACCTGTTAACTACCACTAATGAATGGCCAATGGAGAAGAGGCCAAAGATCAAGCACAAACACTCCCTTCAAAAGCACATCTCAGAAATTTATGTATTCCGGCTGAGTCTCATTCCATAAATTTTCCACTGTCTCCCCAAATAAAGTCAACAGCTGGGAACCAAGTATTCAACTCATGAACCTGTGAGACAATTTTTTATCAAATCAGAACAGTTCTCTTATGAAACTGAGAAACGTTTAAATTGCACTGTGGCAAATAGCCCAGTTGAAACCGTAACATTCCTAAAAGGAATCATATCTTTTTTTTTTTTTTTTTTTTTTTTTGTATTGCAGACAAAGGAATGAAGGTTACAGAAATAAAAATATTAATCCAGAATTGCTTCAACAAAATATTTTTTCTATTTAAACATGGCTTCCTTCTACTTAGATATTTAAAAGAATCAAAACCAAAAAAAATCTTTATAATTATTTTCCCTGCACAATGCAAAGTAAACAGAAATTGAGGAGAGAATGGGGAAAGAGTTGAGGATAATCTTCAGGCTAGAAATTTGATCAATTATACCTCAATAATGCAAATAAATATCACAAGTAAAAAATGAAAAAGAAATTAGATAAGCAAGCATGTTCTTATACAAGCTTCCTTCCATGTATATTAAAATTATACAACACACACACACACACACACACACACACACCACCCCAAAGAGATATTCATCTGTCAGTCATAGCTCCCAGGTAGTAAATGTAGACAGACTTATCTCCTTATTCTCAAACCTGGAAGTTTGGATGATTTCTAGGTTGAAGATGCAAGAATTGCTTCAGGATGCTCACACCAACTGGTACATGTTTGTCCCTCAGATACCTGAGCATCTGGGGAACCCATAAAACAGCCAGATGACATTTATTTACATATTACATGATGATATAACAACAAAAATACCCTCTAGAGAAGCAGAGTGTGCTTTCATGTATACTTGGTGAGTTTTTCCAAAAGAACAGTTCTGTCTTTAAATTGTTATTTGAGTTTAATCTTGTTAACTGCCATCTACTTCAGAAAGAAGCTTCTCTTATTGGGGTTAAGAGTTGCATTACTCTATGGACTTAACAATAAAGTGTAAGGAGTCATGCCAGCTTAGCCGCATAATAGTAGTAGATTCTCCCACAGGACCCTTCTATCCACAGGTTCTTGGCCCCAACAGTGGGGATAGGTATGTGTTTCATCTTAAGGAGTGGGCTATAAATCCAATCAGAAAGTGGTTGGTTGTTCTCATGACATCTGTGCAATGGGTATGTCTTATCAAGCTGGTCATTATTATGTCTTGGTGTGAACAGCAGGGTAAGACTGATGTTCACTTCACCTCTTTGGTAGCATGCTTTAACATATTCATACCTGGTGAAAACTGACCAATAGGGATGAAGCTTTTTGGTACCAGCTTAATTTTTCCGTGTTCTATTTCTCAACTATGTGGTCTCTTCAGCAATAAGATCTTACTGTTTTACATTCTGGAGGGTAACCTAAAATAATGGCAATAGCCTTTGTAATTGGAGCTCTTTAGGACCCCACTGGCTAATAACTCCTAAAGAGGTAACCCATTCCTGACACTGGGCTTTTTATTTGTTAATCTCTGGTATCTTGTAGAGACACTGTGCTGGATAGTTTTGGGTCAACTTGACACAAGTTAGAGTTATCTGAAAGGAGGGAACCTCAATTGAGAAAATGCCTCCATAAGATTGGCATTGTCTTAATTAGGGATTGAAGGGGAAAAGCCAAGCACATTGTGAGTGTGGTCATCCCTGAATTCTATAGGAAAGCCATGATGAGCAATCCAGTGAGCAGCACCCCTCCAAAGCTTCTACATCAGCTCCTACCTCCGGTTCCTGCTCTTCTTGTTTTCCTTTCTTGACTTCCTTTTATGATGAACAGTGATAGTATAAGTATAGTGGAAGTATAAGTGTATTTTGAAGTTTCTATGAAGAAAATGCCAGAAAACTGAGATACAAGACTGCAAGACTTACTATACAACCTCAGCAAACATTTTAAAAGTATATTGTCAAATTCATGACCAATAGGTAAATGAACCAGAATGAAGAACTTCAAAATGGACCTTCTACACTCTACTGAACTTGACAAAAGAACAAAGATGAAGCAAGGGAACAAAGACATGCAAAATATTGCGTTATAAGCTAAATAGACACTGTTTAAAAATTACTTAGTATACACCTGGATATTGACCTTCCAGCTGTCACAGAACTGTCTTGAGATGAGTTACAGACCTAAATGTAAAGTGTCAAACAAAATTGCTTTGGAGAAAACTTGGAACTTGGGTTTGGTGCTGAATGTTTTAATGTACTATAGGCACCCAAAGAGAAGAATCAGTAGGCTGGACTTTGTTAGGACTGAAACTTTAGAGAAAACCTGCCATAGAAAAGAGGCACAAGCTACAAAGTAGAACAAAATACTTGTCAAGGCTTGATCAGGTGAAGATATATAGAAAATTAATTTATGTTTATAATAAATTTGTATCCTACACGCTTGCTATAATTGTTTATTCATTCCAGAGGTGTTTTCTTTCACCCTAATTCTTTTATATGATACACATAAATATGTGTGAGATATCTATATCTATCTATCTATCTATCTATCTATCTATCTATATATATATATATATATATAGAGAGAGAGAGAGAGAGAGAGAGAGAGAGAGGAATAATGGGGTAATGTACATACAAATATAACTCAAAAAGAAAGAAGTAATATACGTAGGTATAGATAGATAAATCATACTTCACTATATGTAGATATATCATATGTATCAAATATATGTATGTATATGTGTATGCACCACTTTGAGAGAGGGAGAAAGACTCTGGCTTCCAGAACTGTAGCTTTTTGGTACACTATTTATTTCAAAAGCCAACTGCATACAAAGATCCTTTTCCTAACAAATCGGGGAAAGTGTAGGCGATCAAGTTTTTGCCAAATCAGTAACAACTATGTTGTTGCCTTGTAATCCACATAATCTGCTGAAGATAAGTAAGATGTTGTGTGCTCTGATGTGAGCTCATCGAATGAGTTAATATGTTACACAGAGAAAACACTGTAAACCTTCCTTGTTCAAAAGAAACAACGATTGTTTGGTAGTATAATGAAACTGTTAACATAAGCTCAGAGAAAGAAAAACCTGAATATTTACATGTGCAAAAGAACTTATTTCCATTATCATTGGTTTAAAAGACCCTCTGGAAATATCATAATTCTAGGGCCTAAAAATTACATAAATGTGAATTAGAAGCCCATTTCTCAAAGGATCAATGTATGTGTATGATTTAATGTGACTGTTGCTTGCATTTACAAATTAACTTCCAATATTCTTGCATTTAAGTGAACTAATCCTGAAAGAAAACATTACTTTTGTCTCTATTTTTCAATTTCAGTTCCAATCACTAAAGAAATGCTGTTTCTCATTGCATTTAAGGGTTTTCTGCGTTAGAACCGTGGCTTAGGTATGTTCTTTCTCTTCCACTCCTTTGCTAACTGTGAATTTGGTAAATATGATTGCTTCTATTTTCAAGTAAATGAATTTTATGCAAACTCATTTCCACTGTTACACAATTAATTTCCCATTAGCATTATAATCTATTATATTTGTAGATAATGGGCAGAAAATGAAATGGAACTTTTCTTTCTGATGGAGCTAAATCCATTAGTGAAACTTCAAATTGTGTAGCTAAAAGGTCATTTTACTTCATTGTAAAATAAGTAATCTTTCTTCCCCTTCATTTTAGAATCCAATTGTAGAGTCAGCATTTAAGAAACTGTCCTCCTAATGACAATCAGTGATGCTTGCTCTCCTTCATTGCATGACATATTTTCCCCTCTTTAAATCTTCAACTATTACCCAAAGTCTAAATTGTGTACAGTTTCATGCGACCTTGCTTATACTTAACTTGAAATCTCTTTGAATATACATATTATAAAATCACTAAAATTGTTCTGGAAAAATTTTAAAATGATACAAGAAGTCTTATCTGTTCCTTAAAAGTACATTTTAACTTTGATGCTTCAGTCAAGATATCAAAGATGCTAAAGGTAACAGACATCAAAGTTAGGCAAGAAGTTCCCCCAGGAAGCTCAGAAGAGCCCCCAGCAGCTTGCTCTATAGCTATGGTACCTCACCATGTAAGTGTATGAAAAGGCAGAACTAGCAGAATTTTATGGAAATTGGACCAGAATTTTTCTTTGGAAATATAAGACTCTATAACAGACAAAAGTATGTCTTTGATGGAGCTCAGAATTTGTAGGGATAATAATCTCTTATGTGCTGTGTGGGTGCTTCACCTATCAATAAAAAGCCTATGGCCTATAGGGAAGGGTAGAATAGACGGTGGGGCATCTGACAGAGAGATTTGAGTCAGGCACAAAAAGATTCCCTACCTGGACTCTGAAGAAGTCAGTAGTATAAAACTGAGGAAAGGTTAACCGGCCATGTGACTGACATAGAATAGTATAAACAGGTAAATATGTTACAAGCTATCTAGGCATTCATAAAGAAATAAGTCTCTGAGTCATTATTTGGAACCTGGGGCATGGGTGGAAAAGCTTGCAGTTGCAGGAATTCGCTGTCAAAGTTAATAGAATGAGGTGACAAAATTAGGTGTGCTGGTGATTCAATTGGAGGTACTGCTATTATAGTAGAATCATTCTAGCTCTTGGACTTTATTAGAACATATTTGTGAATCTGTTCTGTGGATTGGATATAAGAATCCATGGAAGAGCAAGCTAGCCTAGTGTTGCTTTGAGCTCCTTTCAAGGGAAGAACACTGAAAGGGGATCCTTGAAGGGGATATCAAAGGCTAATCAGTGCAGCTGGATGGAAAGAATGCTGTACCTGGGTCTCAGGAGTGCCCATTAGGCAAGGCTTCCAAAGCGTTAGCAAGCATGTAGCTCAGCGTAGAAAGCGTATATCAAATGTGCAAACCGTGGGTTCTGTCCCCAACATTAAAACCCTCTCCCTCTGGGGCATGCTATAATGAACCACTCAAGAAAGAACATCGTGGCCTTATAGTCGTCCCCTAATGTCCTGTTTACAGTCTGGATAGGTTGGAAGCAATAGCTTCCAGGATAAGGAAGGAACGAAGATTGAGTGTTGACTCCTGGATTAGACACGACAGACAGCCTATTTTCTAAGTTGCAATGGTCTATTTTGTGTAGACAGTGACTGTAAGTCTTTATATTACCCAGGAGTTATTGATCTGTTGAAGTTTTCAACCAGTAAAATAGGGAAAACTTCTACTAAATCTATTTTTCATGAATACTAGGAACAACAACAACAAAAAATCTCCTGGATCACACAGTTCCTTTCCAAGAATTGTACTTGAGTGGTATTGTGCCTACAAATCCAGAATTTGAATATGAAAGGCACCAAGTCTAATTATGCAGTAAAGAAATATAGTTTAATAGTTGTGTGGGTTTACTTTCACTCATGCCAAAAAAGCTGATGGCTATGAAGCAGTAGGATGAAGTATAGTAAGCAAAATGTTGTCTGCATCATTTCTAGACATTTCTAGATTGATATAAAGATACAATGCAATTGTTGCCTAACAGTTTTATCCTTAATAATAACAAGAGTTAGCCTTAACTATGCAGTTAGTTAGCTTGTGCAAAACATTCTCCTAGGTACTCTGTAGGAAGAGCTTATGAAATATTCTCATGCATCCTATGACGCAGGTATTGAGAAAGTAACAGGCATACTATGGAGTGAGCGCTAAATGGCGGAGCTCAAGAGATACACCTCACAAATATCTGTGATAACTGAAAAAGAAATAGAGGCCAATAAGGATTATTAGTCTGCTCAGAGCTGCTGTTCTAACCCCAAACACTAGAGTGAGCAGGTAGGTGATCAGCCACCTCATGGCTCCCAGAGAGACCCTTTCTATCACTGTGCAAAATTCAGGGAAAGGAGCAGAGACATCCATCTTTCTAAATCAGTTAATTTATTTTAGTTTTAAATGTTTTATTAGAGAGAATAAAATATCCCTGATGGACTGCTTTTGACAGTGGCTGTCTCTTGCTGAGGGGCCCAGGATTCTTATACAACCCAGAGATAGTCACGTGTCAGAGCCACAGTTTCTGTCCTGCGAGGCTATGTAGAAATGATTGTCAGGGGCAGATACAATTATTTCATGAATTGAGTTGGGTATTAAAGAAAGACATGCCTAAAAGTTGTTTAATAATAATGCTCACTATGAATATGAGATCAGAAAACAATATTTCACAGTCTTAATATCTTTTGCTGATTTCAATTAAAAGGCTACAAAATTCAAAAAGAATGCACTTGGGCAAAATACACCCTTGAGGATATAAAAGAAACAACCCAAGAGGAAGTTGAATTCCCACTGCAATTAATTTCTTAGTTTATAAAAATGATGCATTTTATAAGTATGAAGAAGCTCAGACAAATATAAGCAACATGGAAATTGCCTATGATTTTATTATACATATGTAAACACAGTAGTTTATATTTGCTTTCAAAATGGTACTATTATAATCTTTGCTTATATTATTTTGGTTAACTTAGCATTTGCAACTTTCATTTCATTCATATTTCTTCTAAACATACTTTTGTTGCATAGCAATGCCAAGTTATTGCTTCCTTCACCTTATCCTGGTCCCAGCGCTTTTTTGACATGCCCAAAGCAGGCAAAACAGTACACAAGCTCATAGACTGTTCAGCAGTTGTGGTCTACACTTTTACAAGGCTTATCCAAACTAGATTTTTGTGTCTTAAGACTGTGTCTTGGAGATTCTTAGAAGATCCTAGCCAGATCTTTCTTAATAAAACATCTGACTAAAGGACACTGTGCCCTAAATCTTTCCCCAGGCTCCGGTCTCTTTCAGACAGTGAAGGATGTGTTAGCCTTTGGATCCCCAAGTGCTTACAGAATTCCCTGGGCAACAGTTAAACATTAAGTACTCATTACTGGCTCCAAATCTCCGCACTAATTTTCTGCAACCTAATTAGCAACATTTGGCAAAAAAAAAAAAAAAAAAAAGTTGTCTTTATCCTGTGGATCACTAGCAAACTGATGAGAGTGAGCGCCAAACGGGTCATCAGCACACACTGAGTTTATAGCCCCTTTTATTCCCCAGGAAAACTAAGGAGCACAAAGATTAAGTGGTTTGTCTGGGGACAGTGTCCCAAGAGTAGCTTAACTCTGATGGCAGAAGAAATACTGTTACCACACTTCCTGAAAGGAAAATAGCCATCTCTGTGAATTTAAACAACGACTAAAAATGATCCTTACTTTCTACTGTGCTGTGTTTTCTTATTTGGGGGAAGATGGGTTAGAAATTATTTCAGAACCTATTATATCATGTCTAACGTCTTGAAACTAAAATAATAGAAGATTCTGTAATAAGAAATCACTTAAACATAATATTCAGTGGGCAACAATATAGCTTTGTTTGTTTGTGCCATCACATTTATGTAAGAGGCTGAATTTTTAAATATTGGGAGGAGATCATTCTTATTCTTGGAGAAAACTGGAAGCTAATGATTGCCAGAAGAGATACTTGAGGTGAACACAGTTCTGATCAGTGGTTTCCTCAGGAAAAAAGCCCAAATGAATAACTTTGCATTGTAAGCAATATCTCAGAATTCTCTGCAATACAATGGCACTGGAAACATTACTTGAAATATTTAAATGGTAGAGACGCACACTGCTCAGTACCTGTTACTATAGGACCATATTTTAGCCCAAACAACAAGAGTCACAGGCCTGAAGGCATATGTGTGGAAATTGTTAGCAGTGACACAAATGATTTGGTCTTCTCTGTCAGTGGTAGAGCTCTAGCTAAAGATTTAAAATAATATAAATATCCAAACAGAATATAAAGAGGTCATCAGAAGAAAAGATTTCCCAGAATACAAATGATAAGATCAACATATAAATTAGTAGAAGCAAAAGTTAAGTCAAGGCCCTGTCCTACAGAAGACATATATACCAAGAGGATAAAATCTTTAAAAATGTAACACTCGTAGTTAAGATGCAAACTTAATTTCTTCCCCAATATCATTTGTAGTGTTTAATGTGGAACGTTTCTCTGATATTGAAAAGAGCATTGGGATTTCCATCTGTGGCTGGTGACCTGAGCCTGTGCCACAAGGCTCCATATCCAAATAGAGCCGGGGAGAGCTAGCCCCCCAGGAGCATGGACAAGCCTGAGAGGGGAGATAAGACCAGTTATTCTGCTCAAAGGAACCCTCCTAGAACCTTCAGACAAAGTGATCAAGGAGCAGCCTGGGACAGGAGCCTTCTGATTTATTCCTGTGGCCTATGCCACACGGCTCTATACACAAATAGCACAAGGAAAGAGTTAGCCTCCCAGGAGTGTGGACAGACCTGTGAGCAGAGGTAAGACCAGCACTTCTGCTCAAAAGGACCCCTCCGAGAACCCTCAGGACAAAGGGACCGAGGAGCAGCCTGGGACAGGAGCCTTCCTGTTTCCATCTGTTGTGGGGACCTGAGCCTGTGCCACAAGGCTCCATACCCAAATAGTGCCTGGAGAAAGCTACAATCCCAGGAGTGTGGACAAGCCTGTGAGCGGAGGTAAGACCAGTACTTCTGTTCAAAGGGACCCTCCCAGAAACCTCAGGAGTGTGGACAAGCTTATGAGAGGAGGTAAAACCAGCACCTCTGCTCAGAGGGACTCATCCGCAACCCTCAGGATATAGGGATCAAGTAGCAGCCTTCTGGTTTCCTTCTGTGGCCAGGGAGCTGATCCTTTGACATAGGGCTCCATACCAAGATACTTCCAGGAGGGAGCTGGTCTCCCAGAAGTGCCAACACACCTTCAAGAACAGACAAGACCATCACTTCTCTTCAAATTCCTGGCTCAAGAGGGACCATCGAAAAGCCATCAGGACACAGGAACCAAAGAATAGCTGGGGACAGGATTCTTCTGGTTTCTGTCTGCACCCCAGGGCTGACCCTGTACCACAGCTCCCCAAACCCAAATTCCTCTCAGAGAGAGCTGGTCTCCAAGGAGTACTGATGAAAAGGCTTGCAGGAGGGACAAGCCACAGTCAGAGACAGCAAGACCAGCAAATACCAGAGATAACCAGATGGCAAAAGGCAAGGGCAAGAACATAAGGAACAGAAACCGAGGTTACATGTTATCATCAGAACCCAGTTCTCCCACCACAGTGAGCCCTGGATACCACAACACACCAGAAAAGCAAGACTCAGATTTAAAATCACAGCTCATGATGATGATAAGAAGGAAATAAATAACTCCCTTAAAGAAATACAAGAGAACACAGGTAAACAGATAGAAGCCCTTAAAGAGGAAACACAAAAATCCCTTAAAGAACTACAGGAAGACAAAATCAAACAGGTGAAGGAAATGAACAAAACCACTCAGGATCTAAAAATGGAAATCAAAACAATAAAGAAATCACAAAGAGGGGCAACCCTGGAGATAGAAACTCTAGGAAAGAGATCAGGAGTCATAGATGCAAGCATCAGCAACAGAATACAAGAGATAGAAGAGAGAAACTCAGGTGCAGAAGATACCATAGAAAACATTGACAGAACAAAGAAAATGCAAAATGCAAAAAGCTCCTAACCTAAAACATGCAGAAAATCCAGGACACAATGAGAAGACCAAACCTAAGGATAATAGGTATAGAAGAGAGTGAAGATTCCCAATTTAAAGAGCCAGTAAATACCTTCAACAAAATCATAGAAGAAAACTTCCCTAACCTAAAGAAAGAGATGAACATAAACATTCAAGGAGCCTACAGAGCTCCAAATAGATTGGACCAGAAAAGAAATTCCTCCTGACACATTATAGTCAAAACACCAAATGCACAAAACAAGGAAAGAATATTAAAAGCAGTAAGGGAAAAAGGTCAAGTAACATATGAAGGGAGACCTATCAGAATTACACCAGACTTCTCACCAGAGAATATGAAAGCTAGAAGATCCTGGGCAGATTTCATACAGACCCTAAGAGAACACAACTGCCAGCCCAGGCTGCTATATTCAGCAAAACTCTCAATTACCAGAGATGGTGAAACCAAGATATTTCATGACTAAACCAAATTTACACAGTATCTTTCCACAAACCCAGCCCTAAATGGATAATAGATAGGAAACACCAACACAAGGAGGGAAACTACATCCTAAAAAAAGCAAGAAAGTAATCTTTCAACAAACCCAAAAGAAGATAGCCACACAAACATAAAAATAACATCGAAAATGACAGGAAGCAACAACCATTATTCCTTAATGTCTCTTAACAACAATGAACTCAATTCCCCAATAAAAAGACATAGACCAACACACTGGATACATAAACAGAACCAGGCATTTTGTTGCATACAGGAAACGCAGCTCAGTGACAAAGACAAACACTACCTCAGAGTAAAGATCTGGAAAACAATTTTCCAAGCAAATGGTCCCAAGAAACAAGCTGGAGTAGCCATTCTAATATTGGATGAAATCCACTTTCAAGCAAAGGTCATCAAAAAAGATAAGAAAAGACACTTCATACTCACAAAGGAAAAATCTACCAAGAAGAACTCTCAATTCTGAACATCTATGCTCCAAATGCAAGGGCACCCACATTCATAAAAGAAACTTTACTAAAGCTCAAAGCACACATTGCACCTCACACAATAATAGTGGGAGACTTCAATAACCCACTATCATCAATGGACAGATCATGGAAACACAAACTAAACAGAGACACAGTGAAACTAACAGATGTTATGAACCAAATGGATTTAACAGATATCTATAGAACATTTCATCCTAAATCAAAATAATATACCGTCTTCTCAACCCCTCATGGTACTTTCTCCAACACTGACCATATAATCGGTCACAAAACAAACCTCAACAGATATATATAAGAAGATTGAAATAATCCCATGCCTCCTATCAGATCACTACAGATTAAGGCTTGTCTTCAGTGGCAACAAAAACAACAGAAAGTCCACATACACATGGAAGCTGAACAGTGCTCGACTCAATGACAACTTGATCAAGGAGGAAATAAAGAAAGAAGTTAAAGACTTCCTAGAATTTAATGAAAATGAAAGTACAACATACCCAAACTTATGGGACACAATGAAAGCAGTGTTAAGAGGAAAACTCATAGCTCTGAGTGCCTCCAAAAAGAAACAGGAGAGAGCATACACTCTCTCTCTCTAGCAGTTTAACAGCACACCTGAAAGCTCTAGAACAAAAAGAAGCTAATATACCCAAGAGGATTAGAGGGCAGGAAATAATCAAACTCAGGAGTGAAATCAACCAAGTATAAACAAAAAGAACTACACAAAGAATCAACAAAACCAGGAGCTGGTTCTTTGAGAAAATCAAGAAGATTCAAATTAAGAAAATCAAAAATGAAAAGGGAGATATAACAATAAAAACTGAGGACATTTTAAAAAGTCATCAGATCCTATTACAAAAGCCTATACTCAACCAAATTGGAAAATCTGGATGAAATGGGCAATTTTATAGACAGATACCAAATACCAAAGTTATGTCAGGATCAGATAAACCATATAACCACTCCCATAACCCCTAAAGAAATAGAAGCAATCATTAAAAGTCTCCCAACCAAAAAGAGTCCATGACCAGGTGGGTTTAGTGCAGAATTCTATTAGACCTTCAAAGAAGACCCAATACCAATACACTTCAAACTATTCCACAAAATAGAAACAGAAGGAACACTACCCAATTCATTCTATGAAGCCACAGTTACACTGATACC
This sequence comes from Uromys caudimaculatus, assembly GCA_028551405.1. Lineage (NCBI taxonomy): Eukaryota > Metazoa > Chordata > Mammalia > Rodentia > Muridae > Uromys > Uromys caudimaculatus. The sequence continues at coordinate 13,124,113 of CM052707.1, read as the reverse complement.
AAAACCTCACAAAGACCCAACAAAGAAAGAAAACTTCAGACCAATTTCCCTTATGAATATCGATGCAAAAATACTCAATAAAATTCTCACAAACCAAATCCAAGAATACATCAAAATGATCATTCACACAATCAAGTAGGCTTCATCCCAGGGATGCAGGGATTGTTCAATACCCGGAAATCCATCAATGCAACCCACTCCATGAACAAACTCAAAGAAAAAACCACATGGTCATTTCATTAGATGCTGAAAAAGCATCTGATAAAATTCAACATCCCTTCATGATAAAATTCTTGGGAAGATCAGGATTTCAAGGCCCATACCTAAACATAGTAAAAGCAATGTACAGTAAACCAGTAGCCAACATCAAACTAAATGGAGAGAAACTTGAAACAATCCCACTAAAATCAGGGATAGACAAGTCTGCCCTCTCTCTCACTATCTATTCAATATTGTACTTGAAGTTCTAGCTAGAGCAATTAAACAACAAAACGAGGTCAAAAACATACAAATTGGAAAGGAAAAAAAATCAAAATATCACTTTTTGCAGATGATGTGATCGTATACTTACATGACCCAAAAAACTCCACCAAAGAACTCCTACAGCTGATAAACAACTTCAGCAAAGTGGCCGGATATAAAATTAACTCAAACAAACCAGTAGCCTTCCTATACTCAAAGGATAAACAGGCTGAGAAAGAAATTAGTGAAATGACACCCTTCACAATAGTAACAAACAATATAAAGTATCTTGGTGTGACTCTAGCCAAACAAGTGAAAAATCTGTATGACAAGAACTTCAAGTCTCTAAAGAAAGAAATCAAAGAAGATCTCAGAAGATGGAAAGATCTCCCGTGCTCATGGATTGACAGGAATAATATAGTAAAAATGGCCATCTTGCCGAAGGCAATCTACAGATTCAGTGCAATCCCCATCAAAATTCCAACTCAATTCTTCATAGACCTTGAAAGAGCAATTCTCAAATTTATTGAATAACAAAAAAACCCAGGATAGCAAAAACTATTCTCAACAATAAAAAAATACTTCTGCCGGAATCAGCATCCCTGACCTCAAACTGTACTACAGAGCAAAGCTGTTAAAAACTGCATGGTTTAGCTCTGTTCCCCATTTTTTTGATAGGGTTATTTGGTTTTCTGGAGTCTAACTTCTTGAGTTCTTTGTATATGTTGGATATTAGCCCTCTATCAGACATAGGATTGGTAAAGATCTTTTCCCAATCTGTTGGTTGCTGTTTTGTCCTATTGAGAGTGTCCTTTGCCTTACAGAAGCTTTGCAATTTCATGAGGTCCCATTTGTACAGGGAGATAGGAATGGATCAATGTGCATTCTTCTACATGTAGACTGCCAGTTGAAAAAGACCCAAAGCAAGGATGGGAACCAGAGCCTCCTGATAATATCTATGCAGATTTGTGTTCCCTTCCCTTCGGAACAAGACAGTGGCTTGTTTTAGTACTGGATGGTTGGTTCATTGCATGGCTCTCTGGACTTGAGGCACTTCTCACTCTCTCAATTTTATGTGTACTTCAGCTCCCTAACTAGAGACCAAGTTCCTGAGAGCCAAAGGAACATTAGTATTTTTGTAGGAAGCTAGCACCAAATCATGTTAGCAAAGATTATCTTTATGGCAAATGCTGAACACATAAAATGAATTTATTTAATAAAAATATTAACCATTTAAAAAAAACTGCATGGTATTGGTACAGTGATAGTCATGTAGATCAATGGAATAGAATTGAAGACACAGAAAAGAACCCACACACCTATAGTGACTTGATCTTTGACAAAGGAGCTAAAACCATCCAGTGGAAAAAAGACAGCATTTTCAACAAATGGTGCTGGTTCAACTGGCAGACAACATGTAGAAGAATGCAAATTGATCCATTCCAATCTCCCTGTACATAGCTCAAGTCCAAGTGGATCCAGGACTTCTACATAAAACAGATACACTGAATCTAATACAAGAGATAGTTGGGAAAAGCCTCAACACATGGGCACAGGAGAAAAGTTCCTGAATAGAACACCAATGGATTATGCTCTACAATCAAAAATATACAAGTGGGACCCCATGAAATTGCAAAGCTTCTGAAAGGCAAAGGACACTGCCAACAGGACAAATGGCAACCAACAGATTGGGAAAAGATCTTTACCAATCCTACATCCGACAGAGGACTAATATCCAATATATACAAGGAACTCAAGAAGTAAGACTCCAGAGAACCAAATAACCCTATTAAAAAATGGGGAACAGAGCTAAACAGTGAATTCTCAACTGAGGAAACTCGAAGGGCTGAGAAGCACCTAAAGAAATGTTCAACATCCTTAGTCATCAGATAAATGCAAATCAAAACAACCCCGAGATTCCACCTCACACCAGTCAGAATGGCTAAGATCGAAACTCCGGTGACAGCAGATGCTGGCGAGGATGTGGAGAAAGAGGAACACTCCTCCATTGCTGGTGGAAATGCAAGCTGGTACAACCACTCTGGAAAACAGTTTGGCGGACCCTCAGAAAATTGGACATAGAGCTATACCACTCCTGGGCATATACCCAGAAGACACTCCAGCATATAATAAGGACATATGCTCCACTATGTTTATAGCAGCCATATTTATAATAGCCAGAAGCTGGAAACAACCCATATATCCCTCAACAGAGGAATGGATACAGAAAATATGGTGCATTTACACAATGGAATACTACTCAGCTATTAAAAACAATGACTTCATGAAATTTGCAGGCAAATTGATGTAACTTGAAAATATCATCCTGAGTGAGGTAACTCAGTCACAAAAGAACAAACACTGTATATACTCACTGATAAGTGGATATTAGCCCAACAGTTCGGAATACCTAAGATTAATTAACAGACCATCTGAAGCCTAAAGAAGGAAGACCAAAATGTCAATGCTTTAGTGTTTCTTAGAAGGGTGAACAAAATACTCACAGGGGGAAATATTGAGACAAAGTGTGGAGCAGAGACTCAAGGAAAGGCCATCCAGAGACTGCCCCACCTGGGGATACATCCCATATATAGCCACCAAACCTGGATGTTCTTGTGGTTACTGGGAAGTGCTTGCTGATGGAAGCATGATAAGGTATCTCCAGAGAGTCTCAGGCAGAGCCTGACAAATACAGAGATGGATGCTTGCAGCCAACTGTTGGACTGAGCAGGGGGTCCTGGATGGAGGAGTTGGAGAAGGGACTGAAGCAGCTGAGGGAGTTTGCAGTCCCATGGAGGGAGCAACAGTGTCAACTGGCCAGACCCCCCCCCCCCAGTGCTCCCGGAGACTGGACCACCAACCAAAGAATACACATGGTGGGACCCATGGTGCTGGCCGTATATGTGGAGGGCCTTTTTGGCCATCAGTGGGAGGAGAGGCCCTTGGGCCTGAGGGTGTTTGATGCACCAGTGTAGGGGAATGCTAGGGAGGGAAGAGGGGAGTGGGTGGATGGGTGGGTGGGGGAATACCCTCATAGAGGCAGTGGGAGGGGGAATGAAATAGGGGGTTCCCAAAGGGGAAAATATTTGAAATGTATATAAAGTAAATATCCAAAAATAAAAATTAAAAAAAATAAAGTATAATTTTAAAAATGAAAGAAAAGAGCATGGGTATAAAGCAATCACTTTGACTGGGTCCTCTGTAGATACACTCATGATACAGCGCTGCAGCATCCTTGAGGTGTAAGTCATTCAAAGTGGCATGTTTTCAGACTATCAGAAGGGCTGCCTTAAGTACCAAATATAATATGTGCTCACACATAAGTGCAGAGATAGGCACATTTGTTTAACATTCTGACAGAAAATCATTCTAGAATGTATTAAACTTTATGAGGCCTTCCTTAAAAGCGCACTGGGCATAATGTAATTTTCCTTGATGACCCAAAGTCATCACTGTGAATATTAATTATGATACTATACAGTAATGAAAGCATGCATCTGAAGCCTTCTAAAATGTCTATTCTTTGCTGCCCTTAGAGTTACAGAATGCCAGATTTTTTGATGGGCTGGATTGCTTGTCCAACCTCTGCAGGTCCGGATGAGAGAGTTGAGATATGATGGAGAGATGACAGTGACAGAACTCAGACCTCCCTACTTTAATACAGAGCCCTTCCTATTAACCCACATGGCTGAGTCCCTCACCCTCTTCTCCTCCCTAGTCCTTCTGCTCACAGTGTTTTCTCCTCTCCCTGTTGGGTCCCATCCTTGCTTCCTACTGCTGATAATAGGCTCTCTTCCCTACAGTAATACATTCTGAGTAGATGTTTGTCCAGGAGCCCAAGACCATCACAAAGTGACTGATGAGGACAGGCAGTTTCTGGGAGTACTCAGATAAAACTTAACTGAGTTATCTAAAATGTCTTACCTGGCCTCCAGTCAAGGGATCTGATCAAATGCTGGAGTTGCAGGAACAAAGGGAAATCGAAGAGGGAGCAGAGGAACCAAATGTTATCAAGCACGGGGCACTGAAAGTGCTAATGCAGTTTTTAGAGATAGAACCCGGACTCTGGAAGTCCTACCAAGCTTGGTGGAGACACCATCACTAACAACAATTAAAGAAAAATGTGAGTGGAAAACACATAGAAGAGATTTTTTTTTCACAGTGGCCACACTGGGGAAATGAACAAATTAAAGCATCCAGTGAAATCTGACTTGGCACACTGATGGAGAGTCAGACTCAGAAAGCAAAAGATCTGCCTAGTCCCGGTCACACTATGGTCTTGCCTATCCCATGGAATCATTTTGTCTGCTCCAGCTTCTCTGACAAGGTAAACAGAGAGGTGGCGAGAATGTGCGACTTCTTCCTGGGAGCCAGCTCCCTCCTTTGCCTGGCACCAGACCTTCACATTTTTCCTTTTCCCCAGCACAAGCTTCCTGAGGAAATTCCAATTCCTCAGGACCATTGTTTTAACAGTCTAATAGGTCAAGGGAAGAACATAAGTGTCTTTCTTTAGAATAGCATCACTCTTGCCAGGACAGTTACAGGCAGAGCCCCAAGGGCGGTGGCATGGATGAATTCCCCTGATGAGATAACTGTGAGAATTTTTTCTAGTCTTATGTTGTGTTTTGAAAATCAACACAATGGAATGGGTGTTTCTCCTAATATAATGCTTTTATTAACATTTAAGGGTTCTGTATATGTATAATATATAATAATGTATTTGGAATATATCACCACCCCTCCCCCATAACTCCTCTCAGATCTATCCTTCACCCTGGGCCCTTCCAAAGTTCAATGTCTTCTTTGTTTTATAGAGGTCACCGATTCCAATTTGTTTCCTATGTACTCATGGAGGGAGGGCAATCCACTGGCATGTGGCTAACTTATGAGAGGTCACATCCATAAAGAAAATGGTTCTTCTTTTCCCATAAGCCATCAACCATTAAATGTTCCTTGGCTATAACTCTTGACTCTTACCTCCCTGACCTATTCCCTCCTGGAATGATGACAGGCTTCATGGTGCACAAGTCTTGTGATACGCAGTTACCTTGTTCATTAGTGTCAGGGTAATAGAAGCTCTCAGTCATGCTCATTTGAACCTGGCCTAGGAAAAGATCACTTTTAGGATGGTTAGGTGAGTGTCATGCAGTGAGTACCTTCAGGGGTTAAATCAGATCTAACAGCTGTCCATAAAGAGACTGAAAGCCTGGAACTGTAGACCAACCAGTCTTACTTAGTTCTTCTGGGTAAATATCTGTAGGTTTGTTCCAGGGTTCTCTGAGGTTTCAGAACAAATGAATTCTAGAAAGAGGAGTCATTCAGTTTCTAAAGTACATTAGACAGGTGTTCAAGACCAGGAGAAAAAGAAAGTATAAAATATGGTCACACTGACCTGTTAGAGAAGTAGGGCGAGTTTTCATTTTGAAAAAGAGCTGCTCTTTTTAAAAATGAGAAGACAGAGAGGGTCCAAAGGGGTAAGTGACTTATCCAAAGCAAACCAACACCATGGCGAGCAACTCTGGTTAAAAACTCTCTCACTCCCTTCTATTCCAGGATCAACAGGGACAAGACTTGTAAATTTGTCAATCAAATAAGGTCAACTTGCTTCTCCAACTTAGCACTCAGAGTAAAGCTTCAAATAGTAGTTACTGGTCAGGATCTCCCATCCCAGAGCACATGATGGTATGCCAGAGGACGGTCACTGGTCAGGATCTCCCATCCCAGAGTGTATGGTGGTATGCCAGAGGATATTCAAGCGGTAAGGTGAACTGGAATTCTCCTAAAGAATAGGTAGCACAACCCAAATGTATGTGTTGTATGATTAGGGACCAGAAACCTAAATTGAGCACACCAAGAGGTTAGTAAACTTAGCAGAGAAGCAACTTCAATAGGTAGCTATGTCTTCTTTATTTTATCTCCTTTATGAAGGAAAGTGCAAATGATCTGACATGAGGGGACTTTCCTAGAATATAAGTTATTTTCAAGTCTTTTCTCCCTTACATCATGATCTCCTCTTCTCTTCCCTCCTCCTTCTCCTTTTCTCCCTCCTCCTCCTCCTCCTCCTCCTCCTCCTCCTCCTCCTCCTCCTCCTCCTCCTCCTCCTCCTCCTTCTCTCTCTCTCTCTCTCACACACACACACGCACACACACACATACACACACACACAATTTTGGATTCTTCTACCAAGAAATGAGCTGTGTGTCTCTTCTTTTGTACTTTAAATTGCCTTTTTTAAAATTCATCTGGTTACTGAGGCCCTGCAATGTGTCAGAACACTGGGCATCTCAAAGCCATGCATTAAGACAACAGTTTGTTTGCTTCTTTGCTTGCAAAAGTACATAGTCTGTGAAAGAAGCAGAGGGGCTCACAAATTACATGGGCCCTTATGTAGCTGTGCTGTGTGGGTTTAAAGTTGGACAATCCTAGGCTCTGAGTACAAAGTGACAGCTATCTGGTCATCAGTTTTGTAAATGTAAAGGTGTTAATATATGAGTCACTGAGTAGTGTGCTTGGCAGACATTAGCTCCCCAAGACAACCTAGGAAGTGGTGACACTCACCAAGGAATGACAGTCATGGAACTGGAGAAAGGTGGCATCTCCCCAGCAGGGACATGTGTTGTTATATAAACCGACATGTGCTGTTTGATGAAGAGGACATTTGTTGCTCTATGGCTGTCAGGAAGCGTATGACCTATCTTTGAGAATATCTGCCAATTTCCTTGGACAAGGCCCCTGGCCTCCATTGCATAGTCCCCATGTTCTCGAGTGAGGACACTTACAGTTTTTGTTACCCAGCATGAACAGATGCCTTTTCAAAGCATTAGCAGACTCTAGGCTTACAAGGTGGAGCTACATCCTAAATTACAGCCATTAAAGGATTGAAAATATAGTGAATGTATTTTCCTTTTGTGACTTATTTTTTGAAATGACACAGAATTATAATGATGGTGGAAGGAGAAAAGAGGAACTGGCTTCTCAATCAAAATATCTGCAGGGCATTCTACGCCAAGAGTGGCCCATATCTCACTGCGGGATCACTGTGTTTCTGCACTGCAAACCTTTTCCAACTCCTAGCCTATTATAGTATGTACAGAGATCCAGTGAGCGGATTTCTGTGTCATAGAGTGGGCTGGAAATAATATGCTAAATGGCCAAACGGGCTCACAAACTAGAGCACTTCAGTGAGTCAGAAACTCTGAATGGCCTATGACCAGGAAAGTATCCATTACATACAGACTTTGGAAAGCTGGATGAATGAGGAGAAACCAATTCTAATTTGGTGGAAGGTACATACAAAGAATCATGGGTGATTTAGACTCAGTTCCACCTATTAAAAATCTTCCCGACTGTGAGCCAGAAGCAGACAGCTGCCACTTTGTGGAGGGGTACTTCAGAGAAGTGGTGCTTGATTCAGCATCTGACAGGCAGGGCATAGTGTCCCTACCATGGTCACTGGGGAGCTGTAAATGCATTTGGAAATCATCTTATATCATTTGGGTAAAAAGGTATCTGAGGCTGAATGCCTATGGCAGGGATTAAGGACTTTACACTCAAGAGGAAAGCTTCTGAAATTCTGATGTGCCCATTACCTAGAATGCTTGTGTAAGTTCAGGGTCTCATGTTGTGTGTGACAGAACCTGGATTTGTGCATTGCTAACCAGCCTTCCAATGTTGCTGGGGCTGCTGCTCTTAGATAACATTTAGGATTTCATAGGCAGTCTCACAGAAGAACAACATGGGACCTTGAAATGAACCAACCAAACTAATCTTGTGTATAGAATTCTTGAAACTTACAGTGCTGTCTCTGTGTCTGTGTCTGTGTCTGTGTCTCTGTTCTCCCTCCCTTCCTTTTCTTTCTTTCTTCCCAGGCTCCTACTCAAGGAAGACTGAAAGGACCCCCTACAAAGCAGAGTGGGGGGGGAGCGAGGGGGGTTAGGGGAGCCTAAGCCCAGCCTTCCTAAATGCTGTTTTGTAGTTGTTGTTCCTTAATGTCTTTAAGAGTTCTTGCTCTTCTAATTTAGGATTGCTCAGTTTGAAGAAAGACAGGATGACTAATTGGCCCATACCAGTCATATAATAAATACATCTTGATTCAACCTTGAATTTTTTGAGCCAGTCCATCAGCAGGGGTCCTATTGGCAAGAAAAGAAGCCCACAAGGCCTTTGTTGTAAGCTACCAGACATTTTGTCTTGGGTCAGGAAAAAAAGGATTTATTTTCACATTATATATATGAGTATTTTGTCTGCACTTTGGTTTGACTTGATAGCAGCGCACAAATCCAAGCATTCTAGATGATGGGAGGGCACATCAGAATTCCAGAGTGTCCGTATGTACATCACGTTCATGGAGTGCCTAGACAGGCCACTAAGGGCATTATAACCCCTGGAACAGGAATTACAGATGGCTGGGAGCTACCATTTGGGTGCTGGGAACCAAACTCTGCCCTATGCAAGAGTAGCTAGTGTTTCTCACTACTGAGTTGTTTCTTCAGCCCAGAAGCCTGGAGTCTGGGGAACTTCCCCCTTCTCAGAGGTAAGGGAGAGGGAGGATAGGGAGAAGGGGGGAGTGAGAGCAAAGGGGAGCTGTGATCGGGATGTAAAGTGAATAAACAAATAAATTAATGGGAAAAACCCTTATGTTTTAATCTGGCTCTGGCTGTGGCTATTCTGACATATTGAAAGCATTACCTTACCAAGCAACAAACAACCCAAAAAAATATAGGAATAATTTATGAACAGAAATGTCCTGAAACAGATTAAAATATGATTCATAATTATATCCAAGCCATCTGCCAGAATTCTCCAATAAATGGAGTATATATAATGGTAAAAAGAATAAAAGAAACTAAACGAAACACACATGCAGAGAGAGACAGAGACAGAGACAGAGAGAGAGAGGGAGAGAGAGAGACAGAGACACAGAGACAGAGACACAGAGAAAGAGAAGTAGGCACTTAATGGTATCCTGTAGTGCATCTCAGCTCGGTCTCAAGGAGACTAGAATTCAACCACAGATTGTTTACTACAGATGGGGACTTTGGGGTGGGTTGGGAGAGAGCAGGGGTTAGGCAGACTCCCTGGTAAGTAGACAGATAGGGAGATGGGCCATAGCTAGGTAATAAAAGCGGTGAATTGCCAAGATGGCCTGTTTCTTCCTCAACCTTCTGACTTGAGAGAAAACCCTGGCACCTGTTGACTGCCACCAACAAGCCCCTGCTGATGGACCCACTGGCTGGAGGAATTCAAGACTTGTTCAGGACATGTCACATCAAAGTTCTGGGGCAATAAGCCAGTCTTGCTGTCTTCAAACTGACTAACCTTAATTTGGGGAGAAAAATGCTTCAGAAGCTTTAAACTCCAGCCCTTGAGAAGAGAAGGATTCTCCACATTCTCAGTCCCTGCTGCACTTGGTGGAGATTCTCCCGTGGTTTCTGCTTCATGGGTGTCCTTTCCACCTTTCTTCAACTATGCTACTTGAGCTTTCTCTGCTGCTGTGCCGCTTCAGAGCTTTCCTGCTTTCGATTGGCAAAAGAAATGAACTGATCAAGATCCCTAGACTGTACTGGTTGTATATTATCTCTAACAACTAGAGACATCCTTGGGACACACAACACTACATGCTAAAGAGAAATTTAAAAACCAGGTAACCATTGTGTCTCAAAAAAATAAAGAAACCCTAAGGAACAAAGTTCACAATGACTATCATTTGGTGCTTACCATCTGTCTGACACTATGTTAATTATTTGATATGACTAATTCTTCATAAGAGCACAATACTGGGAAGTAGGGACAATACTTGTTTGTGGTTTAATGACGAGGAATCTAGGGCCTAAAGAAACAAATTACTCATTCAAAGTCAGGAAGTTTTGACCAGCATTTGCAAACAGACAATCCTGCCTGTAGTCAGCATTCATAGTCATTATATTCTAGTCCATCCCTCTCCTGTGCTGCTAACATGGCTTTGATCTGTGGACAAATCTCTAGGAAGAAGTTATAAATTATTGTTATTGTTGTTGTTGTTATTATTATTATTATTATTATTATTATTAGTCTTAGATGCTCCATTGAATCTTGCAGACTTCTCTTTCTTTCTCTAATTATTTTCATAGCATGTGTCCTAAATTTCTGGGCAAGGCACTCTCCAGTTTTCTGTTGTTTTTCAAACCATTCCTTGTTGTTTTCTTTGGGCACTATTCTGCTTTCTTGGACTACTCGTGGCTAAGATTCCTGGGGGGGTTCAGTCTGCTATTTTGTTTGCTCTCCATAGTTCTCCAGAGGTAACAGCATCTGCTTCATCACTACTTAGACTCAGCAGGGACCTCATTGCAGTCTGTTCATATACACAACCTGGCATCCTAATGTGAGTATATAAAGATCAGATCAAATGAGGTAGATACGAAAACCAAGCCAAGACAATTGCTGTCTCCACCTTTATCTGTATCCCATGCATAATTTACTGGCTTTGTTATTTCAGTTCATACCCCCAAGTTCCAATGGCTAGTATTTGTAACTCTTAGCATGGAGACCACTCCTGGTCATTGGAGTCTTCAATGTTCAGACAACTGGGCTAGACAAAAGGATGCAGTGTTGGTGCCTACTAGTCAACTATACACTTACAAAGCCAAACTCAAGAACAGTACCTGTGTCCTCTTCCCTTTGGGAGGAAAGCTTTGCATCACGTGCTCTATTCTGGTGTCTAGGTGTCACACAAGGCAGAAGCTAATGTAGTGATTCTTTTCTTCACCTGCTTTTCCTCCTCCACTTCATCTCATCACTTCTTCATTTGTATTTCCCAAGACTGACTCTCAGACCACTTGCCCTTAGGTCTGCCTGAGATCTGACATGGAGAAGGCCATGCTGAGCTCTCTCTTCCTCCACAGTGTGGCAAGGAGGTCATGCTTAGGGAGCTGCTTCAGCAGCCCAGGTGCACGCATGCTTGTAAAGGCAGCAGCTGTGGGTTGAAGAGAAGGGATTCGCTCAAAGATGTTCTGGAGGGGGAGTCTGCAAGGTCTGAGAACAATGCAGTCTCTATATTTATTAGACACCGAACAGCTGTAAATTAGCATTTTACAGCTCATTTATATAGACTCCAAGGCCATCTTTAGTTGTGTAAGGATTTTAAGGGCGGTAAAATAAAACCTCAAAGTGTTCCCGTGTTCTTCCTACAAGCAGCACATATATGTTGTATGCCCACACACATGTATTCACACACATTTCTTATTCAGCAACAATGAAAAGTATTTAGCTTTTGATGGCTAATGAGGATATAAAGATGCTGGTGTAGAATGGGTTGTGATCACTCTCTAAATTGTTGGATAAATTTGATGGTTAACCTTTATGTTTTTTTTAATGTTGATTCTGTGTATATGTCTGGAATGAGGTCGGGGTATATACAAACATGAGTACAGGTGCCATGGAAACAAAAGAGGGCATCAGGTCCCCTAGAGCAAGAGTCACAAGCAATTATGAGCCATTTGACATGGGTACTCTGAACTGAACTTGGGTCCTCTTCAGGAACCTATGCACTCTTGCCCACTGAGCCACTGACTCTCTAGATTGATGTTAGTAAAATTTGATTGTCAATTTGACAGGATTTGGAAACACCTAGGAGATCAATTTTCAAGTACTTCTGTGAAGGTGTTTGTAGGGAATTTTGACTGAGGGGGAAGACACTACTTTTCCCTGGGTTGTAGTGTAGTGTATCCACACTACACAATATAGTCATACACAAGAGAAAAGAAAAATGGAGGACGTGAGTGAAGAGCCAGCATGCTTTCTGTACTTCCTGTCAGGATGTGATGCAATGAGATGCCTCACATAGCTGCTGTCACAGATATTGCAACCAGCACCAACATGTTTTCCTGATCATGCTTTACCTGCCACAATGGACCACATCATCTAATTGTGAATCAGAAATATCACCTTTCTTCCTTAGGTTCTTTATACTTAGATTTTATCTGGAACCAGAAAATAAACTAATAGATTATAGAAAAGAAACCTTAAAACTCTGTCATCTCACAACTGAAGAACAAAGACACCATCAGCACCCAGATCTTCAGCTTGCTAGAGAAACGTTTTGTCCACTCATCTATAAGTTGACGAAGGTGCAATTTCCAATAGGGACAAATATTATTTTCCTTGTTCCACAATAATCTGGTCTAGAAATGTCTTTGGTCCAGGTACATCCTGTCCTTACTTTGTGGGTCACATCTCTATAACTAGGGCATCTCATTGCTAGGTTCCTTGCTCCAGATGGAATCAAAGCTGTATTTCAATGAGATTATTATTTGTAAAATGAGGACAGGGAATGTGTCACTTGAATGAAGAGAAGATCAATAGTTCAGAACAATTTAGGGAAAAGAAAAAGAAGTCAATGTTTGAGTCAGTATAAAGGAGGTGGGAGGCAGTCAAAGAGGAAGACTCTAAAACGTGTACCCTTGAAGAAAGCTCATGCATTGATCAAAACAGACTCACCCAGAGGGACAGGCACTGGACATAAAAATAAAGGCAATTAGTTCAGTCTAAGGTAAGTTGAGTTCGAAAAAAAGAGCCAGATATGCATCTGGTCATTTCCCACTGAGGTGTTATTTTGGGAAAATGTGTTATATCACCTGAGACAGTTTTATTTTCACTTGGAGTCAGAAAGATAAGCTTAGCAGTTACAGGAAAAGAAATAAAGGTCCTGAAAGACGTGCACAAATTGTAGAGGAGAATATCAATTGCAGTTTTTATCACCCCAGATGATGCCTTGGAAATGACAATATTTCTTTATACACCCAGGGGAAAGACTAGAAGACAGAGAGCCAAAGGGAGGACTTTTTTCTCTTTTCCTATTGCATAAAAACTGATACAACACAAAACTGGTCCTCGGTGCCCCTGATCTACAAGCAACCTCCACTACCAAACATCTGTGCAGCCAGAGAGAGGCATCCAAAATGGCCGCCTAGATTATCTGTGTGCAAGCTTGAGCGTCTCCCAAAGTGCCCGCGACTGCTGACAGAGCTGGAGAAAGCCTGGCTGCTTTCCAGGGTAAGCTGCTGACAGGATATTTTAAGAAGTTGAAGAGAGGAAAAACTAGAGAATAGATAAAAGTTGAGACTGAATATAGGTTCAGCTGTGGTGATCTGAATAGATACAGGATCAAGAAGAGAACTTGAAAGCTCCCTTGGTTCCTTAAAAGAACTTCTGTGAAGTTCTAAATCCTCTGCAGAGAATCAGAGAATAGAATTCATAGAATTAGAAAGGCTCCATACCTGGTATCCATGAGACCACCCCTCCACCTCTCATTAACATAAGCACAGGCTTTAAGTATCTTAACATAGCTAAGATGTTTTGGTCATAGAAACATTTAGTATTTTCATGTGATTACAGGTTTGCAAATAGTGAACTCATATGATCAAGTCTTTATCAACACTGTAATTTAATTTCTAACATATCACCCACATGTCTTTACATACTCCATATAAAAAATAAATTTATTTTTATGGGTATAGCAATTTTCAGGTGAGTCAATAACAAAATGTAATCTATTTATTATGGAGAGTGTTAGCATTAACTAATGCTGGACCCAGCACTAAAATAAATTCTCCATGCAGATGCTGAACACTGTCAAGAACACATCAAAGCCAATAAGAACAGAAAGCTGGGAATGTCCCCATGTTCCTAGCTCTTCTTCTATATCATGTACATTGGGACCTTGTGCAGTGTTTGTTATATCTAATTTGTAATGATGGATTTGATATATTATTATTTCTACAATAAGAATAGAGCTGACTTCTATTCAATTAGCTATTCAGTTCATGTCACTGTCTAGAGCCACTCCAGTGACCCATTTCCTTATACCTCATGATGCTATTGCATATAAACAGCAGGAAGGAAAGAGAAATATTCTCTAACTTAATAACATGTGTTTGTCAAGTAAGACTCTCACAGTTGTAGTTACATGAATGAAATACTTGGCAAGATTAAATCCTCAACCCTGGAAGAGCCCCAGAGAGTGTCAGCCTTGATGTGACCCCTCCTTTGCAGCCATAAGAACTTTGGCCACACGGTCATAAGCCCTGACTGTGAACCATAAGATAAATTACCACCTCTTCATCCTCAGAGACATATTCAAAGACCTTAGCATATGCATAAATTCACTACATTAATCAAACTGTATGAGTGTTGCTTGTCCTACACACATGCCTATGATTGGCAGGAGATTAACAACAGTGAGAAATGAAAACAGAATACAGGAAACATTATGCATCTATCAGCTGTTTATTCCTAGAATTTTTACATTTAATAATTTTGGTCTATAGATAACTAAAAACAAAAATCAAAACTATGGCTGGTGCTTAGTGGACCTCCTGGCACTGAAGACCTGGAGGTGTTACTTCTGGTTTTTTAAAAGTTAAGTCTGATATAGTTGATAAGATCAATATTATAATTTTGGAAATTTTGAGTAACTGAATGAGTAATTTCCAAACCTACAGAAACCCAAATTTCCCCCCAAAAGTGTTTAGTTAGAGAAAACTTTACCAAATATTATACATATAGAATAATTTATAAAAGTTTTGAGAAATCAGAACTTTCTTTGCTATTCAGTGCAATAAAAGACAAATAAAAGTTATACAATTTTCTACTCAATTTTCTAGGCATAATTCCATATTATGAGGGAATAAATGATAGTGAATAAAAGAAATTTAAGATTAAATGAAAGGAAACTTCTAAGACATTACTGACAATGGAGATGGAATGCCTGTATGGAAAAAGAGAAGGAGAAATTCTGTCCAAGTTCAAAATGTGTTCAAGCATCTTTAAGTTAAAAAAGTACATGCGCTTGTGTGTGTGTGTGTGTGTGTGTGTGTGTGTGTGTGTGTGTGTGTGTGTGTGTGTTGTACAGGTGTGCACATGCCACAGTGTATATAAGTGGAAGTCAGAGAATAATTTTGATGTTAGTCCTTGCCTTCCAATTTGCTTGAGACAGGTCCCTTCATATCTGCCCTGTCTACATCAGGCTAGCTAGCTTCTGGGGACTCTCTTATCCACACACCTTATCTTGTCATAGGAGTGTTGGGATTACAAGTGCAAATGCTACAATGTCTGGTTTTCGATGAGTTTGAAAGACTCGAACTCAGGTCCTCACACTTATCCAGTGAGAGCTTTACCTAGTGAGCCATCTTCCCAACTCAACTTGTTTAAGTTTATTAAGTTGAAATATGAGTAGAACAAGAAATAGGTTTTTTTTTTTCTAACATTCGTTAGAATACCAAACCATTTTGTCCTGTTGACAGTGTCCTTTGCCTTACAGAAGCTTTGCAGTTTCATGAGGTCCCATTTGTCTATTCTTGATCTTAGAGCATAAGCCCCTGGTGTTCTGCTCAGGAACTTTTCCCCCATACCCAGGTGTTCGAGAGTTTTCCCCACTTTCTCTTCTATTAGGTTCAGTGTAACTGGTTTTAGGTGGAGGTCCTTGATCCACTTGGACTTGAGCTTTGTACAAGGAGATAGGGATGGATCAATTTGCATTCTTCTACATGTAGACCGCCAGTTGAACCAGCACCATTTGTTGAAGATGCTGTCTTTTTTCCACTGGGCGGTTTTAGCTCCTTTGTCAAAAATCAAGTGACCATATGTGTGTGGGTTCATTTCTGGGTCCTCAATTCTATTCCATTGATCTACCTGTCTGTCACTGTACCTGCTCT